>JAZKJV010000424.1:1407923-1992802 GCA_037367405.1 Ottelia alismoides
CATGCAAAGTCTGTAGCTCGGACTTAATTTTTGTTTCTACTGCCCTTCCAAAATTCTTCTTACATGCATGTCTTTTTGAACGTGTAGAGTTGTTTATTTTTGGGGTCTACTTGCAGGTGGGAAGCTGGCCCAAAATCATTTGATGGGATCTGGGCTCCTTGGTGGTACAAGAGTGTGCACAAGTCAACTGGTTTCAGCCCCTCAAGTTTATATCCTCCGGTACAACCATTACATCATTAGTACATCTTTTTATATAGTCCATCTTTTCATGCGAGTTTGTTACATGCCCAGACATGGATATCAATTGTGAACATGTGTTACATGCACCTTTCTTTTTCTCTTTTTGCTAGATTTATTAAAAATGCTTTTTATCACATTTTCTAGGATTCATCCTGCTTTGTTGTACATGTGGGGTCTCTTAATAATTGGTGTAAGCAACCAGTGTGCTTTTTGTTTTTGTTTTTCTTTATTTTCGCTTTCCTCTTTAGGGCAATTTTCAAATATTCTATCTTCTTCTTAAGTCTTAAGACTCTCCATTTCATATACAAAAGGGGTCTAGACTTTTGGATGAGGGCCATTGCATGGACGATAGGGTGGTACATTAGTGTTTCTCCCCAGCGTCGCTAGGGCGAGGGAGAGATGAGAGAGTCAGAGTGGGTAGAAGGGCATGCACATGGACTTGGGACCTCTCCAGTCTCCACCACGGAGATAGTTCTTCTATGGTAGGGGATGGGGTTGCTTTTGGCTTCGGGTCTGATGTAGCTTCGACCTCTAGGGTTCCTCCTAGGCGGATGGGAGCCCCTTGGAGTAGGTGGACTCCTCCTGAGACTGTAGCAGGTGGGGTTCCGTCTATAGCAGGTGGGGCTATGCCAGTTGTTTATGCTGCTAATGGGGCCTTTGAAGTCCCGCTAAAGCTTTAGGGATCGAACCTGTAGACTCCATGAATGTGAGTGAAGGTTTTTCCCACTAGATGGGTTTCGATCTTTGAATAGAAGTGTTATGGGGCCACTTTTGCTATGCACAACACAACCCCAATGGAGCCATTGGTCTTGTTGTAGGGATTTGCAACCCACATTTTGCTTATTGATGAGAAGGAAAAAAGGCCTTTTGTGGTTAATGTTGGCGGCTGGAAATAATACATCGACATGGATCTAGATGGGGGGTTTTGGCACATCCAATCCACACTTTTCGTTGCTTCAAGTGTCGTGAGTGGGGCTACCGACCGTTGTGATTGCAAGGTTTGCGGGGTATGACAACCTCAGGTGATCCCCACTATGAGGGTAGAGAGGACAACGATGCATAACCCGTCCAATTCAGATGCTCCACTGAGGACCTCTTAAAAGTCACAATCTGCTGAGGAGATACATCTGCGCCTATAAGAGGCTGTTTATGTGTCGATGGATCAACACTCATTGTGTTTCTCAGCTTTGGTGGCTTGTACCGACTAGTTAAAGGCGATTTGAAGATTCCTCTGATCTTTTTTGGACCGTTTTACGGGTGATGTTGTTGCCTTAAAGCCTTTGACTATTTATGTGTGTAGTCTCTCGACCTCATAGGCGAGGATTTTGCCGGCAACAGATGCATAGATTTCTGGAGTTGTGTGGAGGCAACCTTGTTTCAGGGTTGAGGCATTGCCTCACCCGGCCAACAAGGTATGTTGTTCACTTCACGACATCTTAACTGCTTCGAAAATGTGTTGATCAGTTTTGCTAAGGTGGTTGAATTGTCTCGAATGGTCTTCGTCTGGGAGATGACATCGATGCAATGATTGTGGTGGATGGGTGCATTTGTAGCCATTTGTTTAAGGTCGTACACATGGTGGATTGAATCTCTTTTTGTCTGTTGATCACAGAATGTTTGCCACCACCTCCTGTTATTGGTCCTAGTCTCTTTTTGGGCTCCCCGTGCATGAAGGACCGATGGGGAGCTCGTTCAAGCCAATGGACGTGTCCTCGGATTTGGAGCTTGACCCTTAGTTTGGGACGTCCTCGGATTTAGAGATTGACCCTTAGTTTGGGACGGATTGCCCCAGGTGCTCAACACTTATGGACTCGGGTTTTATATGTTGGCATAAACTCGAGTGCTGCTCGGATGTATATAGTTCTGAGCATGTGGCTAGCCAGTCATTTGAGGCATTTCTTTACACTTCATTGGCGATTGTGGCCCCTCATGTTGGGGAGTCTGGAGTTGTGGCTTCTCCTACTGGGGTTGCTGGAATTGTGGCTGCACATTTCAAGATGCAGAGCCTGCTGGATGGTTTTTGTCCGTTATCACAAGCGAAGACTGCTGGACCCTTGGCCACATTTGACAAGTGCATTACTGGTAGAGATTGTTGATGAGGTGTTTGTGGAAGTACAATCGAGTGTCACCCATGATGAGGGCGGCGATTCGTTGATGCATGTTGTCTCTATGGAGAAGTGTGAAAAGTTAGGAAAAATATCGTATTACGAAGGAGTGTTGTTGGAGGGGTGTTCCCACCATGCTAAATGAAGATTGTCTCTTGGAATCTCCAAGGCCTTGGTTAAGAAGACAAGAGGAGAGCAGTGAGTGTACTTTTGGAGGGGTGGAAGGTGGATGTGGTCTGTTTGCATGAGACGAAGTTGGAGGTCTGAGACAGTTTCAACTGACTTGGCAGGTTCTCGATTTACCGAGCACAGTATGATGTCGTCTATAGGTGCATCAGGGGGCATGATTATTGGTTGGAATAAGGATTTCTTCGAGCTTGTGTAGGTGGTGGGTGACACCCAGATATTAACCGCACTGCTATAGAGGATCTCTTATGGTTTTCGGTTCTTCTTATCTGCGGTCTATGGCCCCACTGGTACACTATCGTCTGTGATATGGGAGGAGCTTTGTTTGGTGGTGCATGCTTTTCGTACTATTCTTGGCTAGTTGATGGTGACTTAAACGTCATTCTTATCATTGACTGACCATGCAACAAGGGTGGTTTAGAACCCGACTCATCATTTGATGCTGAGTTTGTCGATTAATTAAAGATGGAGGTATTAAATGCAACAAACTTGAAGCATACTTGGAGGAATTCATCCTCCTGGTCCTACTTGAATCGTTTCCTCTATTAGGTTGGACTGCTGGAGGTATCTATGATGGCATTGCCCCAGGTCATATACTGATCATGCACCCTTTTGTTGGGACTCGGGTGATAGGCAACACATGTAATATTTTTTGTTTGAAGCGTGTCTGGATGTAAGAGGAGTGCTTTCATGAGAAAGTCACGAGATGCTGGTAGGAAACAACGATTGCAGGCTCAACATCTCAGAGGATGGCAAAGAAGCTTAAGGCCTCGTGCTGCATGTTTTTTTAGTATATAGGAGAGTCTTGGGTGCTTCGTGGACAGAGAGACACTGTACAAGCCAAGGTTGTATGCATAAGTCCCTGGGATGTAGAGATATATTTATGTTTATGTATTATTTTTTTAGTTTTCTTTTCCTTTGGTTATCTTATGTAATTTACCCATAGGTCTCTCCTCTATATAAGAGAGCCTAGGGTTCCATGGAATAACAAGTTGCTCATTTTTCCCAACTTGGTATCAGAGCGACGGTCCTAGACCAGAGCTCTCATATCCAAAAACCTAACCCTACCACGCCACCCTTCCTCCACCCTAGCGGGTGCTGTCGTCCCCTTCAGCGGCTGCCACCGCCTCAATAAGTGTTGCCGCCCACCCTTCAGCGACTGCTTCCGCCCCAGCGGGTGCCGTCGCCCCCTCCAGTGGGTGACACCGCCCCCTTCCAGCGGGCGTTGTTGCACCTCGAGAGTCACTACACCCTCCAGCAAGTGCCGCCCCAACGACTCTCATCCCTTAAAGGATGCTGCTGCACCCCATTCTCATCTATAGGGTGTAGCCGCACCTCCCTCTAGGACTCATCTTTCCCTAGGTGCTTTGTTTGCCTCGGGTCCGACGTCTTCGACCCTTGCTTGATGGGGTTGGTTGCTTGAGTCTACACATGCAACAAAATCCCTTTATGTCTGCGTTGACAAAAGTTTCTAGTCTACAACCCTAGTCTTCTTCAACCGGTAACATGCTAGAAAGTAAAGCTGATATCCCCACCATAGGCGCCTTCCGTGGTCCAGCATCGATAGTCAAGATGGATGAGACGAATTATGAATTTTGGGCCATGCAGTTCATGAACCTGATGAGGTCTATGGGTAAGAAGCACATTCTTACCGAAAAAGAGCCGGTGGCGAAGACATTGACACATGCCTCCTAGGAGGTAGACAATGCCTACACACAAATCTGGCTATTTGGTACATTAACACCAACCCACTGCAAAAGCTATGTGGGACATTCTTGCCGCAACCTATTCACAGGAAAAGAATGAGAGATTCTACAATTCCAACACGCCATTTTACCATAAAGAAGAACGAACGACCTCTTCATGCACATTACACAACCCTCAGAGGGATGTTTGAGAGGCTTCACAGTTTTATGCCTCTCACTGTAACTCCTGAACAACAGAAGGCGTATCGGAATGCCACAATGGTGGGTGTGTTCCTGACATCACTAGATTCACAATACCAGACAACTTCTTCCCAGATCTTGGCAGATCAGATGATACTTTACCTCACATGGAGGAAGCATTTTGCAAATTGAGCAGAATCAATGTTTCATCCCTTCCCCAATGCCAAATTCATTTGTAATGGCAGCCTCCCAAGGACGGGGAAGTACATCTTAGTTTCATGGTCGAGGACCACGTGGTAGAGGAGTTCGTGCCCGTCCATACTGTGCCTATTGTCATCGCTCTAGGCATACATAGGAAACATGCTGTTCTAAGCTTGGTTTTCCAGCATCCACACGCGTTGTGGAACAGGGTTCAACTTCGACATCTTCATCCGGGCAGAGATATGAGGATCTTGTTTCCTGTCTGTGGGATATCATGCCTCTTGCCGATTCTGGTGACTTGTCTACCTTCGATATAGCAACTTTTGCTGGAGCTAGCACCTCAGGTAGCATTATTGCATCTACTTCTTGTCATGATCTTGATATTACAGAATGGATTATGGATTCCGGGGCAACACATCACTTGTGTGTCAATAGAGATATTCTTGCAACATATAGACAGATTCCTCCAGGACGAACTGTTGTCATAGCTGATGGGACTCACTCCCCAATCATAGGACAGAGGGAGTGTAGCTTGACACCATATGCCTACAAAATGTGTTACATTCCCCCAATTTCTCTATGACATTATTGTCCATCAGTCATATTACCAAAGATTTGAATCGTTGTGCTATATTTGATCCATCGTCTCACTGGCAAGATGATTTGATGTGGCCGTGAGCAGGGAGGTGTCTACAGATTGGTTCAATGTGCTAGACTATCTTCTCAATCCACCAGTTCTGCTTCTTTGTTAACATGACATTTGCGTTTTGGTCATCTTCCTCTCCAGAAGTTGCGTCACGTTCCTCCTCAGATCTCGTACTCAAGAATCCTTCAATTTTTAGGCTTGCCAGTTGGGAAAGCGTCATCAGTCCGTCTTTCCTTGTCGTCAGAGTCGGAGCAATGTTAGCCTTTTGAGTTGTTCCATGCTGATATTTGGGGACCTAGTCGGGTTCCTGATCATCAGGGACATTGGTTTTATTTAGTTGTTGTGGATGATTTTTTTGTTTGTCATGGGTGTTTCTGATGAGAAATAAGTCCGAGGATGGGAACTTGATTCAAACCTTTTTCAATGAAGTCCGTAATGTTTTTTCTTCTAATGCCAAGATTGTGATGACTGATAATGCTTTATAATTTTGTACTCGTGTTCTGACTCGGTACTTCTCCTCACTTGGTATAATTCATCAAAGACCGTGTGCTTACACATCTCAACAAATTGATGTTGTGGAAGGAAAATATCGTCATATTCTTGATGTTGTTCGTACTCTTTTTATCCAGAGTCATGCTCTTCACTCGTTTTGGGGGGACGCTATTCTTACAGTCTGTTACCTTATTAATCGCATGCCATCGTCTGTCTTGGGAGAGAATGTTCCCTTCTCAATTGTTTTCCCAGAGAAGGAATTGTTTGCTATTGGTCCTTATTTGTTTGTATATGTTGCCTTTGTCCATAATTTTTCTCGTGGAGTCGACAAGCTCTCTCCTCGAGCTGTCAAATGTGTGTTTGTGGGATATTCTAGGACTCAGAAAGGATATAAATGTTATAATCCCGTGCACATGATATGTTATATTAGTGCTGATGTTACATTTTGTTGAGTTCATAATGTTTTTCTCTCCAACGGGTTATCGATTGTCCCCCTCAGACTCTGATAACGAAATATCTCTCTCCACCACCTATATCATCACCTCCAGTGTCGCCACCATCCTCACTATCTCAGTCTCCTATGTCATCACCTCCATCATCCCCTGTCCTACCACCCATTATCCCTATCCCACCATTACCACTTCATTACAGTCGACGACAACATCCTAATCATGTTCATAGCACGTCATCCAACAAGCCTGAAGTATGTCTTGAATACAATATTTCTAACGACGGTTCTAGTGATGTGTCACAACAGGATATATTACAACCGGGTGCAACACATGAGCTACTTGAGGATACACCTGACGATTTTGATGTACCCATTGCTATTCGGAAGAAAATGGATACTTGTTCATCATATCCTATTGCTTCTCAGGTGTCCTTCGATCTCCTTACAAGAGACTTCAGACGATTTGCGGCTGCTCTATCAACTGTGCATATTCCACGGACTTATCAAGAGGCCTTGTAAGATAATCAGTGGCACAAAGCAATGAATGAGGAGATGGCCACTTTACAGTCTTGAGGCACCTGGACTTTGGTACCTGCACCTATTGGGTCATCTGTGGTAAGGTGCAAATGGGTCTTTACTGTTAAGTATCATGCTAATGGGAGCCTTGATAGGTACAAGGTTAGGATGGTTGCACGAGGCTTTACTCAGACATACGGGGTGGATTATCTATACACCTTCTCTCTTATTGCTCGACATTCTACCCTACGAGTCCTCCTTGCTGTTGCGGTGATACGTGATTGGTCACTGTTCCAGCTTGATGTTAAAAATGCTTTCTTATATTGTGATCTTCAAGAAGTCTATATGCAGCAACCTCCAGGGTTTGTTGATGACGAGGAGTGTTAGCATGTGTGTAGACTCCATAAGGCAATATATGGCTTTAATAGAGCCTAAGAGCTTGGTTTCAAAAGCTTCAGATTTGTTTGAGAAGCAGGGGTTCAGAAGGTTGAATGTTAACCATTCTCTCTTTGTACAGAAAACCTCCAGAGGATCAGTGGTTATTATGGTATATGTTGATGATATATTGGTTACAGGTGATGATAGTCAAGGCATAAAAAGGGCAAAAGAATTTATGGGCAATTGGTTTGTCACCAAAGATCTTGGCACCCTAAGATATTTTCGGGGGTTAGAGTTTGCCAGGAATCAGCAGGGTCTTGTGATGACCCAAAGAAAGTATGCCACTGACGTACTAAGTGAGACAAACATGCTTGAATGTCGACCAACGACTACACCTATGGATCCAAGCATGAGACTACATAATGACGATACAGGTGGGGTAGATAAGAGGAGATATAGAGAGCTGGTGGGAAAGCTTCTCTATGTAACCATCACTAGACCCGACATCTCCTTTGCAGTCAGTCAGGTCAACCAATTTATGGAGCAACCGCGTCTGGTACATATGGATGCCGTACATATGATATTAAGGTATTTGAAATCATCACCAGGTGCATGGTCGCTATTCAGAAAAGGAGAAGATGCCACTATTTCAGCACGCACAGATGCATACTACGCAGGCTACCCTAAGGGCAGGAAGTCCACGCCAAGCTTTGCTATGTTTGTTGGTGGTTCAATTGTTTCTTGGAAAAGCAAGAAATAGACCGTGGTAGCCAGATCTAGTGCTGAATTCGAGTACAGGGTTATGGCACATGCTAGTATAGAAGTGATGTGGGTTCGAGCAGTCCTAGCTGATCTACACATACATTTGCCTCTTCCTATGTCGCTGAAATGTGGTAATCAAGCTGCTTTATTCATTGCAAATAATCCTGCATTCCATGAGAGGATAAAGCAGATTGAAGTTGACTACCACTATATATGAGACATGGTTCAAAAGGGCTTCATCTCCACGTCTCATGTCAGCTCAGGGGACCGGACAACATACATCTTTACTAAGACACTGCTTAGAGGATCATTCCAGAAGTGTTCATCCAAGCTGAGCATGATTGATATCTATGCTCCATCTTGAAGGGGAGTGTAGAGATATATTTACGTTTAAGTATTGTTTTCTCAGTTTTCTTTTTCTTTTGTTATCTTATGTAATTTACCCATAGGACTCTCCTCTATATAAGAAAGCCTAGGGTTCCATGGAATAACAAGTTGCTCATTTTCCCCAACTCGGAGCCTTATTTGGGGGGGGGGGGATGTAGCCATGAGTTACGAGTCCTTATGGCGGAGGACAAGAAGTGTGAAAGCTAATGGAGTCAGCATTCGGCAGGGATGCAAAAAACGGTCTAAAAGACCGCTTAAAAGGCCGTTTAAACACATACGATGCTCGACTGCATTGTTTAATCAAAAGCGGGCCCATAAATGGGTGGGCCGCATAAACGACCTTAAACGCGTGTTTAAACGTCCTTAAACGGCCTTATGCAGTCTTTTAAACATCATTAAACGGCCTTTTAAGAACATGGATCTACTTTCTTCAAAGAATCACCATTATCTATGACTTTTGGATTTAGAGTATCAATTGTAATTGTTTATGTTGTCTATTTTGACGTTTAGGTGTGAATTCTAGTTGTTTATGTTATCTATTTTGATATTTGGATAAAATGTTCCTTGAATTTGATAATATTTGATCTATATTGTGAATTTGTGATTGTATTTTTCTTATTTACTTATACTTTTTTTATTAATTATGTATTTGTGATAATTTTTTATTAATAAAAAAATACAAAACCGCATAAGCCATTTAATTTCTGTTTAAACTCTCGTATATCGTTTAATCAGTAATCAGTGACCCTATCGATTGAATACTGCATACCGCTTTTTGTAACCGACAGTCGAAGCAGAAGTGGCTGACAGAAGGGGATGTGAACACCAGGTATTTTTCATGCTGTTACTGGTGGCCGTAGAAGGCAAAACCTAATTTGAGACTTAATTTGGGACTTCTAATCCATCCATCAAGATTTGAAATTTTAACGGTCGTAGAATTGTTGAATTTGAGACCTTCCAGATGCACATATTAGGAATGCTTGTTTTACATGAAATTTGAAACACATTCCACTAATACATCTAAGTAAATCCCACAAGGTTTTATATAATGGCTCCAGTGCATGTAAAGTTACATGCACCTTGGTGCAAGCTCCCTAACCTAATATATATATATATGGGTAAAATAGGGTCACCCCCAAGAGGAGCCAAGTTAACCTCCGCCATCTGTTTTTTTAAACTTTTTTTATATTTTTTCAAAACGCCTTGTGGGTTTTAGATCACCTAATATCAAAATGTTCTCATATAAAATTCAAATCATTTCGAGGTTCTTATCCCATCCGTCGAACCTATCTAAGTTTAACAGTCTCAAAATTATTGTATTCTATTCCTTCCAGATGGACATGTTTGGAATGTTTGTTTTTCACGAAATTCAAATCACATATTCATCTTATTAGTCTAAGTTAATCACCCATGTATTTTAAAAAAATAACATAAAAATTAAAAAAACAGATATTATTCGCAAGACTCAAAAATTGTATCATTATATGTTAGTATTGAACTATATTATTTCACAAACATATATTATACAATTATGTTACAATCATCATTGCATCAAAGAAATCATGCGAGTGTACAATGAATTTTTCTAATTAGTAGGACACATTTTATACTGACATATGATATTCAATTGCTTATGTCACTACAATGAGTATAGTATATGTACAAGCTAATGTATATTTTTGTAAGAAAATTAGGAATTCACATGTTTACAGTATTAATATTACATACATAAATTCGAACTAGCATACATGATTAATATGGTATATTGTGTACATGTATTTAATTCGGAAATATTCACATTTAAGATTTATGATAATATATTTTGTGAATATTTGAAGTTTAAAAATGGGATTTTTACCCAGCAGACCCTATAAACGTTTTAAAATGCCTCTATGACCTTTTGCACAACGTAATTACCCCATCGACCCTGTAAATTATCCCAAGAACCCCCAAGGGCTTAAAACATATTACCCGGAGGGTTCATGGGGTAAGAGTTGACAAGTTTACGGGGTCGAAGGGGGAATTAGGTTGTTTCAAAGGTCGTGGAGGTGATTGTCAAAGTTTATAAGGTCTGCCGGGTAAAAATCCCTTTAGAAACTTATGATAATATAATTATGTTTAATAATAGTTGTTACATGTATTTTGCCTATAAACCGAGTCTTACGCCTCGACCGCCTCGAGGCTTACACCTCGCCTTAATAACGAAAAACCACATCGATCCGCCTCACATTTTTTAAATCCTTGGGTAAACTGGAGAAGGGAGGCTTCCTTCTCATCGATTGTGAGACTATCATGAGGCCAAAGGAGGGATTGGAGTCCTGAATATTGGATGCATGAATAAAACCCTCTTGGCTAAGTGGTTTTTCCGTTCTCTTTCTTGAAACAAGAGGCAACACGCACATGTTCCTACACCAAGATTTGAAACTTGGTCCTTTAGGTGTGCGCTACCAGCAAATCATTGAAGTGGGTTCTGGGTTCTCTGGTTCTGGGGAAGGAAAGATGGCCTAGTATGTCGATTATGGCCTCAAATTTCAGCGAAATTCGGTCGAATATCGATATCTTGTCGAAATCGAAATTCGACCGAAATGGCCGAAATAACCGAAATATGAGGACTTTAGTACAAAAATGATCAAAATTTCGATCAAATTTCGATCGAAATTCTACCGAAATTCCGTTTCGGTCGGTCACCGAAATGGTGACTGAAACCGACATTTAGGGCCTTGATGTCGATCGATGCACAGTATATATATGATATTGACAGTTCCCTCGTAACACAACGTATTCAGTCTCCTTCTCAGGCGATGGGTCATTTCAAGTATTATACCAGAGGTGGTTAATAGGTTTCGACTGTTGTTGGGCCAGGACGATACGTTCTATTTTTTTCTAGATTATTGATAGGAGGGGGTCCTTTGCAATTACTATCCTTGATTATATACTCTTTCCCATATTCCATGCATTTCGATGTAGAGAATGAATGTCTTCTTTGCCATGATCAATGAACTTGAGTAGAGCCAGGCTTGGGTTGCAGGTAATTAGGCGCCATCCTTTTCTACATACTTCTCATATTAGAGAATGAATGACTTCTTTGCCATGATCAATGAACTCGAGGAGATCGAGACTTCCTCAGCTGGAGGGATCATTAAGTGTGGGATGATGACCATTTTATGGTAAAAAAAGGCATACCAATCATTTTCCTAGTTATGACATTCAGTGCAGGAGGACCTCCGTCGTGATGTATGATTATGATAAGCTAGATACTGAATCTCATTGAAGTTTTTCTTTGGATTGTGAGACATGGTCGCTTGCTTACTAAGGTGCATAGAAAGGGGTTCCTCCACAACGAAGACGTGTCTTGCCCTAGATGTAACGAAGGCATCAAGGAAATGGACCATCTCTTCTTCGAGTATATGATGTCGACAAATGTATGAGAGAGTGCAGAAATTCCGTGGCTTAAGGTTGACGATGGCGATACCTTTTGGCGCTCCAACTGGGAGGTTTGTGACAATTCGCGAGAGAATTGGCTATTTCCCTTCGCGCAACTATGATGCATTTAGTTTGCCAGAAACGAGTTGTCGTTCCTTGGTTAGTATTTCTATACCGAGAAAGCGTTGGAACATTGTAAGGCCCTCTATTCAGCATGGACGTCTGTTTAAGATTTTTAGGATAGTATAATTTTGTGGTGGGTCCCATCTTGGGACTACACCCTCTTTTCATTCAACAAAAGTATTCTCATAAGATACACTCAAAGATTTCTTTTTCAATATTATTAATGATTCAATGATTTTCGAAGTCATACTCGTTATGAAGAGTCATAGCTTAAATCTTTAGGACTGATAGGTAGAATTTCTTTCTTATTAATATGCATATTTGGAGAAATCTTTTTTCTTGAGTCATCGTCCTTTTTGTTTTTATTGGACATGAGGAAAGAACAACTAATATATAATTCAATCTATTAAGGAGTGAGGATCGCATAGCATGTTTTGCCAAGTTCTTTAGGATTAATGGTGGAATTTGTGTTTTTTTGGCTTATTTGATGACTTGCAAGGCAACCCCCCACCACCACACACACAGGAAAAAAACTTTGCAGTAAATGTCAAATTCACCATACCTACTAGAAAATGGTCCCTCGTGATGGAAGGGGTGATGATGCCTATACAAAAATAATGAAATGGTTGATCACATATGCTTTCTTTTTCTATGTATACAAGGGAATATGTACTAATAGAATAAATGCAGGTTAGTTAAAGTGGAGTGGAGCCTCTGCTGTTCTCTGTGATAAGAAAATTCCTTTAAAAATTAAAGGAAAGTTTTACAAAGCAGCCGTGAGATCTGCTATGCTATATGGATTTCTGAATGTTGGCCTGCGAACCATAGACATGTGCAGAGAATGACTGTAGCAGAAATTGTTAGAAAATAGGAAGCGGAAGCGGAATGATAAAACAGAGCAAAAGGAACAGAAATATAAACATGGAACACCATGATTTTACATAGAACTCTACTCCCTAAGGAGCGGGATGAAACCATGGGAGAAGGCCTCAAAGGGCCGTGTTTGTCTATTGACTTTCTCATCTGATATAGGAGGTCTGGGGCTCCTTATATAGCCTACACAGAGCCTCCAGGTCCCACCATTGGACAATGTGAGACTAAACAACTGGATGGGGTAAATGGATCCTGGACCCTCCTACAACACAATAGGCGCACATAACAAATACTCCAACACTCCCCCTCAAGCTGGAGCATGCAATGCTCAGCTTGGACAAACAAAAAGAGACTCAACTCAACGCTACAGGACACTACGGACAATATGTAGCATCCGGTTTCCAATCAAACCCGAAGTCATCCGATTTTGGGTCTAATGAACCCAAAAACGTTGTCGGTCAATACTAAACAACCTAAAACGACCAATTGATCATGAATCAAAAGTCGTTCGGGTGAAATCGACCAAAAATCGGTCGTTTCGTAATGCGTGCCGTGAAAAAGCCGCGACGCAAATTCGGAAACCGCGAAATGAACCGAGACCGTCATTAGATCCGATTCGACGATACAAGACCAACGGAATCGACCGTTCGTCAATTGGAGGTCGTTTGATATTTTTAAATCACAAAAAAAATTAATAATTAATCGTAAATCAAAACCGTATCCGAAAATTTCGGGTACTCAAAACCCAACCGAAAGTATATCAATATTATACTCATTTTGATCGTCATTCAGAGACGGTCAAATCGAGATATTGCGCATCGAAAGCGGGCACTCCATGCGCGAGTACAGAGGAATTTAGTATATTTAACAAGAAAGAGAAAAATAAATATATTATTTATTTAATTTCTTTTCCAACACCACAAAGTAACGGCTCATGTATTTTTTAGCCACTTGGCTCCTCCTTAGCTCAACATTTGGCCATAAATTCCTTAACACATGTCAATGTTTTAAGAGTTATTCTTGGTTATATAAACAACAAACTTCCCTCAACTTTTCCTTTCAAGCTCCACCGAGGAAGTCTCTATTCCCTTTCTCTCTCGTTGCTGTTGCAAGTTACAGCAACATTTCTGTTGTCCAGCAACTACAGGAGGTCGTGCATGTTGTTCTTGATAACTATTTCCACAATTCTCTCCACTTCGTGGTGCTGCAGTTTAGCATCAAAGAAACTTCAAGTGATGTTCCAGGCTTCAAGTGTTGCTCCAGGGGCAGCAGGTGGATACTGCATGATTTGATCTAATAGGTACAAACCCTAACCCTCTCTTATTGCTGCCATGCATGTACACTCCCTCCCATCCTCCTTGCTGCCTTGCATATACATTCTAAAACCTCTCTGATTGCCATCCTTATCATTGGCACATTTTGATTTTTCATTTTATCGAATTGGCCCACAGATATACTGTTACAGCTTGAAACTTTGATTTACTGTATAACAGACTCACATGCAATTAAAAGTAAGGAATGTATTCCTGCCAAAATAATTAAATTCCAAGAAGTAACAGAAAGAGATGTTGAGAACTCTGTATATATATATATTTTTCAAATTAAGGGAATTATAGTCAAATGGAGGGTTAATTTATGATTCTGTTGACCTGTCTGAATTTTCTTAAAGGAATTATTATAAATTCAGTGAAATTTTTCCCCACCTTGGTTCCAGCATATTAGACATCTTGTGCTATTACAAATATGAGCATAAATCAATGAATATAAAGGAATGACAATATAAATGTTCACACATAATTCTATTTTTACTTATTGAGGTCTATGAATCCTGTTCTTATGTTCCTGGGAAATATTTTTCTTCATACATAAATTTTTTTCTCAAGTTGCCTCTGAAATTTTGTTCAAAAGATACCTCTGCTTAAATTAATCAAGCTTGCAATAGGTACCTGCAAATATTTGTTATTTCTGATTGCAGAAATGCCCTTATACATATATTAAATACTACTTCACTATATCTATAGGGAGTTGTTTCTTGTTTTCTTATTATCATGACATGAATATGGTTACATAGTTATATTAGCTAATGGTCTAGATATTCCCTTTAACATTGCTAACAATTTTCTATGATCAGTAATTTAATACGCTGGAATATAAAATAAAACCTTTTCATCGGTTGACAAATAGATTAAGCCGAGTTTTTAATAATTATAGGTCCAGGGTAGTTATATAATAAGGATAGAAACATCATGTAGGCAGAAAAGATGTTGATCTCATTAAAAGCCAATTGGTATATGTTATTACCTCCCCTACCATTTGTAAATCAGGTAGTGTAGCCTGATGAAGCAGAAGTAATGACATTGAATTCTTCATAACAATGATTGATTATCAAAGGATGAATAATAAAGGTCTTTGCAATTATACCAAGTTTTAAATATAAATTTAGGAGACTCTAAAATTTGTTCACTAAGAACGTTAGTATGTATTTTTTTTACTACAAATCTAAAGTTATAACTTATATCATCGTATTTAACTTCTACATTAGTACCCAAGGAATTCCTATTCAAAGAAGTGTATATGACTATAATGGCAAAGGTCCAGGTATGGTCATAACCTTTTAATTAAGGTTGAGATTGATAACTAGATCTCTAAGTTAACTACATAAGACTTTAAAAAAAAAGGGAAAATCATATACATCCCTTTGATGGTGAATCATTAATGATCAATAAATACGTAAACATGCAGTCTTCTATCAAAATCAGTTAGGACAATGAATATCTTCTATAAGTTTGCTCATGTTCAAGATGTATATATGGTGGTCTTGAAAATCATGATTTACGAAAATTTGGTGTATATATGATGATATAATAGATTATCTGATTGGTATACCCTTTTTAGCCCGGTAACGGAGGATATCGTGGGTATATGATTTGATGGGCATCTATGATGACTTATAATTAAGATCGCCGATCATGGTAACTCTTTCACCTGATCGTGCGAGGGCGCGGTGACCCTCAACTGGGCGGAGGAAAGGAAGCCCAGATTGGGCAGTGGCCGCCTAGTGCGCGGGTCTAGGATCCCAGTCCTCTTTCGGTTTTTTACGTGAGCTCACAGTGTTTTTACGCCTCGTTGGGATCCAGACTTTAGACCAGTTCCGCTGACCCTGTTTTAGGATACCCAGGCGGGGGATCCTTGGTTTTCAGTTTTACGTACGAGCTCGGTTGCCCGTTACCGGTCGGGCTGTTTTTCTAGAGCGACTTCCCGGGAAGTCCCTCTCACCCGTCTCAGTGGCGTAGTTGGGGAGTAGACCTATCCCTCTATTGGACCGTCCTTCCAACTAGAGGGCGAGACGGAAGAGCCATTTGCAAGCTTCTTCACCGCTTGAGTTTTCTTTCGCCAACAGACGACGATTCTACATCCAGATCATTCGTATCTACATCTATATCTACATCATTGAGAGTACATCTGAGAGAGTTACAGTGAAGGTTTGGAGGAAATCACAATTAAAATTTAGTTGATTAGAAGTGACTTTAATCTGGTTCAAAAACCCTATAAGTTAGTGGACGTGTTGGGAACTTAGTTAGGATGCATTATACAACACCGCATGCCTACGGAGGCACCCCAACCCTAAGGTACTTTTAAATACCTTAGAGTCATAGTGTAAGGTTACACACAGACCAAGACCACAGACTATCCACTAACTTAGAAGGAGTAAATAGAATTAATGATCAAATTCATCATCATCATATCAGTCCATTATCGAAAACCATGACATGATCTCAATAACAAGAAAGTAGCCATCAAGTTCCACGACATGATCTCCAAGACCAAGAATCATGATCTTTATCTATATCATCTGGAGTTATATCTGAAACAATTGAAATTAAGAATTGGATGCCTACCTATTGAACTTGGGAATCAAGTAATCTATAAATATTTCATATTCCATCTTTCACATCGACAAATCCACAGATTGGATATCTGGTCAATATAATAATAGAGATATATACTTATATGCATACTCCTATAAATATAATTTATCAACATTTAATTACAAAATAAATATGTTAAATATGAAAAGTGTTTGGATAATGAAAGTTTATGAGAAATGCTTACAAGCCTGAATACCTTTTTACTCACGCAAGTAGATGTAAATAGTGCTTATTCCACCTTTCTACTTGCTCTCTTTTGCATATTAAATTACTTGTTAATTATTTTAAACTACGGGTGTGTATTCACATTTGTGACTCCTTTTCTTCCTTGCACGCATGGCAGGAAAGGAGTCTGTTGTTCAGTAGCTATACAGGGTTCCAGGAGACAAGGTCTATACCAGACGGTATGTGGTTTTTGTTACAGTCTTTAGTTAAATTGTTATTATTGTAATATGCTTATTTTCTCTTCAGTCAGATTTTTGGGATATACTGTATGTACTGTCAGACTTTGTACATGTTAAATATATAAAAAGTTAATGAAATGAGATTTTGGTGACAATTGTTCTATGAACTTGTGGTTATGAATGTTTATGTGAATGTCAGATGAAATTATTTCATTCGCGAAAAATTTCCACATAAAAATTATACTTTTAATGCGATGTCATAAATGGAATATTACGAATTGTGTCGTAAACGGGTACCCGGATCCTGAGGGGTCAACACAATATCAACCCAACGCGCACAACTGCTTCTGTCGAGGACGTTGCTTCTCATGTCGTGCAGGTGAGGAGGACGAACGGGCTGGAGTTTGAGTCGACTGAAGACTCGGAATCTGACCATTGAGTCTGAAACTGCGCCTGGAGTCTCCTCGTCGGAGAACTGGGTCTCTCCCATCTGGCTCAGAGAATGATGCTCTACTCTGGAGTACCTATGATACCACATGAAAACTCTGGCCGACAAAAGAAGAAGAATGATGGGGACCGCGAAACTGAAGGTCGCATACATGTGCTTCTTGAACTGCAATCCGTTAGAGAATTTGAACAACTGGTTGGCTTGGAATCTGTCATCTGAATCTGAAATAGGACCTGTGACTCTACACCATACTCCCCCTTTCTCCCATATTTGTCGGAAAATGAACATCGACAAAGTTGGGAGAAGACAATGACATGAGGTAAATAACATGAACATTCACAGAAATTTCTTGCGGCTTTTCATTAAATTTTTTTTATAAGCCGCCATTTTTTAACACCTTTTTTTAAAGCCGTTTCAACCATTTTTACGGCTTTTCTTGGATTTTTTTGTTTTGCGTACGACTCTTTTTTTGTACGCGTCTCTTTCTCGAAAATTCATTTTTTTAATATGTCTCCCTTTTTTTTAAATACGGCAAAGTCCACTTGTGATTTTCCAATAACAACCCTCTTTTTTTATTGGGCTCTCGAAATAACCCTCAATCATTTTTTTAAAAAGCATCGGGTCCGTTCAGACCTCTTGGAAAAACCCGTGAGCCCTCCTCATATTAGGGTTCCCTGGGATGGGAACCCTCGACTTAAAAATAACGTAGCCGCCTTCAGTGGTGAGGGCTTACGATGGAGCCCCTAGGTCGCGCGTCGCCGTGGGGAGAGGGCTCCTGAGAGCGCTCGTTGCCGCGAGATCGGGTTAGTTTCCTGCATTCTTGCGCGCCTGGAGACAACACGGAGCTGCCTGCATATGCATGACGCTTCGTGCCTGGGGGTTTAGGGATGGAGGAGGGGCTGCGCGCCTACGCCGCTTGGAGATCTCGAAAGGGGGCGGTAGCACGCCGCTGCGATCCTGGAGAGGGAGCTCGCGGGAGCACGAGTGGAGGAGCCACCTGGGCTCTGTGCCCTGCAGATCTGTGATCGCGCGAAGCTCGCGCGCAAGGACTGGGGTTTCACGCACAAGGACTGCAGTCAGAAGCGGTGTCGCCACCTGGGGTTTCGCGCGCCACCTGCATAACTGGGCTAGGGTTTTATGAGAGATGGAGAAGCCACAAGAACTGGAGTGAGAACTGGAGTGCACTGCCTGCGGGAGAAGGGCAGCACCGTCTTGAATCTAGTGCGCCATCGGCCTGGAAGAGAGGTCTTCGCGCGTGATGGAGAGCGCGACTGGCTTGGAATAGATGCTCGAAGAGGAGATGCGCATCTCCCTGGAACTGCGGCTAGGGCACATCTTCTTGGAACTGCGGGTAGGGCATGCCTGGATGACGATGCTGCTCTTGGACGATCTAGGGTTTCAAAAAACCCAAAGGCCTGGAGGACTACGGCATGGAGATCTTCGAATCCTCAAAAACTTTGACAATGATCAGAGATTAGGGTTTCAACAGAAACCCTAAAACTTGAACAGAACTTGAACAAAACACTAATAATCATCTTCAAGAACATATAACTTCAAACACGAATCTCGAAAAATAAAAAAACTTGAAATCCTCGAGAATCGACCCGCTTTGATACCATGTTAGAAAATAGGAAGCGGAAGCGGAATGATAAAACATAGCAAAAGGAACAGAAATATAAACATGGAACACCACGATTTTACGTGGAACCCTACTCCCTAAGGAGCGGGATGAAACCACAGAAGAAGGCCTCAAAGGGCCATGTTTGTCTATTGACTTTCTCATCTGATACAGGAGGTCTGGGACTCCTTATATAGCCTCCACAGAGCCTCCAAGTCCCACCACTGGACAATGTCGGACTAAACAACTGGATGGGGTAAATGGATCCTGGAGGGATCCATTTACCCTCCTACAACACAATAGGCACACATAACAAATACTCCAATAGAAATGAAAATGCTAAGGTGGATGTGTGGACACACACGTAAAAATCGGATTCGGAATGATTTTTTTTAATGAAAACTCGGTGCACCGCCGTCGTGGGGGCCACCACCTGAATCAAATTTAATTAAATGGATAAAGGGATTTACAAGATTCAAGAAGTCCAGAGGACAGATAAAGCGTTACAATGTGCTATGATATTTTCATCATATAATCTCTGGTTGTTGAAAATCTTCTCGTTCCGCCCCAACCATATTGCCCACAAAGAAGCGAAGGGCTTCCAGTAATCTGCCGTGTCGCTCCTGCGGGCACGCCTAATAGATGCCCAGAACTCCGATAAGTCCCCAGTCTTGAGCCAAGGGAATTGGAGAGTCTGCCAAACACGAACCGAAGCCGGTCACGTCAAGAAAAGATGGGTCGAATCCTCCGGCGCCTCCTCGCAACGGTCACAAACAAGTATCCTCGAAACCCAACAGGCGGCCACGACGCTCCTTGTCCATCATTCGGCGTCTACGAAGACACCAGAGAAAAACCTTGATCCTACTCGAAATCTTTGCTTCCCACACAATTTTTAAGTCTTGTAACAGCACCCGGTCCTGGGCCTGGTCGAGCCCGATCAGCGCCTCATACGCGCTTCGCACTGAGAATGTCCCGTTCGACCACACGAAATGATTCTACCCCCCGACAGGATGCTCGTTTGGGGAAGACATTCCTGCATCTGCATGTAATCGTCCAACTGCTGGTCGGAGAGATCCGAAAGGAACGAAGGGGCCCAACTGCCCGTCGCCCTAGCCAGCGCAAGAGATACGTCCTTCGAATCAGCCATCGCGTAGAGCCGAAGGAAACAGTCAGTCAGAATCCCTGCAGATGACCAGCGGTCCCTCCAGAAACGGAAGAGGTTGCCATCCCCAATCGAAGGACGCAAGCGGTTCAGTAACAACGGGAGAACGTGACGGATACCATACCACAGAGACGATTCAAAACAGACCCTGTCCGCAACCAACTGACCGGAGATCCCATAGATCGACCGAATCAACCTCACCACCAGTGATGAGGAGGAGCCCCAAATAGAGATGCTCCACTTCGCGATCAGAGCATTCTTCATTTTTTGTACGTCTCTGATCCCCAACCCCCCATTCGCCCGGCTCTTCGTCATCTCCTCCCAGCCAACCAGATGAATACCTTTTCTCTGCTGCCTCCCGTCGGACCAAAAAAACTCCTCATAATAGACTCGATCTTCCTTCTGACCCCCGCCGGCAGTAACCTCGTGGAATAGAAGAAAACAGGGATCGTCGCGAGCACATGCCTCAGTAGGACAAGTTTACCCCCTTTGGACAAGGTGGCCGCCTTCCAACCTGCCAACTTGCGCTCCATCCTTCTTATGACATCCTCCTGGTCGGCCGCCTTCAACCTACCGGCCACCAGCGGTAGCCCAAGGTAATGAATCGACAAGGTCCCTAAGGGGCAATCTGCCAAGCCCGCCACGGCTACCCGCTCATCCACCGTCATCCCGAAAGTAATCACCACAGATTTGCGCTTATTGATCTCCAGCCCCGCCATATCCCCAAAAATCTCGACCAGCTGAATCGCATTAGCGGATTGCTCTGCTTCGCCCCTGAGAAAGAGAACCGTGTCATCCGCGTACTGAAGAATGGGGATGGATATATCCCCCCTGCGGTATCCCGCACACCAACCTGAGTCTACTGCCTCCATGAACAAGATGCCCAGGGCGTCAGAAATCAACATGAACAACATCAGGGCCAAAGGACACCCCTGCCTGACCCCTCTCTGAGGGTGGAAGACCCCCCCCCCCTTTGGTTTGCCATTGACTAAGACCGAGAAAGAGGTGGTGGTGACACATCGCCTGATCCATTCGATTCACAACTCCGGGAAACCCCTCCGACGGAGCGAGACCCAGAGGACTTTCCAATCTACAGTATCATAAGCCTTTGCGTAATCAATCTTCCACATAGCGGCCCTTGTGTTGGACCTTTTCCAATCCATGCAAATCTCTGAAGCCAAGACGAGCCCGTCCGCCATCTGCCTGCCTGGGATGAAGGCCAATTGCCCTTCCAACACAACGTAGCTTAAAACGAACCTCAAGCGTTTAGCCAGAGTCTTCGCAACAACGAGCTATATGGCGTTGGAGAGAGCGATGGGCCTGAAATCATCTATACATGTTGGCTTGTCCTTCTTCGGCAGCATGAAAAGCATAACACTGTTGACTTTCTCAAAGCCTCTGTTGCCCTTACTGAACTCATCAGTCACCTCCATGAGATCCCGCTTCAGGACATCCCAAAATTGGTGTAATTAGATTCGGAATGATGCAATCAGAAAGAAAGTTGGTGTAGCTCCGATCGAGGATAAGATGCGAGAAAACCGCTTAAGATGGTTCAGTAATTTGCAAAGAAGATCAGTTGATGCACCGGTTACGAGATGCAAGTGTTGGGATGTTGAGCCGGCTAAGAGAGAGCGAGGACGGCCCAAGAAGTGTTGGAAAGAGACTATACGAAGGGATCTCAGTTTTTTGGATATAAGCCCGGGACTGACCCAAGATAGATCTGAATGGAGGCGAAAAATCCATGTAGCCGACCCTACTTAATTGTGGAAAAAGGCTTTGTTGTTGTTGTATAGCATTTTTGTGGTTGATCAGTAGGAAAATTTGGCTAAGAAGCAGATGTGAAATATAAAGGAGAAAGGTATATTTAAGGTAGCTAGCCATTTTGAGAAACCCTGAGATAGTTCATATTGATGGTGTAAGAGTTGAATGGATATCGTCAAGGGAGATAAGGAAGGTTGAGAGGTGTTTGAAGAAGCAAATATCAGGGCTTTGCATATTTGGAGCCTAGGTCCATGCATGGCCCCAAGGCATGAATGTGTAATGGAATTCATGTTTTCAACCTCATTCAATGCTTTTGGTTGGTAAAGGAGGACCCCATTCTGGTTTAAAAAAAGTACTCCACGTGAAGACCTTATAAAAAATTCCTTTTGAAGTTCAGTTCTGTAACTACTCTCTTCATTTTATTTCTGATTCTCACTTGATATCCCGTTTTAATACAGTTATTACTCTCATTGTAACAGACACTTCCCACTGAGCTTTATGAATTATTAGAGCAAAGTCTTCCTTTCTACACCATACTTAGGAATCATTACCGGAAAACATCATCTCTCTTCAAGTCCAGATCACCTGAGCCTCCTCTTCCCGTTCCTTCCAATGGGAGAATACTTGTCTGGGTTGGAGACGGTCTTGTACCTCGTGAAAGTGCCAAGGTAAATGGTAGAACCATAATTGTCAATTAAATGTCTATAAAGTATACTTACACTTGGTACTTCCCAGGTATGTTCATTTTTTGTGTTACACTGCTAACTATGCACCTCTGAAAGGTTTCAGTTCTCGATTCTGTTGTACAAGGAGGTGATGCAGTTTGGGAGGGCATCCGCATCTACAAGGGGAAGATTTTTAAACTTAATGAACATCTTGATAGGTGAAGATTTATTTTTTCTAATGGGAAGTAGTACTTTCTGGGGCTTGAACCTTGTCTTTTGGATAAATTTTTTTACACCGCGCAACCACCGAACCATTTAAATGGTTCAAAAATTTTAATTTAAATTTGCATTTGTTGGGGTATTGTAGTGTTCGATTTATTTTTTATCGTGTACTTGGATTTTTTTCATTTGGATAATAAATTCTATCTTATAATATTTGGCAGATTGCTCGACTCGGCTAAAGCTTTGTCATTCAGTAATATTCCTGAACAAGAAGATGTAATTATCTGACTTGTGGCTCATTTAAGTGAATGCCGTAGTTTACAAGAAGGCCGAATAATTGATAACTAAACATAACAATGCATTGATCTGATATTTTTTTTGTACGTTAACAGATCAAGAAGGCAATCTTTTCAACTCTTATCGTTAACGGGATGTATGATAATGTTCACATTAGACTTACTCTGACCCGTGGAAATAAAGTTAGTTTTTCTTTCCTTACAGTCAGCTTCTCTTATTTCATGTATGAGTAGGTTAGATAATTAGCACTGCCTATTTGGATAATATGTATATTTATAACTAAATTAATAATTCTAGCTCCGTTTTCTTCCAGGTGACTTCTGGGATGAGTCCAGCATTCAATCTATATGGTTGCACATTAATTGGTACGACAAATTTGGCATCCCTTACAGTAAAGAATTGGAAGAAGAGATGATAATATGGAAAATGCTTAATAAGATTGCCAAATTTCAAAATGAAAGCATATCCTAAATAGCTGAAGCTCTACCCAAGCATTGGAAATCACTTAAACAAAACAAGTTCAGTTACCAGAGAGTTAGGCTCTTTTGGTGTGCAATACATCAGCAAATTTAATAGTTCTGAACTTCTTTATGTGAAACACAAATTGCTAATATATGCCTATTTGCTTTCTATCTCAACATATTCCTGGAAGGGTAGGATTTATTCTTCTTTTCTCGCAATTGGTGAGAGGTGGGACTAATGGACCCCTGTAAACAAGTTATGTTACATGCACATTCCTACAATCTTCGTAATTACTTATGTGCATTATTAAAATTCATCATTTTTATAGACACCCTTTCCCGTTAGTAGCTGGGGTAAGTCAACTTTTTGAATAGAAAATATGGAAGGTTGTGCTTACAGCCATGTAGTTCTCTTCTTCCATCCATTCTTCTCTTCCCCACTCAACTTTTTAAAGCCCTCCCCTCCTTTCTTCATTGCTTGGTTCTAGTGTCATGCCCAACATTCACCAATAAACATGACAATAAGCGGCTTGAAGAATGCATGGAAATTTTCTAGAGGATTATCCTTGTGAATGGAGCAAGCTTTGTAGGATAATTGGGGCAAACGTGAAGAATGCATGTGTATACTATAACATCAAAAGTTTATTGGGGCATCTTTGCATACTCCTCTCATTGCCTTAGCAATTTTGGTCATCTTTTCAGTATTTACACAGTTTCAACTACGAGATTGTACTAGTATTCCAAATGATTTTTATTGGGAGAAAAGAAAATCATGCATTAGAAGAGACCCTAGGGCTCTCTTATATAGGAGAAAAGCCTTAGACTAATTACAGAGAAGTACATAAAGTAAACGTAAATAAGACCAGAACAAAATTGGAGATACAATTATCTCAACACTCCCCCTCAAGCTGGAGCATATATATATATATATATCTATTATGCTCAACTTGGTGCAACACTTCTGAAATGGACCTCTAGCGAGTGCTTTGGTGAAGATATCTGCAGTCTGATCTCCAGTAGAAATATGTGATGTAGATATGAGACCTTTCTTAATCAAGTCTCTAGTGTAATGACAATCTACCTCTATATGTTTGGTTCGTTCATGAAATGCAGGGTTGTTGGCAACAGTGTTGCAGAAGACGGTATTCGGTATTCAGTCGGAGGAGTCACTGAATAGAGAATAATCGGTATTCGGGCAACTATTCGGAATTATTCGGTTTTGTATTTTTTAATATAAAAATTATTTATAATACATATATTCTTATATTTTTATACATATATGGTCATTAGTTAACATGAATACAAGATAAAAGTACCAATCAATGTAATAGATATATAGAATTTGACATTTGTTGCGATACTGTGGTAAAATGTAACCCCATAAAAACTGAAAATTGAACATAAAAAAAATAAAAATATCAAAAGTCAAACTCCAGTCGGCCTAATAGTCGGGCCAGTCGGCCGACTATTCGGTCGGGCCGACTATTGACCAACTGGAGGTTTATTCAGTCGGGAACCCCCCCCCCCCACTCCCCCCGCACCGCATAGTCGGACCGACTATTCGGGATAGTCGGCCGACTATTGCAACACTGGTTGGCAATAAATAAAGCTGCCTGATTTTCACATAAAAGCTTCATGGGAAGAGAAGCCTCAACCATAAGATCGGTTAACACAGATATTACCCACATCATCTCTGCACTTCCATGTGCCATGGCTCTGTACTCAGATTCTGCACTAGATCTGGCCATTACTGTATGCTTCTTGCTTCTCCATGAAACAAGAGAACTGCCAACGAAAATTGCAAAATCAGAAGTAGACTTCTTGTCTCTCAGGCAACCTGCATAATCTGCATCTGCTCAAGCTGTCACCTTAAGAGATGTACCCCTGTTGAATAAAAGACCAGAACCATGTGAAGTCTTCAAATATCTCAAGATCATATATACCGCATCCATGTGCACCTTCCTGGTCTGCTCCATGAATTGGCTAACTTTGCTCACTGCAAATGCTATATCTGGTCGAGTGATAGTGGCGTATAGGAGCTTCCCAACAAGCTCTCTATATCTCCTCCTATCTACCTCCTCGGTGTCATCATCATATAACCTCATACTCGGATCCATAGGAGTAGTAGCAGACTTGCACCCTGTCATTCCTGTCTCGGAAAGAAGATCCATCATGAACTTCCTTCGGGTCATTACAAGACCTCTCTGGTTTCTGGCGAACTCTAACCCGATGATGTATCGAAGTGTGCCAAGGTCCTTAGTTACAAACTGTTGACTTAGGAACTCCTTGGCAGCCAGAATGCCATGCTCGTCATCCCCCGTGACAATGATATCATCAAAATAGACAAGGATAGCTACAATACCTCTCTGTGTCCTCTAAACAAACAATGAGTGATCTGCTGTAGACCGTGTAAGACCCTGTTGCTCTATTAACTCTGATAGCTTCTGGTACCAAGCTCTCGGACTCTACTTCAGGCCATAAATTGCCTTATGAAGCCTGCACACCTTCTTTGACTCCCCCTCAGTAGTAAACCCTGGTGACTGCTGCATGTATACCTTTTCCTGTAGATCACCGTATAAAAATGCGTTCTTTACATTACGCTGGTAAGGTGGCCAATTTCGTGAAACAACAACTGATAGAAGAATGCGAATAGTCGAGTGCCTGGCCTCATGTGAGAATGTATCCTGATAATCCACCCCATAGGTTTGGGTGAATCCACATGCCACCAAGGCCTTATATGTCGGTTTTGGTCACCATTTCGGTATCGACCAAAACAGAATTTCGATGGAATTTCGGTGGAATTTCGACTGAAATTTCGGTCATTTCGGTCATTTTTTGTACTACGACCCCCATATTTCGGTCATTTCGATCATTTCGGTCGAATTTCGATTTCGACTGGATATCGATATTCGACAGAAATTCGACCGAATTTCGCTGAAATTTGAGGCCATGCATGCCACAAGTCTGGCCTTATAACGATCCACACTGCCATCTGCCCTTTGCTTTACTGTAAATATCCACTTGCAGCTCACAACAGATGCTCCTGGAGGAGCAGAAACAATGCTCTATGTGCCATGCGATTGTAAAGCTGTTATCTCTTCCTCTATTACAAGATGCCACCTATTGTCCTGGATGGCCTCCTGATATGTTTGTGGGATAGAAACAACAGAGAGTCCCACAATAAACTTCTTGTACTCCTTTGAAAGATGGTCCAGTGAGACATGTGCAACAAGAGGATAAGTAGCACATTGACGACGAGGCTTGCGCAACGCAATAGGTATGTCCAGGTCATCATCCTCGTTGTCTTCTAGTATCACTTCATCCTGAGTATTATTTAAGACACCAACGCCATCAGATGAAACAATGTGCTCATTACATACCTGGGGCGTGTTGGATGATGTGGAGGGCACATGAGCAGAGAGGCGAGTAGAAGACTTGCGCTTGTAGACATGTGGAAGAAACTGTGTCTAAGGTATGGGAGGTGGAGGTGGAGGAGTTGGTGGAGATAGTAAGGACTGGGACTCATCATCGGGTGCAAAAGATGGGGAGGATGGAGGTGGGGGAACAACCACATCCTCACTAGAAGTAGACTGAGATAGCATGTCACCTGTAAGAGAAAAATACATAATAGATTCAAAGAATGTGACATTAGCACTGACATAATATTTTATGCCTACAGGATCAAAACATCGATACCCTTTTGGGTACGTGAATAACCAACAAAAACACATTTGGCAGCTCTAGGTGAGAGCTTGTCACAGCCGGGGGTGAAATTGTGGACAAAAGCCACAGATCCGAAAACTCTAGGAGTCAAGGAGAACATGTCCTTCTCGGGAAACACAACCGAGAAAGGGATCTTTTCTTCAAGAACAGTGGACGGGACGCGGTTCACTAAGTAGCAAGCAGTGAGAACCACATCTCCCCAGAACGAATGAGGAGCACGACTCTGAATCAAAAGGGTCCTCGTGACATCAAGAAGGTGACGGTGTTTGCGTTCTGCTGAGAAGTATAGGTACAAGAGGTCTGATGAAAAATACCCAGAGAGTTGAGAAATTCTGCTAACTGTAGAGTGGAAAACTCCAAGGCATTATCTGTACGAATACATTTTACATGAGAAAAGAATATATTTTTGACCTCAATAAGAAAAGATTTAATGATAAAACATGCTTCAGATTTATGTTTTAGTAAGAACACCCAAGAAAGTCTAGAATAATCTTCCACATCAACCATATAAAAACGATGTCCCTTACGATCAGGAACACGACTAGGACCCCAAATATCAAAATGCAACAACTCAAAAACCTGGTTACTACAACGACTCTGTCGACTTGGAAAAGATGACCTATGATGCTTTCCAAGCTGGCAGGCTTCGCAATCTAAGGTGGTGCGAGTAGATATCTGTGGTAGAACATGACACAACTTCTGGAGCGGAAGATGTCCAAACTGAAGATACTACATGAAAGGGGAAACAAAATCAGAAGAATAGACACAACTCCTGCATACGGTGGGATGGCACGCTTGTACAATCCTCTCTGCTCACGGCCACATCCAATTACCCTGCCCGTTAGTATGTCCTGAAACACAAGAGTAGAGGAATCAAATATGTCACGACAATGTAGATCCTTTGTAATTTGACTAATTGTCAAAAGATTCATATGAAAATCAAGAGCATATAGAACTTTCTGTAGGTGCATAGATGGAGTTAGAACAATCTCCCCTTGACCAACAATGAGAAGACGTACTCCATTGGCAATCACCACAGACCTACCAAGCGGGATAGACTTGTAAGAAGCGAATTGTGTTTGATCTCCACACATTTGGTGCAAGGCGCTCGAATCCATAACCCAGTCAGTCAAATCTGAACTGCTACAACTGGTAAGTGCATAAGTAATACCTGATGAACTGGACGAAGCTCGGGCAGTAGCTGCGGAATCTGAAGAACTTGCAGGTGGAATAGGAGGAGTGGACATCATCTCATGAAGTCTAGAGACGATATCATCCATGCACGCGTCCTGTGTAGCAGCAGAAGTAGGCTCAGTCTGTTCAGCAACCTTTACAGACGCAAGATATCCATGCTTCTGAAAACAAGTCTTCTCAGAATGTCCAGGACGATGACAATGAGAACATGGTACGATGACATCCTCCTCCTCGTCCCCGAGGTCCATGCCTTCGAAATTGGGAAATCCCTCCTCTGCCACGAGACACTGCCATAGCTGTGGGAGGTTGGGCTACAGTAGGAGACGGAGTAGTAATCCTGCTCAATCTCTTGTACACCTCTTCCATTGGAGATATCAACTCTCCGATAAGGAGTTGAGTACGTGCTGCATCGTACTCAGAGTCGAGAGATGACAGAAAAACCCCTGTCATAGTTGCATTCTGATACTGTTGCTGCTGCTCAGTACTAGTAGTGATTGGCATGAAGCTGCGCAGTTGCTCAAACATGCCTCTAAGATGAGAGAAGTGCTGATGAAGTGGTCGATCGTTCTGTTTGGCCGAGGAAATATGAAACAACAACTGAAGAATCTTGCTTTCATTCTTTGCATGTCCATATGTAGCTGCTAAGATGTCCCACATAGCCTTTGCACCGGGCTGATTGGCTATATTATTTGCAATCTCTGTGTTGAGTGTCCCGGAGAGCTAAATGCAACATAAGCATTGTCTTACTTCCACGAAGCATTGGCCCCAGTTTTATCCGCTGGTTCTGTTTCTGTCAGAATGTGTTCCTTATTATGGCACTGCATAAGAGTATGAAACTGCATGGACCACAACTCATAGTTGGTCCCGTCCATCTTCACGATGGAAGCCGAACCCTTGAAGGAACCTGAAGAAGAAAAAAAACGTCACTCTTGTTTTCCGACATTGCTCCAATAATGAGAACCACGAAAGATTTGGGAATAGAACTATCCGTGAATGTCTACACAAACATAATGAGTGGTAGTATCTGTAGACTCATACAACCATCCTCATTGATTTCTGTTGAGGTCCAGTTCCGGAAGATGTGATTTATATGATCTGAATCACAATCTTAGATCAAACCATGCCTTCAAGGCGCAGAAGATAGTTGTGCGAATAGTATCTAGGCCACTGAAGCACAGCCGCGAGTCGCAGGGAGGGATAGGATCCCCTGCGTAACGCACGATGAAGACCTTAGGACTGCCTAGCGATATGGAGGACTTGCCTAGCCGCAACCCTTGCAGCCAAGTCGGGTTGCTATCACGGGCGTAGCCCCTGCGCAGGACACGTGCGTGAAGACACGCGCAGGCGGTGCTCCTGCAGGGGCGGAGGCCCTGCTGGATGCATTTGGCGGCACTAGGAGACCGAAGAAGGCCGGCGGTGCTGCCAACTTGATGTCCTGGCGGCGACAACGTGAAAGGGGAGGGGGTTGTGTGTAGGGTTAAGGTTTTAGGGTGGGATAAGGGAACCCCGGTCTAGGACCGTTGCTCCTATACCATGTTGGGAGAAAGAAAATCATGCATTAGAAGAGACCCTAGGGCTCTCTTACATAGGAGAGAAGCCCTGGATTAATTACAGAGAAGTTCATAAAGTAAACGTAAATAAGAACAGAATAAAACTGGAGAAACAATTATCTCAACAATTTTCTTTCTCGCCCTAGCAGTTTTGGCCATCATTTCATTATTAACGATGCAGAAAGAATAGAATGGGTTGCTTTCCTAGAGATCTAGGGCTTCTTATATATGAGTAAAGCCTTGGGTAAATTACATAAGAGGTACAAAGAAGAAATAGAAATAAGAAATAAACACTAAGAGATACAAATATCTCAACACTCCCCCCAAGCCGGAGCATATATGTCTATCATGCTCAGCTTGGAACAACATCTCTGAAATGGGCCTCTAGCAAGTTCTTTGGTGAATATATCCACAGTCTGATCTCCAATAGTGACATGGGAGGTGGATATGAGTCCCTTCTGGATCATGTCTCCGGTATAGTGGCATTACACCTCTATATGCTTGGTCAGTTCTTGAAAAACATGATTATTGTCAATAAATAGAGCTAGTTGGTTGTCACATAGAAGCTGCATAGTAAGATGTACCTCAACTGCAAGAACAATCAAGACCGATCTAACCCACATCATCTCTGTGCTCCCTTGAGCCATGGCTTTGTACAGACTCTGCACTGGATCTAGCTACTACTGTCTGCTTCTTGCTCTTTCATGCCACGAGTGAACTCCCAACAAAAACTGCAATGCCATATGTAGACTTCATGTCTCTAGGGCATCCTGCATAATCTGCATCTGCACACACTGTCACCTCAAGAGATACACCTCTGCTGAATATAAGGCTAGTGCCTGGTGAAGTCTTCAAATATCTTAGAATCATATGGACAACATCTATATATACCTGCGTGGGCTGCTCCATGAACTAGCTCACCTTGCTCATAGCAAAGGATATGCCTGGCCTAGTGATAGTAGCATAAAGAAGTTTCCCAACAAACTCCATGTATCTCCTCTTATCTAACTTCTCATTGTCATCATAATATAATCTCATGTTTGGATCCATAGGGATAGTAGCAGGCTTGCATCCTGTCATACGTGTCTCCAGTAGAAGATCAGTTACAAACATACTTTGGGTCATTACAAGACATGAGGAGGTTCATTTGATGCCATTTATGCGCCTGCAGAATGTTTTATATGCATCTGATTTTCATATTAATTTGCTTTCTATTAGCCAGATCATAAAGTATATGCATTTTCATGCCATTTTTGACCCTCTTCTCTTGTGTTTTAGGACATACTCAAGAGCAGGATGATTGGATATGGTTGTGAGCATCGGGTGCTCTACAGACTGATCCAGTCTCCTTATATTGGTGTCTCTATCATTCATACTGGATTTGTCTCTCTATTTTTATGGCATCTTCGTTTTGGTCATCTTCCTCTGCAGAAGCTGCTTCATGTCATCCCACAGATCTTCACGCATTCTGCATTCCAGTGCGAGGATTGACAGCTTGGAAAGCATCACGACTCTTCTTTTCCTGGTCATCAGAGTCGTAGATTAAGCTTGTCCATCTTGACATTTGAGGTCTTAGTTGTATTCCTGATCATCAGAGACACTGCTTTTATCATGTAGATATGGTTGATTATTCTAGACTTTCTTGGATTTTTCTTTTGAAAAATAAGTCTAAAACTGGGTCTTTCATTAAATCTTTCATTATTGAAATGAAGAATATTTTCTATGCTACTGTTTAGTTTATTTGTTCTAACAATGGCTTAGAGTTCTGCACATTACAGCTTTCTGAATTCTTCAAGTCTCACTTACTTGATGTGCCCAGGACACTTTTAATCGATAGTTGTGCTTTTTGGGGTATGCAGTCCTCACTTCTTGCTACTTGATGAACCACATGACATCTTCTATCTTAAGACCTTCCTCAATTTCACTTCCTGAGAAGGACATGTTCTCCCTAACACCTCGTGTGTTTGGCTCTGTTGCCTTTGTTCACCATCTGACATCTGATTTGTGACAAGCTCTCCCCTAGAGCTGTCAAGTGTGTCTTTGTAGGCTACTCTCCTACCCAGAAAGGGTGTCATTACTTCGATTCGGTTCGATGGAAGTACCATGTTAGTGCAGATGTTGGGTCTGTTATGTATTTCTCTCCTACAGGTGACATGTTAACTCCATCTGACACTGGAGAGGAGATATATGTCCCTCCTCCTACGACAACACCACCACTACCACCTCCACTACCACCCAATACCTTGGCCCAAATGTTGCCAAGTTTCTATGTTCGCATGCCTCCCACAGCCCCCCCTGCTCACGGGCCTTCCCGATCATCCAGCATGCTCCAGGTATGTATTGAGCATATTGTTTCTAATGATGGCACTAGTGATTTGTCCATGCAACAAACTACTTTACATGATTAGCGGGTGCCCTCTCAGGAGTGTGGTTTACAGGTTGAGGAGGAGGCATATTGTAAAGCCTTGAACTTGATCCCATATAATAATATCCGGCTCGTCAAGAGAAAACCAACGAAATTTGTTTCGTGTGAATCGGACTTCGTTTCGAATTGTTATGATTTTCGGAAGAAAGAGAAGTCATTAATCCATAATGACTGTCATTAAGACTAATTAAACATGATTAAAGAAATTAATGACGATTGAAACCCGCTAATGATCATTAGTAAACACTAATCAATAGTTAACAAAAGATAAGCGTAAGCAGCGAAAGTTAAATCGTGATTAGTGAAAGTTAATCACGATTAGTGTTAATTAAGCGTCATTAGCGAATCTAGAATCCTCTAGAATGTTCTAACTTAAGCTCCAAGTTTGGAATAAGTTTTGGCTAAAACCATGGGCCGCTAAATCATGGTTAAGGTCTAAACCATGGTTTTCTAACCATGGTTAGTGGTTTTCTGGGGCCTATAAATAGACCCCCTACCCATTCATTCTTTACAACTTCCACTACCACCACCACCCCAAGGGCTAGGGTCGAGAGGTTGGGAGGAGTGGGAGGCGAGGGAGGAGCGCTAGTGAAGCGCTGTCGGGAGAACGAGGAGGGAAAAGGTATGATCCTCTCTTAGTTGCTTTGTAAGCTAGGCTTTCAATTCATACTCTTGTTCTTCCAAGTTTTGTTCTTGATTCATCTTTCTTTCCGATTCGTTTTCCTGTTGTGGTTCGATGAGAAATCTGTGTAACACCCTACTTAGGTACGGGCGGCTATGCACGTCAGTGACCCTGTGATTCGTCACACGTTCACTCATCTAAGACGCGTGGTGTCTACCGATTCTCCATCGTTTATGTTTATATTCTTCGCATTATCCTTTTATAGTTATTTTGATGGAGAAATCTGTGTAATACCCTACTTAGGTGCGGACGGCTATACACGTCAGTGACCCTATGATTCATCACACGTTCACTCAGCTAAGATGTGTGGTGTCTACCGGTTCTTCATCTCTTGTTGTTGAGTATATTCTTTCAGTTTCGTTGTTATTTTCCTCTCGATTGATTTTATAGAGGAAACTCTTTTCGTTTTTATTTTGAAATATGTCCCGATATAAGGGGAAATTCTGCCGAAATTTTCCGAGAAATATGTCCTGATATAAGGGGAAACGCTGTCGAAATTTTCTGAGAAATATGTCCCGATATAAGGGGAAACTATGCCGAAATTTTAAGAGAAAATATGTTCTTGATGTTCTTCGTGTTCTTCGCGTTCTTTGTGTTCTTCGTTCGTTCTTCGCGTTCTTGACATGTTCTTAGCGTTTTGATACAAAAATGAAATTCGATCTTTTCAGGAGCCTTAAATTAGCCTTTCTAAAAACGAAACACGATAAAGCACTGCATATGCGAGAGAGAGCTCGATTAGGTATCGAAATCCTTCCTTTTGCTGTTGGGTTTTCATAAGAAATTATTGAAATTCTTGATTTTGTGTTCTTTGCTATGAAGAATCCTAATTTTGGCTATTTTTGAAAAAGTCTGAAGAATTGCTTTGTGATTCCCACTAAAATAAGGTTTACGCATCAAATTGATGCGTTGGCTTTGAAAGTTTGGGTCTGGGAGTTAAAACAGGCATAAATACGAGTATATATGCATATGAATAATATATACGTGAGTTTATACTAAGTATTGTTGATTATGCAAATCGAAGACTTAGTGAAAGAATTACATCATGTGAATTGATGTGGTTTGAGTTGGATCCTGAAAAGGATTGTATGTCACGTAAAGGATGACTGAGAGTAGTACTACATGTCGGGCATTCAACCTATAGGTTTGTCGGAAGGAACCCGTATTGGCGTTTCCCTACCTAGGTGGTATACGGTTGCCCTGTTATGATAAGTGCGCACGAAATGAATGTTTTGCAACGTATGGTACCGGGAGCCAATATATTCCGGTTGGAACGACGGAAGATGTGGTCGTGCCATGTGGAGGCACGAGTGGTTCAATAGCGGCTGGGTCACGATAATATGTATTTAAAGCCGCTACGTTATATGATTAAATGTTAGCCTGAGGTTTTAAGCAACCGAGTCCTCGAGGACAGTGTGCTCAATTATTTTTCCAGGCTGAGGGTTGAGACCCTGTTTAATGAAAGAAAAAGAAATTGTCAGGGTAGTATTAGAGGATTGGTTGAGGCGACGTGCGGTGGCATAAGCTTACCAAGATCAACACAATCTCCAATCCCGAAGCGTCCACAGCTTCGGAGTCCAAGAATGGTGGGGTTCCCCTGGACTAATCCATGATGTGGAATAGAAAGAAATATGACTTAAATTAATGAGAAAGAATGAAATTTTTGTGATATCAAGTTTTGAAAAATTACACAATTTGTTTACTTTTCTCTTCTTCGTTACTTAGCATTCGCTAATTTTTATCCTATGATTTATGGAAAACCCAACAGGTATCGGTGAGCCATCGCAAGGACTTTAAAAATTCATCCAGCTTACATACTAGACATCCAGGCAGCCACAGTGGCTTTACTTTCTTTATGGTAGTTAGTAATCTTTTGTATATTTTCCTTTCAAGCTGATGTACTTGTAAATGGTTATAGTGGGACAGTGTATTATCTGAACTTTATTTTGTGAATGGAAAAGTATTGAAATACATTCTTCTGAGTATTTTTATTTGCAGTCTATTTCTGAATGTTAGTTGTGATTGCTGAATAAATTATTGCTGAGTAACCAGATCCGGATATGGGAGGATCCGACGGCCCGGGAAAGAGGGTCCCGACAGATTGGTATCAGAGCCCGGTTACTCCAGTAATTTATTTAGTAATTAATAACTATGCACGGTATTCAGAAACTAAGGTTGTATTAAGATCCTTTGATCTTAATAAATGACTGCAGTACCATTCACAAGTCATTGTCCCTTATGTACATTATGCTAAGACATATAGGATCTGACCTTTGACCTTGACTCATCCCAGGATCATGGCAGACCAAGACATGTCTAGACAATTAGCGGCTATGATGGCAATGCTCCAAGACATGGGGCAAAGGCAACAAGCATTGGAGGAGAGGCTCAATGCACAGGCTGAGAGACCCGAGGCATCTAAGCCTGCGGATGCTAGGATTGAAGGTTCTGTCCATCTTTCTGAGGAAGAATCTAGTTACCATCCTTCAACTGAGTCTGCTCCTACCCCGGTTGAAGGAGCAATGGAGAAGGCCCTTCTTAGACACCAAACATTACTAGATAATTACCGAAAGGGAAAAATTCCTCAATTCGAAGGTGTAGAGACACCTGCCGAGGCTGAATTATGGCTTGATGACGTCAGTTGGATTTGAGAATAATACACGCACCAGCAAATACTTGGGTGCACTTTGCTGATTACTCCTTAGCAGACTATGCAAGACGATGGTGGAGATCAAGTTCCAAGAAGTTAGCAGATCCTGTTCCATGGGATATCTTCGAAGAGAGGTTCCGAGCTCACTTCTGTCCCTCTCATTGGGAAGAATTAAAGAGGAGAGAGTTGGCTTCTCTAAATCAGGGTTCTAAGACCGTACGAGATTATCATGTCCACTTTACTGAGCTACTACGGTACTCACCAGCTTTAGAAGCTTCACCACAAGAGTGTCTTACCAAATGTTAGCGGTCTTCAGGGAGATCTACGAGAAAAGCTTGTTGGTTTTAGAGCCACAACCGTAGATGAAGCAATGGACATCGCCTCTCGTATTGAGATGGAGAGGGATGAAAACCGCCAAAGAAGAAGTTTCCACTTTAATGGTGGACCATCCAAAAGCAAGACACATTATAATCGTAGAGATCGTCGCTATTATCCAGCCGACTCCAATATAAGCTCACCACAGACCTTGGGTCAGGAATTATCAGGAAGAAGGGGTTTCTCTAGACCTCCACTATATCCTCGTGACTCAGCAGCAGGAGCTAGCACCTCTGTAGCTGGATCTTCAGCTCAAACAGGAGCACGTGTGTGTTTTTACTGTCATCAGGAAGGCCACATCAAGAAAGATTGTCCGAAGTTGAGAGGTTCAGGGTTTAAATCAACCCCAATTAATAGTATAACATCCACCTCGAGCAATGGAGCAACACATGGAGGAAGACATGGTAGAGGTCGAGGCTCACAAGGAGCGTCTCCTACACAACAACCACCACAAAGTGTTGCGGGTTCTAGCTTGCCTATTTCTAATGGCCAGCTCAATGCAATTACTGAGGAACAAGCCTACCACTCAGGCACAGTCATACGAGGTACCGTTACTATTCATGGCTTTTCAGTACATGCCTTATTTGATTCTGGTGCTTCACATTCATTTATTGCTCGACGGTTAGTACCCACTTTGGGTAAGATACCAGTAGAAGTACAACAGTCCTATCTGATCAAGGGACCAGGAGGACAAGTATTTATAATCCGAGAAATCCTGGATAATTGTATAATACTGATAGCGGGACATCAGCTACCTGTTTCACTACTACTAATCGAAATGGAGGACTTTGATCTTATACTAGGAATGGATTGGTTAGAAAGGCATCATGCATGTCTTGACTGTTTCTAGAAGACAGTAACATTTCACCTTCCTAACTCGATAGAGTTCCAGTTCATTGGAAAGACATCCAATGATAATATCAAATATATCTCTACATTGAAGGCACACCAGTTGTTAGAGCAAGGGTGCCAAGGTTATTTAGCTTATGTATCCACTACATCAGGGTCAGAAAGAATGATAGAAGATGTGCCTATAGTGTGCGAGTTTACTGATGTATTTCTAGAGGAACTACCTGGATTACCACCTGAGCGAGAGATTAAATTTGAAATCTCTCTCATACCTTATACTCAGCCTATCTCTATCCCTCCGTATAGGATGGCACCAGCTGAGTTACGAGAGTTAAAGGTACAATTGCAAGAACTGTTAGATAAAGGATTCATTCATCCTAGTACTTCACCATGGGGTGCACCTGTCTTATTTGTTAGGAAAAAGGATGGGTCGATGCGGTTGTGCATTGACTATAGACAACTAAACAAGAGGACAATAAAGAACAAGTATCCTCTACTAAGAATAGATGATCTCTTTGATCAGTTACAAGGTTCAACTGTGTATTCCAAGATTGATTTAAGATCTGGATACCATCAGTTGAAAATTAAAGATACAGATATTCCCAAGACAGCTTTTCGAACCAGATACGGGCATTATGAATTCTTAGTTATGCCTTTTAGACTAACAAATGCCCCAGCAGCCTTCATGGATCTCATGAATAGAGTATTTAAGGAGTTCTTAGATCACTTTGTAGTAGTCTTTATTGATGATGTGCTTATTTACTCAAAGGATAAGTATCTGCATGAACATCATCTCAGGAAGGCACTTGAAACTCTAAGGAAGAACAAACTGTATGCTAAATATAGTAAATGTGACTCTTGGCTATCTGAAGTATCTTTCTTAGGCCATGTTATTTCTGGGGAAGGTATATCAGTTGATCCTACAAAGGTTAGTGCGGTGATGAGTTGGGAACGTCCGAAGACTGTCACAGAAATACGATCTTTTTTGGGATTAGCTGGATATTATAGAAGATTCGTGAAGGACTTTTCACGAATAGCATTGCCAATGACTAGACTAACTCAGAAGGAGGTCCCATTCTTATAGTCTGATACATGTGAAGCTAGTTTTCAGACACTGAAAGAATGCCTAACATCTGCACCAATCCTTACTCTACCTTCCGGGAGTGAAGGGTTTACAGTGTACACTGACGCATCTAAAGAAGGACTTGGGGCGGTTCTTATGCAACATGGTAAGGTAGTTGCGTATGCATCACGACAGCTCAGGACACATGAGAAGAACTACCCAACACATGACCTTGAATTAGCTGTCGTAGTTTTCGCTTTAAAGATATGGAGACACTACCTGTATGGTATTACTTTTGAAATCTTCACTGATCATAAAAGCTTGAAATATCTATTTGATCAGAAGGAACTCAATATGAGACAGAGACGGTGGCTAGAGTTGCTGAAAGACTATGATTGCACTATCTCCTACCACCCTGGTAAGGGGAACGTCGTAGCAGATGCCCTTAGCAGAAGAACTTATTCACCTGGGTTAGTAAGTGTTATCCACTTCTGGGGTTTACTATCAACGTTGAGTGAATGGAAACCATTTGATAGTAGTGTTGATACTATAACTATTCCTCATCGATACAAACCAGAGATCTGGGATAAAATAAAGAAAGGACAGGAGCATGATCCAGTCCTTAAAGACTTGAAACAACAACTTGAGAAGAATGAAATAGAGGGATTCCAGATACAAGATGGGTTACTATATAACCATCACAGAGCTTGTGTACCAGACATACCGGAATTGAGGAAAGACATTTTACGTGAAGCTCATTGTTCTAGATTATCTATTCATCCAGGAATTACGAAGTTGTATAAGGATCTTCATTCATACTTTTGGTAGCCGGGAATGAAGAAAGATATTGCTGAGTTTGTGAATTCATGTTTCACTTGCCAGCAGGTAAAGGCTTCACACCAAAAGCCACCAGGATTATTGCAACCCCTCCCTGTACCTGAATGGAAATGGGAAAACATTTCCATGCATTTCATTACTGGCTTACCTCAGACGACTGGTAGTAAAGATAGTATCTGGGTTATAATAGATCGTCTGACAAAGGTAGCACACTTCATTCCGATAAGCTTATCTTTCACTCTAGACCAGCTGATTGAGTTATATATTACATATGTGATTCGCCTCCATGGTATCCCGAAGGAAGTAGTTTCTGATCGAGATTCACGATTCACCTCACACTATTGGGAGAACTTCATGAAAGCCTTAGGTACACAACTATGATTGAGTACAACATATCATCCACAAACAGATGGTCAGTCAGATGTACGATTCAGACACTAGAGGATATGCTACGAGCATGTGCCTTAGAATGGAAGGGATCGTTGATTAAACATTTTCCTCTTGCAGAATTCACCTACAATAATAATTACCATACAAGTATTGGCATGTCACCATTTGAAGCACTATAAGGACGAAAGTGTACTACTCCTTTGTGTTGGCAAGAGGTCGGAATAAAGAACCTTTATGATTCAGATAGACTTCAGGAGACACGGGAAGCTGTAGAACTTGTTAGAAAAAGACTATTAACTGCTCAGAGTCGTCAGAAAAGTTATAGTGATACCAGACAAAGAGACCTTGAATTTGAGGTAGGTGACTTTGTATTTCTCAAAGTATCACCTATGAAGGGTGTTCAGAGGTTTGGCTTGCGTGGGAAGTTAGCACCCAGGTTCGTGGGTCCCTTTGAAATTATTCAACGGATTGGAAAAGTTGCCTATAGACTTGCACTTCCTCCACATCTTTCGGCAATACATGATGTATTTCATGTATCAAATCTGAGAAAGTACATTAGGGATCCAGAGCATAAGATAAGTTATGATGATTTACATGTTGAGCCAGACTTGGCATACCAAGAGATACCTGTGCAAATACTTGAAAGGGATATCAAGAAGTTGAGAAACAAAGAGGTGCCTCTAGTTAAAGTATTGTGGCAAAACCAAGAGTTTGAAGAAGCCACATGGGAACATGAGGTAGAAATGAGAGAGAAATACCCGTACTTGTTTGAATGATAACATTATGTATTATGTATATGTTCATTTTAAATGACATGACGTTTATTCTCTTTAAGGTTGTTATGGTTTCAATCCTCTTTAAGGTTGTTATGCCTGTATTTCTAGTCTCGAGGAAGAGACTTCCTTTAAGGTTGTTATAATTGTAAAGCCTTGAACTTGGCATATCTCGGATCCCATATAATAAGATCCGGCTCGTCAAGAGAAAACTAACGAAATTTGTTTCGTGTGAATCGGACTTCGTTTCGAATTGTTATGATTTTCCGAAGAAAGAGAATTCATTAATCCATAATAACTGTCTTTAAGACTAATTAAACATGATTAGAGAAATTAATGACGATTGAAAGCCGCTAATGATCATTAGTAAACACTAATCAATAGTTAACAAAAGATACGCGTAAGCCGCGAAAGTTAAATCGCGATTAGTGAAAGTTAATCACGATTAGTGTTAATTAAGCGTCATTAGTGAATCTAGAATCCTCTAAAATGTTCTAACTTAAGCTCCAAGTTTGGGATAAGTTTTGGCTAAAACCATGGGCCAAAACCATGGGCCGCTAAACCATGGTTAAGGTCTAAACCATGGTTTTCTAACCATGGTTAGTGGTTTTCTGGGACCTATAAATAGACCCCCCCACCCATTCATTCTCTACAACTTCCACTACCACCACCACCCAAAGGGCTAGGGTCGAGAGGTTGGGAGGAGGAGTGAGAGGCGAGGGAGGAGCGCTAGTGAAGCGCTGCCGGGGGAACGAGGAGGGGAAAGGTATGATCCTCTCTTAGTTGCTTCGTAAGCTAGGCTTTCAATTCATACTCTTGTTCTTCCAAGTTTTGTTCTTGATTCATCTTTCTTTCCGATTCGTTTTCCTGTTGTGGTTCAAGGAGAAATCTGTGTAATACCCTACTTAGTTACGGGCGGCTATGCACGTTAGTGACCCTGTGATTCGTCACACGTTCACTCATCTAAGACGCGTGGTGTCTACCGATTCTCCATCGTTTATGTTTCTATTCTTCGCATTATTATTTTTTATAGTTATTTTGATGGAGAAATCTGTGTAATACCCTACTTAGGTGCGGGCGGCTATGCACGTCAGTGACCCTGTGATTCGTCACACGTTCACTCACCTAAGATGTGTGGTGTCTACCGGTTCTTCATCTCTTGTTGTTGAGTATATTCTTTCAGTTTCGTTGTTATTTTCCTCTCGATTGATTTTATAGAGGAAACTCTTTTCGTTTTTATTTTGAAATATGTCCCGATATAAGGGGAAACTCTACCGAAATTTTCCGAGAGATATGTCCCGATATAAGGGGAAACTCTGTCGAAATTTTCTGAGAAATATGTCCCGATATAAGGGGAAACTCTGCCGAGATTTTAAGAGAAAATTTGTTCTTGACGTTCTTCGTGTTCTTCGCGTTCTTCGTGTTCTTCGTTCGTTCTTCGCGTTCTTGACATGTTCTTAGCGTTTTGATACGAAAATGAAATTCGATCTTTTCAGGAGTCTTAAATTAGCCTTTCTAAAAACGAAACACGATAAAGTACTGCATATGCGAGAGAGAGCTCGATTAGGTAACGAAATCCTTCCTTTTGCTGTTGGGTTTTCATAAGAAATTATTGAAATTCTTGATTTTTTGTTCTTTGCTACGAAGAACCCTAATTTTGGCTATCTTTGAAAAAGTCTGAAGAATTGCTTTGTGATTCCCACTAAAATAAGGTTTACGCATCAAATTGATGCGTTGGCTTTGAAAGTTTGGGTCTGGGAGTTAAAACAAGCATAAATACGAGTATATATGCATATGAATAATATATACGTGAGTCTATACTAAGTATTGTTGATTATGCAAATCGAAGACTTAATGAAAGAATTACATCATGTGAATTGATGTGGTTTGAGTTGGATTCTGAAAAGGATTGTGTGTCACGTTAAGGATGACTGGGAGTAGTACTACAGGTCGGGCATGCAACCTGTAGGTTTGTCGGAAGGAACCCTGTATTGGCGTTTCCCTACTTAGGTGGTTCACAGTTGCCCTGTTATGATAAGTGCGCACGAAATGAATGTTTTGCAACGCGTGGTACCGGGAGCCAATATATTCGGGTTGGAACGACGGAAGATGTGGTCGTGCCATGTGGAGGCACGGGTGGTTCAATAGCGGCTGGATCACGATAATATGTATTTAAAGCCGCTACGTTATATGATTAAATGTTAGCATGAGGTTTTAAGCAACCGAGTCCTCGAGGACAGTGTGCTCAATTATTTTTCCAGACTGAGGGTTATGACCCTGTTTAATGAAAGAAAAAGAAATTGTCAGGGTAGTATTAGAGGATTGGTTGAGGCGACGTGCAGCGGCATAAGCTTACCAAGATCAACACAATCTCCAATCCCGAAGCGTCCACAGCTTCGGAGTCCAAGAATGGTGGGGTTCCCCTGGACTAATCCCTGATGTGGAATAGAAAGGAATATGACATAAATTAATGAGAAAGAATGAAATTTTTGTGATATCAAGTTTTGAAAAATTACACAATTTGTTTGCTTTTCTCTTCTTCGTTACTTAGCATTCGCTAATTTTTATCCTATGATTTATGGAAAACCCAACAGGTATCGGTGAGCCATCGCAAGGACTTTAAAAATTCATCCAGCTTACATACTAGACATCCAGGCAGCCACAGTAGCTTTACTTTCTTTAAGGTAGTTAGTAATCTTTTGTATATTTTCCTTTCAAGCTAATGTACATGTAAATGGTTATAGTGGGACCGTGTATCATCTGAACTTTATTTTGTGAATGGAAAAGTGTTGAAATACATTCTTCTGAGTATTTTTATTTGCAGTCTATTTCTGAATGTTAGTTGTGATTGCTGAATAAATTATTACTGAGTAACCAGATCCGGATATGGGAGGATCCGACGGCCCGGGAAACGGGGTCCCGACACATATGATCTTGATGTGTCTATTGCTCTAAGAAAGCGAAAACGTACTTGTGTTGCATGTCCTCTTGCAACCCATGTTTCATTGAGGCGACTTTCAGATGATTTCATGATGTTTTCGTGGGACTGTCAACCATGGAGATACCACGAACATATTAGGTGGTGATACATGACAACTAGTAGCGTCTTGCCATGGAGGATGAGATGGACGGGTTACAATCATGTGGCACGTGGAGCATCGTTACAGCTCTTGCATAACATATGTTGTGGGATGCCAGTAGGTGGTCACAATGATGCACCGAACAGATGGCAGCATGGATCACTGCAAGGTGAGGCTTGCGACTCGCCGGTTCACCCAAACATATGGGGTGGACCATCAGGGTACTCTCTCTAGTGACTCAGCATTCTACACAGTGGATCCTTCTCTTTGTTGTAGTGATATGGGACTGGCCCCTATATCAACTTGATGTAAAGATTGTGTTTCTTTATGGTGACTTACAGAAGGAAGGCTGCATACAATAACAACCTAGTTCGCTGCCGAGGGGAAGTGTTAGAAGGTTTGCATACTTCGTAAGACTATCTATGGCTTTAAGCAGAGTCCAAAAGTATGGTTTTAGAAGCTCTCGGGATTGGTAGAGAAACAACGGTTCATGAAGATCATTCACTTTTTATTCAGAGGTCTCATAGAGGTACATTTGATATACTGATTTATGTTGATATCATATTTACAAGGGATGTTGTGTAGGGCATTCAAGCAGCTAAAGATTTCCTTGGTTAGCAGCTTGTAACCAAGGAACTTCGCAATCTATATTACTTCCTTGGAGTGGATATCACATAGAACCAACGAGGTCTTGTGATGGCCCAGACGAAGTTCATTATAGATTTTCTCTTTAAGACGAGCATGCCATATTGCAGGCCTGCCACTGTTCCCAAATATATCCTTTGCAGTAAGCAGAGTGAGTCAGTTTATGGAGAAGCCTAGACATGCACATATGGTTACATTACATATGATTCCGAGGTATCCGAAGATCTTACATGGCATTGATCTTTTGTTTAGCAGAGGCACATCCGTTGCCGTTATAGCTTGCATATTTGCAGATTATGCGGAATGTCCCAAGGACATGAAGTCTACCTCTGCCTTTGCAATGTTCATAGGGAGCTCCTTGATGTCATAGAAGAGCAAGAAGCAGACGATGGTCGCCAAATCTATTGTATAATCATAGTACAGAGCCATGTCACGGGAGAGTACAGAGATGTAGGTCAGATTCATTCTGATTGGCCTAGCTTTTGATGTGCCTCTTCCCATGCACCTCCAATGTGACAAACATTTTGCTCTCTTCATTGTTAATAACCCGACCTTTCTTGAGAGGACCAATCATATCGAAGTAGATTGTCACTACACTCGAGACATGATTCACAAGGGTTTCATCTCCACCTCTCATGTCAGCTCGGGAGAACAGACATCAGACATGTTCACCAAGGCCCTAGCTAGAGAGTCATTCAGAGATGTTTTTCCAAGTCTAACATGATTGATATCAAGGCCCTAAATGTCGATTTCGGTCACCATTTCAGTATCGACCAAAACAGAATTTCGATGGAATTTCGGCCGAAATTTCGGTCATTTTTTGTACTAGGACCCTCATATTTCAGTCATTTCAGTCGAATTTCGATTTCGACTGGATATCGATATTCGACAGAAATTCGACCGAATTTCGTTGAAATTTGAGGCCATGATTGATATGTATGCTCCATCTTTAGGGGGAGTGTTGAGATATTAGTTATCTTATATTCCTTTTATGTACTCTCTTTCTGTCTATCTACATTATGTAATTTTCCCAACATATTTCTCCTCTATATAAGAAAATCCTATAACCTCATGAATAAGCAACTCACTATTTTCTCTTCACAACATCACATTTCAAAAATCTCCTCAAATACTATTTTATGATTATTTATATATTGTTATTAGGCACTATGACAAACCCCTTCCATATAACATTATCACGTTAGGCCTACTTTGGAAATTTTATGTTATAAATCTGGCCTCTTTGAACATGTTTATTGGTCTTTTAGTATTTTTTTTTGAAGAAACTCAGGTGGCTTCCCAGGCTAGGATCCACCTCTTATTTAAATTTAAACATGAAAAAGAAAAAGTAAAAGAAAATTGTTACATGTACCTGTCGCTACATTACCACACACTACACAACTCCTTACAATGCTCCAACACATTTGAGCTTTGAACTCATTCCCCCCAAAGACGGAACCATTCCTCGCACACCATATGGCCCAGATTGCCGCAACCGGAGTAACACAATCATCATGATTTCCCCAACGTACAATGCGCATAATTTCCCAAAAACTATTGAAGTTACGAGGAAGGAGCCAGCCGATACCAATCTTTACCCATACAACAGCAGAAGCCGGGTACGAGAAAAACAAATGATCCAGGTCTTTAGTCGCGAATCCACATCTACCGCACGAAATATCATCTCCATCCGAAATCCTTCCCCGCCGCTCCTTCTTGAGAGTCCTCCATAGCCTAAAAATCCACAAAATCATTGATCTATTGGTAATGCATTGTGCCTAACACCCAAAGACGATGGTCTAAATCTTAGGATAGGCACCTATGCATATGTCCGCCTCTTGTTCCTAACAAAAAAAATAAATCTGGCCTCTGTTAGAAAAACTTGTGTCCCCCACACTCTACACAATGTTTTCAGGAAATTTCAATACTTCAGCCAGTCTTGATATGAGACTCACACTTCTAATAGTCAGGTGATTGGTTATCTATGAGCACTATAAGGCACTCAATGGAAAATCAAAAAATTAAAAAAAAATCTTTCACCATATAATATTATGTGCCGATAAAGGTTCATCTTTTTTATGTGTATGGAATTTTTAATAACCTTGGCATTTATCTAATTTTGAAAGGTTTTTGTTTTGAAACATTCTATGATATCGAATTGTTTGGCGACCCACTGCAGTCCTCGCCGAGTGGAAACCTCCCGTATATGACAATTCACGTGGTGTAACTTTAATCACTGCATCTACTCGCCGAAACTCGCCAAATGTAAGTCTTCTTCAGTCCAGTCAGTTATCACTTTAAAACTCCAATTGTAAATTCTATAATCAAATTTTAATGTTTCTATGATGACCCAGACCATGTGTAAAATGCATATGCCCATTTAAAATTTGTACTATGACTTGGTACTTGCATACAGATATTTGCAAATTTTCTTTACGTGACTATTTTTTGTGGTATGACAACTTTTTTCATAAGGGAGGCTCTATTATGGAGAACTTTGTGGTTGCATCAGAGGTGATTGTGTTAGTCAGCAAACACGAGGATTCCTTTAGAAGGTTTCAGCAATGCCTACTATGCAGAGAGGTGGTTTTTTGTTTGGTTGGCTCTTAAGAGGCAGGGTTTCCGATACATGATTGTCGTAAAAATTTTGAAAGGGAAAAAGGATGACCGCCATATAGGTATGCGCTCAAAAACTTCACCACTCATTCACAAGGTTACAAGTGCAGGGCTATTAAAGCTAAAACTAATTGCATGATCCAACTTTCAGGTAGTGCTTTAGCCTGAACACTTATATTTTCACTATAGTATCTTTCCTGATAGAATATCAACCCATTTCTTGCCACTATGCCCAAACTGTCTTCCTTCTAGTCCCACCACTTGGACCCAATAGATTCCCAAAAGATTGCAACACAGTCTGTCTTGATCAGTGTGTTCCCAAAGCATTCCCATACATCTACAAATCTTGCACATGTAAAAGAGAGGTGATCCACATCTTTTTTGGCCTCTGAACGAGCACAAGAGGAGCCCGCCCCATGGAAGAAGCGTGCATATCTGTCTCCCGTCATCCAACCACCCATGCCTTAAGAGCCAGAGAAATACTTTAATTCTTATAGGCACCCACCACTTCCAGAATCTTTTCTAATCAGCATTGCTGCCTCCTGGCTTAAAAGACAATGATCCCGTCAAGCTCTTGTAAGTTTTTTGGACAGAGAATTTTCCATCAAGACCAACACCAACAATCACATCCTTGAGAATGCTCCTTTTGCTCTTCTAACAACTCTGTAAGATCTTCCATCTGTTGATATGAAATATCAGATCGAAAGGACGTGAAGAAAAAAGTACCACCCCCACCATAAGTTGATGTATTGTCCTAGACCCGTCAGACAGGGGAATCTCATCCAAAGTATCTTATCTTCTGTCCAATCGTCATGCTAGAACCAAATCCTCTCCCATATCTCAACACCGACCAAAGCAGTAGACAAACCTCCTGCAACATCGAATAAATCCCCTTGCAGAAATGAGATGGTGCAACACCAAACTTCCCATGTATTGACAATGAGGTGGGTGGCATGTATATCTTTCGAATCATAGTGTACACCGGACTATCACAATCACAATCACCACAAATATATGTGATCCACTTGCATAGTAATTCCGTATTAATTTCCATCGAGTGCGTCCCCCTTTTTGAGCGTCAAAAAAAAAATTCCGTATTAATTTCCACCAAGCTACGAACACCAATGCCACCATCATCCTTGGACAATGTAATTGTCCTCCAGTCCACAAGCACTAGACATGCCATATCACAAGATGAGGACAGAAAGAAGCGTCTCCTAGTGGATTCAATTCTCTTTTGGACACTTGTGGTGAGAAGTTTTAGAAGATAGGAAAAAGACATGAATAACCAACAAAACCGACTTCAACAATATCAATCTGCCTCGTCTAGACAAGCAAGTTGATTTCCAACTAGCGAGACTCTTCTCCATCTTTTTAATCATAGGTAGGCCAATCAGATTGTTGTAATTTTCCGCCAACCAACAATATAACAAGACATCTCAAAGGTGAACATACAAGCAAAGATGTGAGCCAGTTCATGCATAAGGAAATCTCACCTTCGTTCAATCCAAAAGGAACAAACTCTGATTTAGCCATGTTCAATATAATCCATAAACAACACCAAATAAATCCAGGACAATTGACATTCCCCTACAGTTCTTTAGGCCATTCTCCACAAAAATAATTGTATCCTCAGCATACTGAAGAATAGGCAGGGAGAACATCCTTCGAAGAATAGGCAGGGAGAGAACATCCTTCGAATAACCACAACAAAAGTCACCCGTCACCTCATGATCTACCACGATCATTAAGACGACATGCACCCAAAACAAAGAGCAAGGAGGCCATAGGGCATCCCTGTCAAATCCCTCTAAAGGTTGGAAAAATCCCCCTCTAGTCTAGCCAATATCCTAACAACAAGGGATGATGTCATAACACCTCTTTATCCATGCAATCCATGTGTCGGGGAACCCTTTTTGATGATCGAGGTCCAAAGGAAAGGAGTCGCCAATCAACATAATTGTAAGCCTTGGAAAATTCCACCTTCCGCATAACACCCCCAATTTTATACCTCTGTTGTCACTACCTCTAAGTGATCGGATTAAAAGAAAAGATGTGTAGCCATGACCTTTTGTATAGAATATGGAGAATGGAGGGTTAACGGGGGGCTAGAGGCTAGATTCAATCATAACGAGGGTGTCGGGAAGGGATGTCAGTGTTGTTATTATAGGTGATTGATCCATATGTGTCTGCAATGGATGCATTGCATATTTGTGTTGCAGGGTAGTTGATGGGTTTTACTAAGGAGATGCTAGAGGCTTTGAGGATGTGGAATTTACTAATGGGCAAATGCTAAGGATTTGAGGATATGGAATTTGTCACCATTTTCGGAGTGGGTGATACGATTACTAGGAAACACGAATAGTTTCCTTGAGAACATCCTTTTTACCTGTTATGTCGGACTTTGGAGTTAGAGGGATTGGCTGAGGCTACCCTCGAAAACTCATTTTTCATGAATGACACGGTGAAGGTGCTACCATCAGGAGCCAAGTTCTGAAGCCCAAGATGGAGATATGTCTCAATTCTAGTTTGGCTAATTAAATGGACATGTGCCCCCAAGAAATTACGTTTTATGCAAATGCAACGGGCTATTGTCCTTTACATGTAGGTAGAGGGTTTCAGTCACTTTGGAGGGGGTTTGGGATAGTTTAGAACGGGATGATAAAATTTCTTTATAATGGCTAGTTATGCGACAATTTCTTGGGGTGGGGTGGGGGGAGTTGGGATCCACATCTCCTTCGAGATTGTAGGTGCAGTTGGAAGACCAGAGCCCCAACTAAAGTAAGATTCTTCTATAGTTGATGAGAAGGCAACACATTGTAACAAGGGTCAATAGAAGATGAATGGCACCTACTACCTATATTGCTTTACCTATATTGGTTGCCCTTTATATGATATTATTGATGATGATGTTGAGAATCTTTTTAATTACCCTCTTTCTAATAACGTTTTTTGAAATATTAACATATTATGTCTTGGTTTTACATTGAAATTGGAGTTTTAACAGTATTTTTGAGGAGGAAGAAGTGGCTACAATATACTATTCTTTGATTGAAGTGATATATATATATATATATATAAGGAGGGGGAGTATGCATCTCATCTGCATATAACTTGCATGTTCATCACCTCCCAATCATTCATTTGTCTCGAAACTTGAAACTGAACAGGTTCCAATGGAAGAGCCACCCGCACTCTCCCATCCCAAGACTGATCATTGGCTAGAAAGGTGTTGAACACATAAGTTACATGTAGCTTAATAACACTTAGCTTAATAACACACTCCTTTTTTCCTATATATATATAGGGGGAAAGGAGTATACTCCCTGGGAACATACAACTTACATGCTCACACCCCTTCTACCCCATATTTTATTATTATTTTTGAATGAAACCTATGGGGGTTTAAATCATGATATATCATCATGGTATCATTTCATTTTTAACTTAATTTTATACTTTTATCCCATCCATCCATCAAGACTCTTAAATTTTAACGGTCTTAAAATTGTTGAAATTGACCCCTTCTAGATGGACGTGTTAGGAATATATTTTTATATAAAATTTGAAATATATATTCTGCTTATCATTCTAAGTAAATCTACAAGGGTTTTAATTCAAGAAAACAAAAAATGGTAGAAAAAGAGTGGGAACATGATCTTATATGCTTCCTGGAGCATACTTCTTTAACCCATGTATATAGAATTTAATGGGTCTACCCCCTAGGAGAACCACCTTGGCTACTGTTACCCTTATTTTTTATTTCTTAACATATTTTTTGAAAATAGTTAGGGGATTTAGTCCACTAGATGACAACATATTGTCATTCAAAGTTTGTGTGAAACAGACGGTTCTAACCCATTCATCTAGAATGAATCGATTTCAACAATTATGTAGACTGTTAAAATTTGTCAGGGTTGATGGATGGGATAGGTCTCTCGAATTGAGTAAAAATTTAAATGAGAAAATGGTGTCATATAGTGATCTAAATTACCTCGGATGTTTTCAAGAAACAACTTAAGAAATAAAAAAATAAGGGTGGGGATAACCAAGTTGGCTTCCCCATGGGGATAGCCCCATTAGACATATATAGGGGAAACTTCAAATGGGATGTGGTCCTTCCTAAGTTCGGGAAGGCCATCTCCATTTTTTTGTAAAAAACACAAGCATTTTAGTAAAACATATAAACAATTAGTATTATAATGTGCAGTTGTGATTCTTGTATTTAGTAAAGAATACAATGTACAGTTTTGTATTTTACAATGTGCGGTTATAATACAAATTATTTACTTATTTTCCTAAAGTGCTCGTGTTTTCTGCAAAAATGGAAGTGGCCTTCTTGAGCTCAAGAATGATCACGTCCCACTAGAAGGAGCATGCATGCATATATATATATATATATATGTTGCTTCGGCTATTCTAGGCAACTCTTACATAGTCTTCACCTACCTAAATTTTTAGCAAGGTTAGTGGCATTCTTGAGGTGTTACCCTTTTCAGATGCATGTATCGCTTTGGTTCCAGTGCATTCTCATATTTGTTGGTTTTTGTTATTAGAGAAGAGTTAATTTCGTGTTATGTAATGAATTGAAAGCTTGAGATATCTTGGTTGGAAATGTTGAGTGCTATGTAATTTAGATAATACCATCTTAGTCAATCATTTAGAACTAAAGTGCATCCCAAGTCAATACAAATAAGTTGGGAGTGTTTACTTATAGATATATCGTCTTCAAATTTGTAATATCCCATGAATTTGCGTTTATGGCTAAAATAAAAGGCAATTGTATATAAGTTCATAATGAGGCTTTGTTGAAAAACAAATTACAGAAGCGAATCAAAGAAAGAACAAAAAGAATACTTTGATTCTACGTGGAGCCTTACTCCTTAATAAACGAGATGAAACCACGCGAGAAAGATACAAATTACAGTTTCTTCTATTTAATTTTTCTTTGAATGCAATGGGTGTGGGGCTCTATATATAGCCCCACCAACACACCAAATCTCATTAAAATTGTACAAGACTAAACATGAGAGCAATGTAATTGGTTCTTGGAGAGATCCAATTATCCATCTAAGATATACTCTAACGCTCTCCCTTAAGCTGGAGCAGGCAATGCTCATCTTGGATAAACATAAAAACATATACTCACATGCTTAATACATGAAAATACGAACCACCTCGACTCAATGCATACCCTGCTACTTGCTGCGGGCGATGATGCTTCTCAGGTCATGGTGGTGATGAGGAAGTAGAGAGCTGGAGTACGAATGATGATTCGTTAAGTAATATGAGCAGACAACTTCCTCGTGTGCTTTGTATCTCCATCAACCAGAGTCATTGATACTGCAGTCAGTCTCCTTTATGCACCCTGGCTTGCAATGTATCTCCTCAACGGAAGACAACTCTATCTATTTAAAAGGTCAAACAAAGAATGTTGTGGGAATATCCATACAGAGATCATCGAAAAATGGACAACTCTCATATGGACCTCGATGTTGTTTCTCTCTCATAGGAACTTCGGAAGGATCTCATGTTGGAATTCGCGATCAATAGAGGATGGAGTCTATAATGAGTCTTCCTGTGGAGATCTCTGAGATAATGGTCATTCCTATATACACTGCCTCAAACTCCTTTCTTCATACAAAGGTAAAGTCAGATACTTTATTCAATACTCCTTTCTTCATACTTATCGAAAACATGAAGATAATCGACCAAGTTGGGAGAACAAATGGGGTAAAAATTCTTCCTCATTTTTTAATGATTTTTTCTATATCTTCTTCCTCTATTTTCTTTCTTTTTTCTTCATGTTGAGCCTTTTAGGCCTAATACGACCCTTTTTTGACGACATCTTTCCCCTTTTGTGAACTGTTGTCATTCCATTTTTTTCAAACAAGAAGCCTCCTTGGGCCTACGCGTGCCTTTCATCTTCATCCTTGCATGATTGGTTTCCCTGCATGGGTATCTATTGATGTTATTGCTAGGGTACAGTGAACCCAAACCGTAGTGGGTGTAGAGTCTGACTATCAACCATGGGGGGTGACACCATCTCAAGGGGGAAGTCTGACTGCGCTACTTTGAGGAAACCCCTTCTTTTGTTGCTAAAGTTAATGACAGTGATGCTGAAATGAGGCACTTTAATTCCGTTGCTTGGAGGTGATGAAAATCACGAGGAGCACTTTATGCTAGTGACAATGGGAACAATTGGAAGTGGAGGTCGATCAATGACAGTGTTCGATGGTAGAGGCAGTCGATGTCTTTAGAGCAGGGAACCATGATGGGAATCCATCACCTCTGCAAGGTGGTGAACTTCTTCCGACAAAGGCTTAAGGTCACCACTAGATCGGTATAGCTTGGGAATAGGGTTCAATCAGAACCCTAAGTTGAAGCAACATGTTTAGATGAGCATTGAGGTTGTTAAAGAAGATACTCGCCCCCAAGGCACAGAGGTGTTGGAAGACCCGCAAGTCGTAGATGCACTTGGGCCATCAATACCATGCGACAGTGTTGGGAGACCCATTAGGATTTGCAAAACCCTCTAGCTGCTTTTGTTAGAAGCCTACTGATTAAGGAGCATTGGATGAAGATTTGCTCTGGTAGTGGCAATATGTGCTCCCTTCGTGATGCAACGCAAAATTGATAAATAGGGCTTTACTTATTTATGTTTTTCGTTAATTAGAGTCTAATTATTTTTGCGACTAATCGAGTCATTGTAATTTTTATTTAAATAAAAGAAATCGTATGTGATCTCTAATTAGTTAGTCAAATTTCTATTTGAATTTCGAATTTAAAACTAGAGTCAATTAGGATAAGGTAGATTTGAATTTTGATTCAAATCAATTAGAGCCAATTTGAATTTGAATTTTATTTCTATTTTCTTAACCCCACCCCTCCTATATAAAGGGGATGGTAGGCAATTGTTTTAGACAGTTGAAGTTGCAATTAAAATTGAGATTTATCTCTATCTTTTCTCTATTTCTTCTCCCTCAACGCGATCTACGCGTTTCTCTCCTCAAACCACTCACATCCGATGGACCTTCTCTTCTTCTTCCCTATAGTTTCTTCTTCCACCATATAATTTCCACCATCAAAATTATTTTTCCACCATTTACGAATTTTCATTTTGCATCAACACCTTTTCGTGGGAAGAGAACCTCATTTGGAACTTACTCATCATTGGAAGGGGAAGGTATGCGATTGATGAGAAATGTGGCAATAAGGACGACACTTCTCCAATATGTTTATGGATCATGATAATCGATAAGTAAGGTACATTTAATGTCAAGAATATTCCGTTGTTTTCATTCAATAGCCCCATTTTGTTGGGAAGTATGATCACATGTGTTTTGATGTATAATCCCTTGAGTAGACAAAAAATAGCATGACATGTGAAAGGAATTCTCTAGCACCGTCAGATCTAAGAGTTTTGGCATGCGCATTAAATTGAGTAATTATTTCATTGACGAAGCATGCTATAAATGGAAAAAGTCGTATTTTTTTCAGTCAAAAGGTACATGAAACATGAGAAGTCATCCATAAGGACAAGATGCTATCTATTTCCCAAACGATCAGGATATTGATGGAGTCCACATTCATCAAGATGAACAAGCTCAAAAAGTGTAATGGAATGAACATGACCAAATGACGGAAATGAATTCCAATGATGCTTCCCCTCCCAGACTATGCAACAGTACTCGGATACTAAACAAGTTGGTAGACACCCCCTTCTTCCTGGTCAACACCAATCGTCCTCCTAGTCAGTATGTCCTGAAAGATACAAGAGACAACATCAGATATAACTGATATAACTCAACAGTTAAGTTCCTCACAAATCTCATTGACAGATAGAAGGTTGACAGGAAACTCGTGCATAAATAAGATATTGTTGAGCTCGATGTTTGGGGTGAGTGGACATCCCCTTTTCCCTGAATTGGGTAAAACATGTCGTCTGTAATGTGGATATTTTGTCCTTAATGGACTTGTTTAATTTGATATAGAAGAGTTGTTTCTCCACATAGCTCGGCGGGTGCACCTATATCCATCAACCAATCTCTTTTTACAGATTTTTTGGCAGAACCAACACACATACATGTACCTATGAGTCGGCTTGCTTCAGATTTATCATATCAAAATATGTCATGAACATTCTACTGGATTTTTTTCTTGCTTATATATGGCTTTTGCAGAAGTCAACATCTCGTAGGCACTTGAATAGTATACCAATTCATCTGCAATTTATCGATTATGTTCACCATGATCCATGATTTCACCATTCCATTGTCCTTGGTCTAGGTGGCGTTCTTGCTTATATTAGTTGGCGGTTGTGGCTCAAGTAAAATATGGATCTTGTCGTATAGGAACATCAACAACCATTTGGTATAGTTGGTTTGGGAAATTGAATCTCTCCAGGATCCTGTTATCTCGTTCTCTTGTTTAGTCCGACATCATCTATAGGTGGAACTCTTGTTATCTGTGGGGCTATATAATAAGCTTCACACCCATGTAACCATTGAGAGATTCACAATAGATGATCCAACCCTAGAGGTCTTCTTTTGGATTTCATCCCGCTCCTTATAGATTACGGTTCTATGTAAATATGAGCATCTCACTTTATATTTTTATGTCATTGGATTCTGCTTCCACATTATTTATTTCAACATAGAGATTGAACTAAATAAGGGTTGGTGGGTGCCCCCTCTTATCCTTGAGATGTCACTTCAAATTTTGACATTTCTGAAGTTGCCAGGATTGCTTGTAGCGCAAAATGATAGATGATAGTTACTTAGAAATGTAATCGGCTAGAAACGGTTTGGGTTGTGATGCCGAAATAAGAAGTGTGAACCTAAAAGTGCGCTTATAAATGCATTTTTTTGGAGCCCATGGGGGATGTAGATAATCTGGATAAGACCTACAAGGGTCAAACATGCAATAGATCCTGGTTGATGGTGGTGGGGTAAGAGTTAGTGGTGACATGTGTAAAAATTGGGTGTTGCGGTAGCACTTGAGGGGGCGTTGGGGTAGGAGTGTGCACTCGAGTAGGATTGAATGGGGTCGTTGGGGTAGTGCTGGAGGAGGCTTTGGGCAAGGACTTGATGGGGGATTTGGAATGGGCATTAGGTAGCAAGGGAGCTATTGGGTTGCTCTCTACGCAATGGGGGGAGGGGGTAATTTTGGTTCGGTATGAGACTAGGGTGGGGAGGCTTGAGCGGGGCTATGAAGGAGCGAGGCTAGAGCCAGCAACGGGGAATGAGAGACATAGGCAACATTGGGGGGAGGGGGAGGGGGAGGGGCTGATTTGATACCAAGTTGTAAACATAATAGTAGGATTTCTTGTATTATTATGAGAACTCTAAGGCTTCTTTTATATATGGAGACCTAGGGTTAGGGTTACAAGGAGAGATGTCTCTCCGCTCAAAAGGCGAGAGCACCCTTAGGGTTAAGGTTTATAATATTAACACTCAACAATGCTTAATTGAGTGAGCATGGATACTTAAGCATGCAACAAAAACTGTTTCAGAAGGATGAGAGAAATGCTAGTAGTTGTCAACATGCTTGGATGCTACATCTGATATACAAAATCTCCTTCACAAACTGGCCATCCTCATAAGTGGTGATTGTATGAGCGCTAGTAGGTCATCCGTGCTTGGCCCAAAAACTGCTTTCAAGATAGTCAGACTTCCCACAGAACGTGCATTAAGTATATTCGCATCCTCTCGAAGGTGTGCCACATCCTCGATGTGAACCTCAATATCCTTGCCCCAAGGAGATGACAAGTGCGATGTGTAACACCCATACCCCCAAACATAGTCCCACTTCTAAAACTCACAATGTGTGAGAGCGGGTCATAAGTGGTGGAGATTATTACTTGGCAATTTGGGCTTAAGCATTTTGGGTGGTTGCCAACCGGTCCAATCGGTTTCAAGCCCAACAAGTTGTCAGGGCCAGTTTTCCTCGATAACAGATCGGGGATGTAAGCCCGGGACGTTACACAATGTCTGGCGTATTGGGTCCAAAGTAGTGTTGTTGTAAGGGGTTGAAAGACAACTCAACTTCCTATATACCTCCACAAGTGATGGAAGTGCATATGTTGTAATCATCCGATCTCTAGCAGTTGCATAGAAAGAGTCTACTCTCGCAAAGAGCAAGCGCGTTATATTTTTAAATAATGGCTTTAGTTGCGAAAAATATTTACCCCATGAATGACCAACATGTTGAGTCATCATGTCATAGTATGTCTATAAAGTATTTGTTTGAAACTTTGATCCACTGCAGATTCACTTTATTTGACAGGCAATGACAGTTATACCTTTGATTCTTATATGTGTCAATGATATCATTGTTCACGAGATGATCCTCATGGTATCTCTATGACTAAGGTCTTCCTCAAGAAACACTTTGTTATAAAGGACCTTGATGATCTACATTACTTTCTAAACATTAAGTTTGTCGGGAATCACAAAGGGTTCATTATGTGTTAATGGAAGTATGTACATGATCTTTTGAAGGAAACATGAATGCAAGGATCTTCCCTTCAATAAAAAGGAATATTAGGATCTCATCCAGCCATTGTTCCCATTGATCCCACTTGTGTATTTATGATGATGCTATAGAGGATGTATATGTTATACAATATAGAGGACTTGTTGGAAAGCTACTCTACCGGCTTTACTCGTCATGATAATGCTTTCACGGTAAGCATGATTAGTCGGTTTATAGATAAGCCTAAGAAGGTGCACTAAAATACTGTGATAATGATACCCGGGTACCTCAACATTGCAATAAGAAAGTGACTTCTTTTCCTCAGTTCAAGCCCCCTTGATATTATTGTATATGTAAATGCTGACAATGTTGGATCTCTTGCGTATAGATGCCTATAAATATTGCGTTTTCGTTGGAGGTAATTAAATTGCATGGAAAAGCAAGAAGAAAACAATTATTGCCTGATTTAGTGCATAGTCAGAGTACATGGCTATAGATCGGTGTAGTTAAAGCCGCCATTGTGAACATGTGGGTAAAATTTGTTATGACATATCTTCTTTGGGAGGTGTCTCTCCCAATGTTGATGAAGTGTGATAATTAGAGGGAAATTCCTAATTAGTACCCTGGGTACTACAAGCATAGCATAGCTTAAGAATGTGACTTTGGTATCACATCCTGGGTATGCGATATAATAGAGAGCTCTTAGAAATAACGCAATTCCAGGAAGTTTCTTCCATATCGCATACTTAATATGCGATATACTAAAAACTTTCTGGAAATGAATAACTTCATGGAAATCATAGAAGGCACACCTTGTACATGCGATATACCCAAACCTTCCTGGAATTGCATCATTTCTATGTTGCCTTGCATAGAGCCATTCATACATTATAGATCTTCATTTCCTGGAAATAAATACAGAGCTCTCATCCATAATGAAATTGGAATCAACAAAATGCACACAAGATTGACTCCAAACATTCAAGAAATATTATAATTTCTTTAACAACGCCGAATTTACCAAAAGTGTCTCCATGAACAACATTACATGTTACTTTACAACACCCATAAAATAGAAATACAATTGTTAATTCTATCGCCTTCTTCTCTGTTGATATGTCCTCATTGTATCATATGGATCAAAAGGTAGTAATCGACTACCCTTATCAATCATCATTATTTGGGAGGGTCCTGCACCGTCGTCCTCGAAGGTTGGCATCAGTGGAGGTGTAAGCGTGCAGTAAGTGGGTTGAGTACCACTTACGTCCACGCCTATCCTCATCAATGCCTGCGGTGTTGGCATGTCTTCACTCGGTGGCTCGACAACTGGTGTGCCCATGGTTTTAAAAGGCGGCGCCTCGAGGCGCAAAGGCGTACGCCTCAAGGCGAGGCGGGCCTAAAGCGCCCTGAGGCGTACGCCTCAGGTACAGAATTAGGGGCGTACGCCTCAGCCTCGCCTGAGGCGCTCGAGGCGTGAGGCGCTCGAGGCGAGGCGGAGGCGTAAGCCTCGAGTCATGAGGCTTTTTTTACATTTTTTGTTACACATAATCCTATTTTTTTGTTAGCATTATATTTTTGTATTTTTGTTTCCATGTTAAACCTTGCATATTTCTATATATATAGCTCCATGCAAAGAGAAAAGATAGCTTGAAACAAGCGAAGTTACATGATCTTGTATACATCATATTCAATTTATCATTTATCTACACATACTATTCTATTACACATATTTTTGTTTGAATTGTAATAGAATTTTATATTAGTTGCAAGTTTGCGACTTGATGTTGTTGTTTGGTTGTATAAGTTGTGAACTTAGAATAGTTATCACATATATGATATATGAAGTACTGTTGAAAAATAAACACGTGAAGACTGAAGTAAAATAATTATTACATTTTATTGTGAGTAGCTGAATACACGCGAGACCCCCGTCTTGTTGGGGTATGATATGGCAAGAGGGGATGCATATGACAGTTCTCCAACTACGTCCAACAAGACAATTGATTGGGATTCAGGGCATACTAATATTTTTTTATTCGCACTAAAGATTATGGTTTCTATTGTACTTTAGTATTAAGTATAAACTTTAGTTTAATACTCATATAGAGTCATTGAAGTTGGAATTGGAACTTGATATTCTGTATATTAGTGGCATAGTATTAGTTTTTTTGAACTTCAATGCCTTCATCGCTTATGTATTGTATCTTTTACTGGTTTTAAATTATTCCTAAATGTGTTTTTGGCAAATTGTAATAGTATTATATACTTTTTAAATGTATTCTGCTTTAATTTTAATTTTTTCCAAAAAAATTGAGGCTTATGCCTCGACCGCCTCGAGGCTTACTCCTCGCCTCGATTTCAGAGAAAACGCCTCGAACCTCCTCGCGCTTTTTTTAAACCTTGGATGTGATGAATTGGGTCTCCAGGACATAATCGGGCATCTTCATATCCAAATCCGGGTATGGAACCTTTTCCATTTCTCCAACATTTGGTTCCTCCTCTACTACTGGTACGGTAGGTGAATCACGCGCTCTGTCTCTTCCTCTCTCTCTAGCCCTTCCTCATCTGGACTCTGTCTGAGCCTGGTCAGCATGCTACTCGTGTATCGTCATGGCATCTACAAATTGGAATGCAAGCCATTGCTCCATTTATGCCTTAGCCTGAACTGCAATCTTCCGACACTCCTAGTGTTTGGTATCGTAAATGGGGTCCTACTTGGACATCTGCATCAAAAAAGAAGAATACACACATTAAATAATGTTAATGTAAAACTAACATAATATTTAGTGGTTATTCTTACGTTGCTTGCCAAAGCAGCACCCGACCGACCCACAAATCTCCTCGTAATCATTCTGTACCAATCCATATAGCCTAGAGTCACAATAATCCCATTGGATTGGTCGAGGGCAACAACTTTATCCACTCAATCATCCCACTCGCATATTTGTAGCCAATGTCGGGACCTCCAATCAATATATAGTTTACCCTCAAGTCGATGGGGTAGAGGTCCTTGAAGGTATAGCACGGTGCTGGAATGTCCTAACGGCCGCCAAACTGATGAAGAACACGGTCGGGAAAATATATTTCCACGATGTGGAAGTAAATCAATGGCACATGTGCCCTCCAAATGTTTTGCCCCTCCAGACTGTAGGCAGGTAGATATGCTACACAAGTACATCATTATCATATGGCATTGATGAACGTGAAATCTGCCTCTTTAAGGATATATAATTGTCGTAGTATAGGAGACAAATTTGGTTCGTCAAAAATCACACACGTTTGAATGTTGTGGAGTACTTATACTTGGCAAGTCTACCAAGGTCGAACACAGAGACACGAGCTACTATATCTATTTATCGATTTTCGATCAATTAAGAGCAGTGTGAATAAATTCTCAATTTCAGGTCTTCAAGAAAATGCAGGATGCACTATGCAGATTACAATGCAATAAAATGGAGCATGCAATTTTTAGTTGATTTTTATGCAATTATAGGATGATGAATGAACAATAATACAAGGTTAAATATATGTTATGAGAATGCAAACAATTATGCCGAAGAAAGATTACATAAATGAGCAACAACATTCGGGTTGAAATTAGAGTCGATCTGAACATAAGAATAAGAGCAATCATCTAATCAGGGCACACATTTAAGGAGCACAGAATCTCATCTAACATAAAAATTCACTTCATTTAAAATGGTGGAAGATGAGAAAATTAAACATGCCATATGTAGATGAAGAAACAAGGATCAAAACGATACTAAAATCATGCGATTTGGACCTACGATGCTCGAGTTATGAAGAAAACAATGCAGGGGCATAATTGTAAATAAAATGCAAGAAATAAAAGGATAAATAATACATTTAGGTCCCTGGAGGGACATAAATGTAAATACCAAAAACCGTCTAGGCCCTGATGTAATTTTTCCATATGCGCGGCAAAAGTTGTGAGGGTCTCCCTGTAATTTACCCAGGCATGCACGTGAGGCACGTGTCTGGGGACCAATCCGCAAATACCAAAACGTCTGGGGTCTTTCTTGCAAATTACCCAAGCCCTCTGGCTCGGAACACGTGGCGCGAGATGATGGCTCGGATCCTGGCTCGGTGGACCGGAGGCTGCTGGTTCGGATTGAGGCTTGGGGCGTCCACGTGTCGTCATCTCAGCCGTCCGATCCAGATGATCAGACGACACCTTTAGCGTCATCTCCTCCGCAGGTCGCCGGAGAAGGCGGGGCTCCGATGATCTGCCCTTTGCTCCTCCATGCTCTGGCGCCCTACGTGATGGTCGAGAAAGCTCTGTGAGGACCGGGTGTTGAAGGCCGGACGACAATGTAGCTCCATCGGTGTCTGGAAGAGTGAGGCGGAGAAGCATCGTCGGAGTTAGAGCTTGGATCGGTGAGGTGTTGCGAACTCCGGCCATTGAAGTCCTGTGAATGTTAGATAGCCGAAGCGTGCATTTGTGAACGTGCGAGATGTGAAGTGAGTGATATGGAGGTCGTGGGGATCGACGGGAGTGGCGGCATGCGTTCTTCTTCTTCGGCGAGGTGGAGCAGAAGGGGGTTGGAGCGGGGGAAGGTCCTGGAGAAGAGGAGGGTGGTCGGCGAAGGTGCTCGATGAGTGGTGAAGGTCGGGAGGTGGACAAGTGAGGGTGGCGGCAAGTGAGAGGGCGGGAAAAATTACAAGAAATTAAAAGAGAAATGAGGTGACAGGTTCCTGGCCGGAGCCAGGTGCTTGGCGGGGGAATTGTCCTGTGGTTGAGCTCCATCGGAGCTCGAGGTCGTCGCTCAACGTGCCCGGCCTTTGCACGGAGCTCAACGGTCACCGGAGGTGCCGTGACATGGCCGGGAAGGCCATGGATCACACCTGGGTTACGCGACCATTATTGCCTCGACAAGCCGCCCTCCGCTGTCACCGGAGGGCGGAGGAAGCTAGGAAGAACCCCCGTGTAGTGGTGGATGACCGTGAAGTGCGGTGGGCGAGGGGTTTTTATAGGAGAGGATGGACGGACGTTATAGGTCGTCGTGGCCTCGTGGGTTTTTGAACGGGAGTTTAATGGTGGAGGAGTAATGGAGGGGAGACATGGAGGTTGCACGAGGAAGATGGGAGATCGGTCTATGTGGGGGAGACGTTACGAGCGGGAGAGGTGGTCGGAGGTGAGTGCTAAAAAATGGAAGGGGGCGGTTGGCTCGCGAGGTGAAACGACTGGGGAGGGGGGGGTTACAGAGGAGGAAGACGAAGTTCGAGCCGTTGGATCACATGATCCAACGGTTGAGATGGTAGCGCGGGCGGAGGGCTGCGATCAGATCTGAGGACCTGATCGAACGATTGAAGATTAGGCGCTAACGAGCAGTTATGATGGAGAAATGAGGAAGATCCAATGGCTTGAGGGGAAGGGATGACATGGCGAGAGGAGAGACGTAGGATAAGGAGCGATCGAGCGGCTATGGAAAAGGGACGACGTGGCCCGCAGAGAACTGTAGGATAGGGGGTGGAATCTAACGGCTGTGGATGAGGCGCTAGGTAACGGCAGGGATTTGATCTGGAAGTTGTATCGACGGATGGAGATGAAGCGGGGGATTGCAGGGCTGAGATGGAGGCGGGTGTTAAAGATCGGATGGCCCAGGAAGGAGCCGAGTGGCGGAAGGAGAGACAGACCACATGGACGACCCAGAAGGCGCCACGTGGCCCAATCAAAAAATTCGAAAATGTATATACAAAGAAAAATACTAAAGAAATAGTTAGATGCAAAATTAGGAAAAGATCAAAACATGAAAGTTGCTCGTCTCGATGAGATCTACAAGTTTTATATTGGACAAAAAGCCAAAAGAGGTCAATTGTACAAAAAGTATTTTTGGGGGATATTTTTAAGAGGGGAAAAACACCGATTTTTATCTTTTGAGTTGTTTTTGTATTTTGTCTTTTTAAGGGTTAGTGATGTCATGGACAATTACTCTACCTAATTTTTAGGGGTTTTTGATTAGAAAATAAATACAAAGAAAATAAAGGAAATTAAGTACAATTAATTCAAGGTTAATTATACACAATATATTACAAGATAAAAATAAAGAATTAATGGTGATTTTTATTGGTTTGATTAAGCCAGGGTTTAATTAATGACTTTTAGCATGATGAATACGAGTCGGATTAATTCCTAACAGTGCAATTGAAGATTTCAATGCTCAATCTTTCGAAGACCCTTAACTTAAGTGATCCTAAAATTCTGGGTTTATCCTAGCCTTAGTCAGAAGGAATCCAACTTCTCTAATTATCATACTCTCTTTTTGTACATATAATATAAGGATATGAAATTAGGTGTACTGCATTTAATGAGAGTCGAGTCGAGGCATCACTCGAAGTTCCACTCCACGAGACTCTCCTCTAGACCTTATCCTAAATACTATGGAATAAGTCTATTCTTGCTTCAGTCAACCGTCTCTTTAGTTCGTCCGATTTGAAATGTGGATGGGCGGCCAGATGATGGAGGGCATGGGATTGTGCTTATTTTTCTCTCCCTTACATTGGAACAAGGGGCCTCTCGAGTGCCTTTTTACTCAATACATGTAAATTTTTAGATTGTTGATCAATGTATCCGTCAAGAGAGTTGGAGTCATCTGCACTTGTTTTTCTGGGAGTACACCGGGTTGTGTCTTTTCTGAGTATCTAAAATACATTCGACACCCAGACTTGTATCGCTTACGATGTAGAGCCCTTTTATGGTGTCAGCCCGACTCCTTGGTCCGAATTAGCGCTTGGTCCAAATGGACACTTAGAAAATGTTTGGGAGCGCTCGCCATTGGTGGAAGCTCATTTATAATTTGACTTGGATGATTAGAGCTTTTCTTCGACATTTCTATTTCTTTTCTTTTGTTGGCTAGCTCCACTGCTTTTACCAAAAGTTGGCGCACACTGATCAACAATTTTCATTAAGTTTCATCACACCCTGGCACATAGGTAGATATCAAAGAGGTAGCATATGAATCTTGTTCACATACTGGCTAGGGTTTTGCTGACACTCAGATTTTATGAAGCCTTTATTAACTTTATCCCATCCTCGAATATCATTAGATCGGGTTTAAACTCAAATCTCTAGTCATAGTTTCTCAAGTGATATCTCAACTCATCCCATCAATCATGCAGTTGTGGAAGTGATTGTGCTGATCATATTCTTTTGAAGGTAGAGATGAAGAGTGCAATATAGCGCTCAAATCTTTCAAACTAGGGAAGTGTGAATAATTAAGCTTAAAAACTCTAATGACTAAGGCGTGTTAACTCAGACTCTTTAGATCACAGAAATCCTGTGTCCTCAAAATCCTCAAGCCTTGAGTGAATGTGTTTGTGTCAGGAATACACCAACTCCTTAGGTAGTGACCTTTTGGTGTGATTTTTTTTCTTTTGTAGATTTTTATGGATTTTAATTTTCATTTTTCTATTAATTCTTGGGAGAGACAATGACCGGCCCAGGCTCAAATGAATAAAAGTATCTACTCTCAGCCAGTATAGATGTAAGTACGAGCCGTTAGACGGACCCGTGTGTAACATCCAGGTTTCAACAAACCCGGACCCGACCTGATTTGGGTTCGATAAACCCAATAAAGTTGTTGGTCAATACTAAACAACTTAAAACGATCAATTGATCGCGAATCAAAAGTCGTTCGGGCAAAATCGACCAAAAATCGGTCGCATCGTAATGCGTGTCCGAAAAAGTAGCGACGCAAATTTGGAAACGCAAAACAAACCGAGACCGTCATTAGATCCGATTCGACGAAAGAAGACCAACGAAATTGACCGTTCGTCAATCGGAGGTCGTTTGATATTTTTAAATCACAAAATTTAATCTTAAACAAAATCAGTATCCGAAAATTTCGGGTATTCAAAACCCAACCGAAAGTATATCAATATTATACTCATATTGACCGTCATTTTGAGACGATCGAAATGAGATATTGCGCGTCGAAATCCGACGCTCGACGCGCGAATATGGTCAACTTTAAATTTGTAAATCCGACGCTCGACGCGCGAATATGGTCTGTACCAAGTTTTTAGCAGAAGTTTTTGCCAAATAGTAATTGATAGCCATGTTCTTGTATAGATTTAACCCCATTGTTGCCCTCTAAATAGTTCCAATATCCATCAATTATTTTTGTATAAATCAATTGGACCATATAAGAGAATATGGAACCTTTCCCATGAATCATTTAATTTATCAAAAGTGAGGAGTCAGACTTTGGTTTCTCTTTTGAAATTCTTGTGATTTATAATACTATAATACTGGTGTTCGACATTTGATGATCAGTGAAGGATAAAATCTCATAATTATAAAAGAAATGAAAATGTTGGTTCATAATATATATATATATATAGATGAGTCAGATTATGACTTGAATCAGTAGTCTTATTTTTGTCTTGTTCAATACAAGTATATACTATAACATGCTATATATACAATCAAATTAAATTTTGATAATAATATTTAACTTCAGTAATAATTCCAGTTTCTATATTAACATTAAATTAATAATAGTAGATTGATGTTTTGATGTCTCTAGTCATATTTAAGTAGCTAGAGAGGTTCAAGTCTGGGAAATAGATATTGATCTGTATGGTAAAAAAAATTCCAATCTATTCCAGTGTGTTGATTCAATTAACTTTCAATATTAAGTCCAAGCATTTTCCAATTTGATAATTAACTTTGGTCACAAAATTTGCTTAAATATAGCAAGAATAAGGTGTAAACTTGGAAAGGTATCATCGTGCTATTAGGATTATCACCTTAGTCAGGTTTTTAAAAAGAAAAATGACTATTGGGAACCATTCAACAATTATTAATTCGCCATACAAAATTTCGATAAGATTATTTTAAACCAACTCTTAGAATTGCTATTCAGACAATATGGGTACTATAAACTTCAATGTGTCTGTGTCTGTGATAAGTTTTGAAATTTGATAAAATATACTGGTAGAACTATATTAGGCAAGAGGCCTGCTAATCAGTAGATGTTCATGTTTTCAGGAGACAGGGTATACACCAGACGGTATGTTTTATTTTGTTTCAGTTTTTGATTCACATTATAATGTAAATGCTATCTCTTTTGTATCACATTTTGGGATATATGATGTAAACTGGAAGATCATTGTACATGTTGTAAATTGATATGGAAATTAATGAAAAGAAATTTTGGTGCCATTTGTCTCTTTTATATTGTGGTTATGTTTTGGATATGAATGTCATGTGAAAGTATAACTGCGCGAAATTTTTTTTCCTGTTTTTCTACGACTTGTGTGATCTCATGTGAATAGAATATTGCGATTATGTCGTAAACGGGTACCCGGATCCTAAGGGGGTTCACATTTTTGGTATCAGAGTAGTGGTACCTCGATACGCACATTCGCAGTACTACTATTCCGATCGCATTAAGTTCTCGGATAGAGACAGTCTCCCGACTTGTCGTGAGTCCGAGAAGGGAAATATGACATTCGAATTAAATAACCACAAATGCCACCAATTTCATTAATTTTCAAATTATATCCCAAAAAGAGAAAAAGCATATGTTATAAGTATCTCCAAATGGTACTTTTACGACTAATTATGGTTCTCATGCAGAACCATGGCATCCCGACCAGGCCAGGAGATAACTGACCAGCTAGCACACATACTGACTGCTCTTAGCGAGCTTTCCACATTTTATTTGATTCTGAAGCGACGCACATTTTTCTTGCTTCGAGGCTATTTGCTTTTTTAGGTAGAGTCGCAGAGATTCTTTCTTCCCCATATCACATCCGAGGGCTAGGTGGCCAGTTGTTTATCATTTCCCTGATAGTCAGGCACTTGCGTATACTGATTGGTGGTCACGAGATGATCGCATATTTTCTACTTCTGCCGTTAGTCGAGTTCACTTTTGAGGGCACTATACATGACTCCACCATGGAGTACATTTCAGTGTTGCGAGCCCAACGACTTGTTGACCAGGGTTGCGATTCATATCTTGCATTTGTGCGGGAGGTATCTGACAAGGAGCCGATGACACAGGATATCCGAGTAGTGTCAGAATATCAAGATGTATTTCCTGATGAGCTACCAGGATTACCTCCTGAGAGAGAGATCGAGTTCGAGATCACATTGCTGCCAGATACACAACCGATCTCTATGGCACCATATCGCATGGCACCAGCCGAGTTGAGGGAGCTGAAGGTGCAATTGCAGGAGTTACTTGATTTGGGATTCGTGAGACCGAGCACTTCACCTTGTGGTGCTCCGGTTCTATTTGTCAAGAAGAAGGATGGATCCATGAGATTGTGCATCGATTACAGGCAGCTGAATAACAGAACGGTGAAAAACGTTATCCTTTGCCACACATCGGTGATTTGTTCGACCAGCTCCATGGATCTTCGGTGCTCGAAGATCCGAAGATCGACCTTCGATCAGGCTATCATCAGCTGAGGATTCACGAGTCGGATATTTCGAAAACAGCTTTCAGGACTCGCTATGGACATTACGAGTTTGTGGTGATGCCGTCTGGGCTCACCAATGCACCTGCGGCTTTCATGGATATGATGAACCGGATCTTCCGTCCATACTTCGACAAGTTTGTAGTGGTGTTCATCGATGATGTGCTTATTTACTGACGGAATGAATGGGGTCATGCGAATAATCTACAAATTGTTTTGGATACATTGAGGGAGCACAAGCTATATGCCAAGTTGAGCAAGTGTGAGTTTTGGTTATCCCAGGTCTCATTTCTCGGGCATATCATTTCTGGAGCAGGCATCGCAGTTGATCCTGCGAAGATAGATGCAGTAATGTCTTGGGAGCAGCCTTAGACTGTCACACAGATTCGAAGCTCTATACGGGCGGAGATGCCTCACCCCTCTCAGTTGGCGTGAGGTAGGTGATCATGCTTTATACTCCGTAGATCTCATGGAGGAGACCGCGAGAGCTGTTGATCTTGTGAGACGGAGGCTTCTGACGGCACAAAGCCGCCAGAAGAGCTATGCAGACCGTCGGAGAAGAGATTTGGAATTTCAGGTATCCAATCTTCTTCTCTTTCTTTTATTACAAATTAAACGTAATCTCACATATTAATAAAACTCCTATAAATACATGTCGGAGATTGGGTATTTTTGCGAGTTGAAGGGAGTACAGAGATTTGGTGTTCGTGGCAAGTTGGCACCGCGATATGTGGGTCCATTTGAGATTCTTGCAAGAGTGGGGAAGGTGGCCTACCGAGTAGCCCTTCCTCCACATCTATCAACGATTCGCATATCCAACTTGAGGAAGTATGTGCACGACCCTCGACACGTTATCAGCTACGACAATGTAGACGTGGAGCCAGATCTGACTTATGAGGAAAAGCCAGTCCAGATACTTGACCGTGCTGTGAAGAAGCTTCGCAGTAAAGAGATAGCATTGGTCAAGGTTTTGTGGCACCGTCACGACGACGAGGAGGCGACATGGGAAACCGAAGCCGACATGTGGGCACGATACCCGCAACTTTTCTGAGGTAAAAATCAAAACAAGTTTTTAGATATATGTTAAAATATATGGCTTGCTTTCTCTTCGAGGTTTTTATGGGTTCAAAACCCTTTGAGGTTTTTATGACCATATAAAATTCAAGACAACTAATGACCTTAACTCGAGTCTCGAGGACGAGACTCCCGTCGAGGTTTTTATAATTGTAACATCCGGGTTTCAACAAACCCGGACCCGACCCGATTTGGGTCCGATAAACCCAATAAAGTTGTTGGTCAATACTAAACAACTTAAAACGATCAATTGATCGTGAATCAAAAGTCGTTCGGGCGAAATCGACCAAAAATCGTTCGCATCGCAATGCGTGTCCGAAAAAGCCGCGACGCAAATTTGGAAACCGCAAAACGAACCGAGACCGTCATTAGATCCGATTCGACGAAAGAAGACTAACGGAATTGACCGTTCGTCAATCGGAGGTCGTTTGATATTTTTAAATCACAAAATTTAATCTTAAACAAAAACCGTATCCGAAAATTTCGGGTATTCAAAACCCAACCGAAAGTATATCAATATTATACTCATATTGACCGTCATTTTGAGACGATCGAAACGAGATATTGCGCGTCGAAATCCGACGCTCGACGCGTGAATATGGTCAACTTTAAATTTGTAAATAAAGAAAGTTTAATATATATTAATTAAATTAAATGTTGCACAGTATGCTCGGTTAGGAATATAAAATAAAAATTTAAAACTCTCTGCTACAGTAACAGTAGCATATATACATATAAAATCTGCTACAAACACCTAATCCATATTTTATCCACTTGGACTCCAAAGAGTTCCACTCGGCCACACTTAGTATCTCCTCATCTCCTATAAATAGACATCCAAAACCCTATTTCAGATGTCTCGTTTCCTCCTGACCGAAGGAGCCAACCACAGACCCTTTCCTTCCAAACTTTCTACAACCTGGAGCTCTGTTTCCAGCCTCAAGAACTGAGGTGTTTTCCCTGCTACAGTCCATGCACAGTTGTTGAAAGCCTCTTGATTTATCTCTGAATTAGAGATTATTAAGGTACAATCCCTTCCTCTACCTCTTGCTGCCATGCATGATAATTTACAAATTTTGAGATCTTTTCTTGAGAATTATATGGAGGAAATTGGGGATTTTCTGCTGGTATGTACCAAGTTTTTAGCAGAAGTTTTTGCCAAATAGTAATTGATAGCCATGTTCTTGTATAGATTTAACCCCATTGTTGCCCTCTAAATAGTTCCAATATCCATCAATTATTTTTGTATAAATCAATTGGACCATATAAGAGAATATGGAACCTTTCCCAGGAATCATTTAATTTATCAAAAGTGAGGAGTCAGACTTTGGTTTCTCTTTTGAAATTCTTGTGATTTATAATACTATAATACCGGTGTTCGACATTTGATGATCAGTAAAGGATAAAATCTCATAATTATAAAAGAAATGAAAATGTTGGTTCATAATATATATATATAGATGAGTCAGATTATGACTTGAATCAGTAGTCTTATTTTTGTCTTGTTCAATACAAGTATATACTATAACATGCTATATATACAATCAAATTAAATTCTGATAATAATATTTAACTTCAGTAATAATTCCAGTTTCGATGTTAACATTAAATTAATAATAGTAGATTGATGTTTTGATGTCTCTAGTCATATTTAAGTAGCTAGAGAGGTTCAAGTCTGGGAAATAGATATTGATCTGTATGGTAAAAAAAATTCCAATCTATTCCAGTGTGTTGATTCAATTAACTTTCAATATTAAGTCCAAGCATTTTCCAATTTGATAATTAACTTTGGTCACAAAATTTGCTTAAATATAACAAGAATAAGGTGTAAACTTGGAAAGGTATCATCGTGCTATTAGGATTATCACCTTAGTCAGGTTTTAAAAAGAAAAATGACTATTGGGAACCATTCAACAATTATTAATTCGCCATACAAAATTTCGATAAGATTATTTTAAACCAACTCTTAGAATTGCTATTCAGACAATATGGGTACTATAAACTTCAATGTGTCTGTGTCTGTGATAAGTTTTGAAATTTGATAAAATATACTGGTAGAACTATATTAGGCAAGAGGCCTGCTAATCAGTAGATGTTCATGTTTCCAGGAGACAGGGTATACACCAGACGGTATGTTTTATTTTGTTTCAGTTTTTGATTCACATTATAATGTAAATGCTATCTCTTTTGTATCACATTTTGGGATATATGATGTAAACTGGAAGATAATGAAAAGAAATTTTGGTGCCATTTGTCTCTTTTATATTGTGGTTATGTTTTGGATATGAATGTCATGTGAAAGTATAACTGCGCGAAAAATTTTCCCTGTTTTTCTACGACTTGTGTGATCTCATGTGAATAGAATATTGCGAATTATGTCGTAAACGGGTACCCGGATCCTAAGGGGGTTCACACCGTGTTACTTGAGGACGGAGCCATATACAGTGTCCTCTAAACCACCCACTCTGTTAAGGGAGACCGAAGTTCCCTCATTGAAAGTGTCTACTAAGCCTAGTAGTCAGAGTCTAATTCAAAGAAAGGTTTTCAATTTTTCAGTTTTTTTGTAAAGGGGTATTTACACAAGTTAAACCCTCAATTTTTAAGAAAATAATTTTACAAGGTTTTTACAAAACTCAGTTCACAGGAATAATAAAACCGAGCCCGAGAAAGAATTTTCAAAAATTTTTTAAAAAAATACGAGCTATGGCTAAAGTAAATATACAGTAATATACAATATACCCTCCTATACTTAAATTTTGCTTTGTCCTCATAGCACAAGTGTCATGAAGCCATGGCTCGATCAAATATAGGGTGATATAGCGGAACTGAGGAGGGTCCCCCTATACTTAGGCCAAAAATTGACCTAGGTATAAAGAAGACAACGCGAGGGATGGATGACTAGGCGGGCCCGCCCTATACTTAGGCTACAAATAGCCTAAGTAACAGATCTGAGTTGGGGGGTTATTGTGTTCGGAGGAATAATTACACTACGATACAAGGGCGGAGGGGTTATTTTTACAGAAGATGGCGATCGGGGAGAGAGCGAGAGAGAGAGAGTGATCGTGAAATATACAGAGAGGGGGGAGGGGTGAGTGTATATGTGCAAGTGTGTGGGGGGGGATAGATCATCAAGTGATCTACTTCTTTTTTCTTTTTCTTTTTTTTTTCATTTTACAACATGCAAGCCCTGAGGAAAAATAAATATGCACATGCAAGTTTTTTTTACAGTATGCAAATGCAGGCTGACTGATAAAAGATCCTAAAATTTCTTTGCCAACTCTTTTGCAGCCTCTTCAGCGGAAGCTCCCGACTTCACGCCTCCATGAAGATCAAGCGTCCTCGATTTTCATGGGCTCTGCCACAAAAGAGAAAAGTTAGAAAAATACAGAGGAAATTAATCAGCAGACATGATGCAAGAAATGATGCATGAAATGAGGACATGTAAATCTTTAAAATATTCAACAAAGATAAATCAAAATTCAACAAATAAATTAAGCCGTGTTCCGGCAGCGGTGTCATTTGATGAACGCGAAATCTGCCTCTTTAAGAACAGATAATTGTCGTAGTATAGGAGACAAATTTGGTTCGTCAAAAACCACACACGTTTGAATGTTGTGGAGTATTTATACTTGGTAAGTCTACAAGGGTCGAACACAGGGACACGAGCTACTCTATCTATTTATCGATTTTTGATCAATTAAGAGCAGTGTGAATAAATTCTCAATTTCAGGTCTTCAAGAAAATGCAGGATGCACTATGCAGATTACAATGCAATAAAATGGAGCATGCAATTTTTAGTTCATTTTTATGCAATTATAGGATGATGAATGAACAATAAAGCAAGGTTAAATATATGCTATGAGAATGCAAGAAATTATGCCGAAGAAAGATTACATAAATGGGCAACAACATTCGGGTTGAAATTAGAGTCGATTTGAACATAAGAATAAGATCAATCATCTAATCAGGGCACACATTGAAGGAGCACAGAATCTCATCTAACAAAAAAATTCACTTCATTTAAAATGGTGGCAGATGAGAAAATTAAACATGCCATGATGTAGATGAAGAAACAAGGATCAAAACGACACTAAAATCATGCAATTTGGACCTACGATGCTCAAGTTATGAAGAAAATAATGCAGGGGCATTATTGTAAGTAAAATACAAGAAATAAATGGATAAATATTACATTTAGGTCCTTGGAGGAACCTAAATGTAAATACCAAAAACCGTCTGGGCCCTGATATAATTTTTCCATATGCACGGGGGTATTTTTGCAAATTCCAAAAGTTGTAAGGTTCTCCCTATAATTTACCCAGGCACACACGTGAGGCACGTGCCTGGGGACCAATCCGCAAATACCAAAACGTTCGGGGTATTTCGTGCAAATTACCCAAGCCCTCACGCGCGGTGCACGTGACGGGTTGAGGCTCGGGAGGCATCTTTGGCTCGGGACACGTGGCGCGAGATGATGGCTCGTGTCCTGGCTTGGTGGACCCGAGGCTATTGGTTCGGATTGAGGCTTGGGGCATCCACGTGTCGTCATCTCAGTCGCCCGATCCAAATGATCGGACAACACCTGTAGCGTCATCGCCTCCGTAGGTCGCCGGAGAAGGTGGGGCTCCGACGGCCTGCCCTTTGCTCCTCCGTGCTCTGGCGCCCTGCGTGATGGTCGAGAAAGCTCCGTGAGGACTGGGCGTTGAAGGCCGGACGACAATGTAGCTCCATCGGTGTATGGAAGAGCGAGGCGGAGAAGCATCGTCGGAGTTGGAGCTTGGATCAGCGAGGTGTTGCGAACTCCGTCCATTGAAGTCCTGTGAATGTTAGATAGCCGAAGCGTGCGTTTGTGAACGTGCGAGATGTGAAGTGAGTGATATGGAGGCCGTGGGGAGCGATGGGAGTGACGACCTGCGTTCGTCTTCTCCGGTGAGGTGGAGCAGAAGAGGGTTGGAGCGGAGGAAGGTCCTGGAGAAGAGGAGGGTGGTCGGCGAAGTTGCTCGATGAGTGGTGAAGGTCGGGAGGTGGTCAGGTGAGGGTGGCGGCGAGTGAGAGGGTGGAAAAAGTTACAAGAAATTAAAAGAGAAATGAGGTGGCAGGTACCTGGCCGGAGCCAGGTGTTTGGCGGGGGAATTGGCCTGTGGTTGAGCTCCATCGGAGCTCGGGGTCATCGCCCTGCGTGCCCGGCCTTTGCACGGACCTCGACGGTCACCGGAGGTGCCGCGACATGGCCGGGAAGGCCATGGATCACACCTAGGTGGCGCGACCATTATCACCTTGACAAGGCCGCCCTTCGCTGTCACCGGAGGGCGGAGGAAGGTAGGAAGAACCCCCGTGAAGTGGTGGATGACCGTGAAGTGCGGTGGGCGAGGGGTTTTTATAGGCGAGGATGGACAGATGTTATAGGTCGTCGTGGGTTTTTGAACGGGGGTTTAATGGTGGAGGAGTAACGGAGGGGAGACGTGGAGGTTGCGCGAGGAAGGTGTGAGATCAGTCTATGTGGGGGAGACGTTACGAGTGGGAGAGGTGGTCGGAGGCGAGTGCTAAAAAATGGAAGGGGGCGGTTGGCTCACGAGGTGAAACGGCTGGGGGGGGGGGGTTACGGAGGAGGAAGACGAAGTTCGAGCCGTTGGATCACATGATCCAACGGTTGGAATGGTAGCGCGGGCGGAGGGCTGCGATCAGATCTGAGGACCTGATCGAACGGCTGAAGGTTAGGCGCTAACGAGCAGTTATGATGGAGAAATGAGGAAGATCCAATGACTTGAGGGGAAGGGATGACGTGGCGAGACGAGAGACGTAGGTTAAGGAGCGATCGAGCGACTATGGAGAAGGGGCCAAGGCCTTAAATGCCGGTTTCGGTCACCATTTCGGTGACGACCAAAACAGAATTTCGATGGAATTTCGGTCAAATTTCGATCGAAATTTCGACCATTTCGGTCATTTTTTGTACTTGGACCCCCATATTTCGGTCATTTCGGTCGAATTTCGATTTCGACTGGATATCGATATTCGACAGAAATTCGACCGAATTTCGCTGAAATTTAAGGCCATGGAAGGGGCGACGTGGCCCGTGGAGAACTGTAGGATACGGGGTGGAATCTAACGGTTGTGGATGAAGCGCTAGGTAACGGCGGGGATTTGATCTGGGAGTTGGATCCGACGAATGGAGATGAATAGGGATTGGAGGGCTGAGATGGAGGCAGGTGATGAAGATCAGATGGCCCAGGAAGGAGCCGGGTGGCGGAAGGAGAGGCGGGCCACATGGATGGCCCAGAAGGCGCCACGTGGCCCAATCAGAAAATTCAAAAATGTATATATAAAGAAAAATTAGGAAAAGGTCAAAACATGATTATTGCTCGTCTCGATGAGATTTACAAGTTTCATGTTGGACAAAAAGATAAAAGAGGTCAATTGTACAAAAAGTATTTTTTGGGGGTATTTTTAAAAGGGTAAAAAAACTGATTTTTATCTTTTAAGTTGAATTTGTATTTTTAGTCTTTTTAAGGGTTAGTGATGTTATGGACAATTACTGTACCTAATTTTTAGGGGTTTTTGATGAGAAAATAAATACAAAGAAAATAAAGGAAATTAAGTACAATTAATTCAAGGTTAATTATACACAATATATTACAAGATAAAAATAAAGAATTAATGGTGATCTACAAGTTTCATGTTGGACAAAAAGCTAAAAGAGGTCAATTGTACAAAAAGTATTTTTGGGGGATATTTTTAAGAGGGTAAAAACACTGATTTTTATCTTTTAAGTTGAATTTGTATTTTTAGTCTTTTTAAGGGTTAGTGATGTTATGGACAATTACTCTACCTAATTTTTAGGGGTTTTTTATGAGAAAATAAATACAAAGAAAATAAAGGAAATTAAGTACAATTAATTCAAGGTTAATTATACACAATATATTACAAGATAAAAATAAAGAATTAATGGTGATTTTTAATTAATGACTTTTAGCATGATGAATACGAGATTCATCAGGCATCCACATCACATGCATGGAAAACGATATGTAATTTAATCACAATTATTTGAAGAAAATTGAATGAATGTATTGCGGCTTATTTACCTGCTCATTCGATTGCATGTCGAAAGCGTCGTGGTATAGTCTTACGACGTGCGTTGGTTGTCGACGATGCGCGAATGCAGTAGCCCAACGAACTCCTAGCAGTCGGCCATGCCACTGCGGTCTCTCCCTAATCACTGGAGCAATGTGTGGAAAATGCTCTCCGGCCCACAACTGAAGAAATATGATCGAGCCTCTGATCTCCTCAGCCGTCATAACCGCTGCTAAACATAGATGCCTATATAGGAAAGCAAGAACCGCTGATCCCCAGCTCAACATCCCATAGTACTGCAAATCATGCAGATATGGCAGTGTAATCATAGAATTCAATGATCTTGACTTGTCTGTAAATAGAATACCTCCCATAAGCTGTAAAATGTACGCTCATGCATGCCTCTGCAAGACCACCTCATCAGCATCCGGTAGCAACTCTGCAAAATGCGTAAATAACTATCTCGTCAAAACCCTGCTGCCAACAATCTCGGAAGGTAGGGGACGGACACCTAGAAACTGCTCACAAGTATCAGCCCATGTGACTCCAGGGGTGGTCTCTCCTGTCACCACCGATCCATCGATCCGTAGTCCCAAGATGAAGGAGACATCCTGCAGCGTAATGATCATCTCTTACTAGCTATGTGAAAAGTGTGTGTCTCAGGCCTCCATCGCTCCTCCAATGTTGTAATCGAATGCCAATCTAGCGCGATAAATTCCAATTCTGTAATGCATCCAAATCCAGCCTAAGCTACATAAGGAAGTAGACAGTCATCCAAAGGGATGCAACGTACATGTGTTTCGTGTCATCGACAACGCAACCATGATGATGCCTGTAATTTGAAAGAGACAAAATATATGAAATATAATTGGTAATTGAAAATTATTAAATGACTCACATCGCCTGACAATCTCTCAATAATAATGTCAGTATGTGTTGATTTCCCAATAGTCCAGGCATACACAAAAACTCCCTGTACATCATCATCATCATCGATGATAGATGTCAATGTTGGCTCTTTGCCTGCCTCGCGTGGAATGCGATGTGATAGTTTGATTTTATGATTGTTCTTGTCCAGGTTGAACTTTCGATGGACTAGGTTCAACAACTCATCAAAGGTCATGGTCAGCATTAACCCAAAACCACACACATTGGTCGTCGAAGAACCAATAATTGAACCATTCAGATTGAAAATGCAATAAATCGACTCCATTCCAACCTAATACGTGAGGGCACATATAACTCAACATTATAGGAATGCAAAATTGGGAAAAATCGTGTATGATATGTCCTAAACCTAACAACCTAAAAGTTTATGGACTTTACCTCAACTTTCGAGAAACAAGAGAGAACTCGGGAGGAGAGTCAACGGTGCGGGAAGATCACCAATGACGCGGAGGCGGCGGCGCAGGAAGACAACCGATGAGGTGGTGGTGGAGTGGGGACACGAGGTCGCTGAAAGGGTCGTCGAGGTTGAGGAGGATCGAGCGGTGAGAGGTACTACTTAAGAATTTCCCTCATGATAAGGAGGAAGCAGATGAAACGAGATTGATTAGGTTTAAGAGTCCAGGGATTTTACTAGATATCCCATAAATTGAATGCGATATAAAGCTATATCGCATCCTGGGTATGCGATACCAAAGTCACATTCTTAAGTTGCTCTACGCCTGTAGTACCCAAGTAGAAAAAACATTCGACTGTATCGCATCTTTAGAATGCGAGACTTCTACAGTGTACATGTTGTAGTACCCAGGGATTTTTGTAATCCCGAGGTACTACTTAAGAATTTCCCTCGTGATAAGTAGGCAACCATAGTTAAAAATGATGTATATCTCTCGTTACGGAATACAATTTTGACTATGATCGGTCCTTTTGAGGTAGTTTTATAGTTTCAGGTTCTCTTGTCAGTTACCTTTTCCTTATCTCTTATGCATACGTTTTCCCCTTCGTAATGACCAGTGGCATGATATTATGCGCCCCTATATAATAAAGAGATCATCCTTTTGACAATTAACCAAGATAAAGCTAGTGGAACTGAAATAGGAAGTTCTTTAATTATTTGCGGTTTACTTTTTGATATGAGTTTGATGAAATAGAATCCATATTCGCTTAAATACAAACTTTTGATTATTTCATGCTTTTGCCAGAATTTGGACTCCAAAATTCACCACAACAATCTCATCAATAATATTCTATCCAAGGTATTCCCTTACGATTGGACATTCCATTCCTCCCTATCTCTTGATGTTTACCTACTGTTGACTTTACTATTGACATGTAGGTGGAAGGCAATCTTGCAAAAGCAGACGATGCTATCATGCTTGATAAAGATGGTTTTGTGTCAGAAACAAATGCCACAAATCTTGTGAGCTTTCTAATTAACTCTCCAATACAGAATTCTATGTTTTAGATGTTTCAAACTTATGACAGTGTTCTTTTTTGCAGTTCTTAGTTAAGAAAGGTCGTGTATCTACCCCTCATGCTGATTACTGCCTTCCTGGAGTAACTCGAGCAACGGTAAGAAGATTGGACTAAACCTGGTTAAATAATCAATGTATATCGTTGGAGATATTGATTGTACTAAATCTGGTTTTCAGCATGGGAGTTTTGAGATAATGACAGTAAGAATGCAATTTGTATTAAATGGAACTTCTAATATAAATTGTTGCTCTTCAGTTTAAGAAATGATTCTATGATGGGAATATCCTCTCTGATGAAATTTGAAAATTTTCTGTACAAATTTTTGAATTTCTATTTTTCATAAAGAAGAAAGATGAAAAGTCTTGTTGGTGTTGATTTTTACAGGTTATGGATATTGTGGTGAAGGAGAATTTTGTCTTGCAAGAGCGCCGAATCAGTTTATCTGAGTTTCACACTGCTGATGAGGTACACCATTTTTTTGAAATTGTTGAAAATAAGGGGGGGGGGGTTGAGTCAGTCTTCCAGGTCACCTAGACCCCACTTAGTCCCACTTTCTATCTTTTTTGTATCTTTTTTACCGAGCAGGGATGTGCTTGTAACATGCTAATAGCATCTTCCTATATAAAGAGGAGTTGGCCCCTTTATAAGTCTATATTTATTCGACTTGGCATCAGCTACCCTTTTTTTTAGTTCCATAGAAAAGTGTAAAAAGGCTTTGTTGTTGTTGTTGTTGTAAAGTGTAAAAAGTAGAAACCCTTTTTTAAGCAAAAAAGCAGAAACCCTTATCATGTGCAAAGAAAACCATAAGTAGTTTCAACTGTCTGTCAGCCCAACCAACCAGGCAAGTCGAATCTGCACTCCACATTAATCTCTTGAATCACCCTCTCCAACCATCATTGACGCCATCACATCACTATAATCACCAATGCATGCTCCATCATCGCCAACTTCAATGTCATTGTCACATGTGCCCTCATCATTGTCTCAACCTTCGTCGACATCTTCATCTTCGCCAATCACTTGACCCTCCAGGTGCTAACCCACGCTTGGTCAAGCCATTGTGCCTCGAGCCCCGTCATCAACCACTTGCTACTTCAGGCCTCGTCGGTCATGTAATCCTTTCAGCTAGCGAATCCAATCTCCCTTAAGCATCAATAGTACATCCGTATGGCTAATCGTTGACAATCTACTAGGTTTTCAAATCTAAGCATCAATTGTGATGACATCTATAGTTATTGCAGACCTTTAGTATCTCCTACCCACATCGTGTGAGCTTCCTTCTAACTGGAAACCATATATATTGGTGTAATCTTAAAAATCAGAACGTCAACCACCCATAAGTGTAGAAATGTTTCTTATTTCTATATTGTTTTCTTATTTTTCCTTATGTTATGTTCTCCTATGTAATTTACTCATAGGTATCTCCTCTATATAAGAGAGTCTAGGGTTCCAAGGAATAAACAACACTTCTATTTTTCCCAACATGGTATCAGAGCGGCGGTCCTAGACCAGAGCTCTCGTACCCTAACCCTACCACACTTGCCGCCCCTCTCTCCTTCTTTGGCCTCGCCGCCGCCATCACCATCTCTCTCTCTCCCTTCCACCGTCGCCAAGCCCTCTTCGTCCATTGGGATGCCGTCGAACTGGCCTCCCTCTCGCCAGTCCTCTCTCTTGTCGTCGCCAGACCGACTTTCTCTCTCGATGTTCCCAAGCCGGTCACCTTTATGTGATCGGTCCCCGTCGTCGACGGCCTCTACGACCTCTCTTGCTCGTACCAAAGGCTCGATGGTATTGATGGATCTGATCATATAAATATACATATGTGATCAGATTCTTATATGTTTGTGTAGACATTCATTCTGCGGTTTACAAATCCCTAGTGATCTCCATCCAGTGATATGTCCGAAAACAAAGTTGGTGTACTCGCCACAGGTGCCTTCAAAGGTCCAGCGCCAATTATCAAGATGGATGGGACGAACTATGAGCTCTGGGCTATGCAGTTCATGAGCCTTATGAAGTCTAATGGTAAGAAGCATATTTTACCGAGGAGGAGCCATCGGAGAAAACTGGGGTTAATGCCTTGTGGGAGGTGGATGATGCTTATGTCAAAGTTTGGCTTTCAGGTACTTCGACGATAGAAATCGCTAATGATATGTTACATCAGCCTACTGTCAAGGCGATTTGGTATGTCATTGCAACAACTTAGCCTCAAGCAAGAAATGAGACCAAGATCCTTCAACTCCAGCATGATATATTTATTGTCAAGCAGAACATACAACCTCTTCATTCGTTGTATACATCCTTGCATGCGATGTTTGAGAAGCTCCACAGCTTCATGCCTCTCACGGCTACTCCAAAGCTGCAGAAAACATATAGGATTGCTACCATGATCGGTGTATTTCTAGCAGCCCTCGATCCTGAATATGATGTTGCTTGCTCCCAGATCCTTGTAGATGCTACTATCCCTCCCATGGAGGAAGCCTTCCGCAGACTTAGCAAGATTATTGTCCCGTCCACTACTACTAGCCAGACTTCTTCGGCAATGGCATCCTCCCAGGGTAGAGGCTCCTCTTTTTTCCGTACACATGGACCTCGAGGTAGAGGAGGTCACATTCGTCAATCTTGCACTTTTTGTCATCGTCAAGGTCATATAGAGGGTATATGCTACTCTAAGCATGGCTTCCTACATCAGCTCGTGTCGTGGAGCAAGCTGACTCATCTATTGTTGCTCCTTCAGATCAGAGATATGATGACATAGTATCTCGATTGAGGGACATTATACCCTCAGGAGGTTCCACTGCCTCCTCATCTGCTCCAGATGTTGCTGCCTCTGCCAATGCCAGTACCTCAGGTAGCATTTTTGCCTTTACATCTTATCATGGGCCTGATATTACAGATTGGGTTATGGACTCTAGAACTACACATCATTTGTGTGGAGATAGAGATCAGCTTACAGACAGATCCCCCCAGGGAGGACAGTAGTCATTGCTGGTGGGACTCACTCCCCAATCATTGGACAGGGTGAAGTGTAACTTGACACCTTCGATGCGACTACAGAATGTGCTGCATGCTCCAGACTTTTCTATGAATCTATTGTTCATTAGTTAAATTACGAAGGACTTGCATTGTAGAGCTATTTTTGACCCATCGTCTCTTATTTTCATAACATCCTTATGGGCAGGGTGATTGGTTGTGGTCGTGAGCAGGGAGGTCTCTATCGCCTTGTCCGAACCCCATGTATTGGTCTTTCCTCCCATTCCACCGGATCTGTTTCACCTTTCATGTGGCATCTGCGCTTCGGTCGTCTTCCCCTTCAAAAGTTGCATCAAGTTCTTCCTCATATTTCACCTCGTTCCTCTTCTGAATGTGAGGTGTGTCAATTGGGAAAGCATAGTCGCTCGGTGTTTCTCAGTAGTCAGAGTCGAAGTAGTAGCTCTCCTTTTGAGTTGTTTCATGTTGATATTTGGGTCCAAGTTGTGTCCCTGGTCATCGAAGACACATGTTTTATTTAGTTGCAAATGATGATTTCTCTTATTTGTCATGGGTCTTGTTGATGAAGAATAAATATGGGAATATCATTACAAGATTTACAAATGATGTGCAAAATATTTTTTCTTCTTCCCTTAAAATTGTGAGGACTGATAATGCATTGGAATTGTGTACTTATGCACTCTCGCAGTTCTTTGCTTCTCGCGGTATCATTCATCAGACTTCAAGTGCCTATACCTCTCTGCAGAATGGTGTTGCTGCGAGAAAGCATCGTCATTTGCTTGATATCACTCGTACACTTATTATTCTGAGCCATTCCCCACATTCATTTTAGGGTGATGTGGTTCTTACGGCATGCTATCTTGCAAGGCCTTAAATGTCAGTTTCGGTCACCATTTCGGTATCGACCAAAACAGAATTTTGATGGAATTTTGGTGGAATTTCGGCCGAAATTTCGGTTATTTTGGTCATTTTTTGTACTAGGACTCCCATATTTCGGTCATTTCGGTCATTTCGGTCGAATTTCGATTTCGACTGGATATCGATATTCGACAAAAATTCGACCGAATTTCGCTGAAATTTGAGGCCATGCTATCTTGTGAATTGCATGCTTTCGTTTGTTCTAGGTGAGATCCTTTAGGTGAGAAAATTCCTTTCTCTATGGCGTTTTCAGATAAAGAGTTATTCTCTCTTACTCTACGTGTCTTTGGTTCAGTGGTGTTTGTTCACCAGTTGTCTCCAGATCTTGACAAGCTCTCTTCAAGAGCTGTCAAGTATGTTTTCGTTGGGTACTCTAGGACGCAGAAGTGGTATAGATGCTTGATCCACTTGATAGAAAATATTATGTTAGCACAGATGTTACATTCTTTGAGTCGGTAATGTATTTTCCCCCTAAAGATGACAGGTTGACTTCTTCTAATTCAGATGATGAAATTTATATGCAACTACCTCCACCCACGCCAGTTATACCACCACCTCCACCATTTCCTACCATGCCCTAATCATCGCCTCCTACTTCTCCTCCACACTCACCATCATTACCGCCTTCACCATTTCCCACATCTCCCATTGTTGTTTCGCCCTTACCACACTTCTATACCCGCCGGCCTCCTTCTCGCGGTCAATGCCCATCATCTAGCACGACCAAGGTATGTTCTGAATATATTAATTTTTATTATGGGTCTGACGAGGTTTCTAGACAGTATCCTATGCAGGATAATTTACAGATTGAAGAAGTTCCCAGTGATCTGGATGTTCCTATTGCACTTTGCAAGGCGAAGAGTGGCTGTGCCTCATCCTCTTGCCTCTCAGGTTACGTTTGATCGCCTTATAGGGGAATTTCAAAGGTTTGTTATTGCTCTATATGCCATGGACTAGCCATGGAGGAGGAGATGGTTGCTCTACAGTCATGAGGTACCTGGAGCTTGGTAAATGCTCCTACTAGAGCATCTGTTGTCAGATACAAATGGGTGTTTATTGTTAAACACCATGCAGATGGGAGCCTTGATCGTTACAAGACAAGGCTAGTGTCACGAGGATTTCTACAGACTTATGGTGTCGATTATCTGGATATTTTCTCTCATGTGGCTCGTCACTCCATTCTATGTGTTCTACTTTCTGTTGTTGTGGTCCGCGATTGGCCTTTATATCAGCTTGATGTTAAAAATGCTTTTCTTATGGTGATCTTCAGGAGGAAGTCTACATACAGCAGCCTCCGAGGTTTGCTGCCGAGGGTGAGTGTCAGCAGGTTTGTAGACTTCACAAGACCATATATGGTCTTAAGCAGAGTCCCAGGACATGGTTTCATAAGCTCTCAGATCTGATTGAAAAGTAAGGGTTTAAAAGGTCAAATGCAGATCATTCATTATTTGTGCAGAGAACACCTGGAGGTACAACTGTTATCATGGTATATGTTGATGACATACTTGTTACATGAGATGATGCGTAGGGATAAAGATGGCAAAGGAATTCTTGGGTCGACGGTTTGTCACCAAAGATCTCGGCACCCTAAGATACTTCTTAGGGTTAGAGTTTGCCAGGAATGCACATGGTCTTGTGATGACCCAAAGGAAGTATGTTATGGATATACTTGTCGAGACAAGCACGAGTAGGTGTCGACCCTCTACCACTTTTATGGATCCCAGCACGAGATTATTTGATGATGATATATGTGAGGTTGATAGGAGGAGATATAGAGAGTTGGTGGTAAAACTCTTGTTATTATTAAAAGTCGGCCGACTAGATCGATTAGTCGACCTGACTAGTCGAGTCGGGGGGGAGGGGGGGGTAGCCGACTCGACTAGGCCTAGTCGGCCCTTAGTCAGTCAAGCCGACTAATCGGGTCGACTACTCAGCCTATTTTTACATAGAGATTTTTAAATATTTTAGTTTTTCAATTTTTTAAAAGGAAATTTATTCTAATATGTTTAATGTTATATTTAAATACACTTACTTCTTTTATTTCATTGTGATAGCATAGAAAATGTATAAATCAATGTAAATATATAAGAATGTGTGAAAATTTTGATTTATATATTTAAAATAATTAAAATTCAAAACCGACTAATGGTTGACTAAGTCAGTTTAGTCGTCCGACTGCCGATTAATCCTTAGTCAGTGACCTTGCCGACCGAGTACCGACTACCGCTTTCTACAACCTTGACTTATGTTTGTTACTATCACTAGACCTGACATTTCTTTTGCAGTAAATCAGGTGAGTCAGTTTATGGAGCAACTGTAAACCCCTCAGGATCCGGGTACCCGTTTACGACATAATTCGCAATATTCTATTCACATGAGATCAACAAGTCACAGAAAAACAGGAAAAAATTTTCGCGTAGTTATACTTTCACATGACATTCATATCCCAAAACATAACCATAATATGAAAGAGACAAATGGCACCAGAAATTCTTTTCATTAATTTCCATATCAATTTACAACATGTACAAGGATCTTCCAGTTTACATCATATATCCCAAAATGTGATACAAAAGAGATAGCATTTACATTATGATGTGAATAAAAAACTAAGACAAAATAAACCATACTGTCTGGTGTATACCCTGTCTCCTGGAAGCATGAACGGCTACTGAATAACAGGCTGTTTGCCTGCCAAAACAAGTTTAGGAAAGAAGAGGCGTCAGCAATTGCTGGTACCTCCCAAAAACTTATAAAAATAAATAGACATTTAATATGTGCAAAAGCAAGCAAGTAGAAAGGTGGAATAAGTAAAGTTTTCATCTACTTGCGTAAGTAAAAATGTTTTCAGGCTATTTGTAAGTGTCTCAGATAATTGTCCCATAACCCCACATTTCCCACATATGACATATTTATATAGTAGTTGAGTATTCATGAGTGTATGAGTGTAAGCACATATATCATTTTCTTTAGAGATCACGTTGGTGAGTGATAATGGAAAAGTTGAGATTGGAAAGATCTCTTAATTTATTTAAATTCTTAGATAGAGAGAATAGTCATTTCCTACTAATCCCAACTTTTGATCGTAACTTCTCCAATTCTTAACTTCAATTTTTTCAGATATAACTCCAGATGATGTAGATATAGATATGGATGATCTGGATATAGAATTGCCAAGTCTGTTGGCGAAGTAAACTCAAGCGGTGAAGAAGCCTACAAATTGCTCTTCCGTCTCGCCCTCTAGTTGGAAGGACGGTCCAATAGAGGGATAGGTCTACTCCCCAACTACGCCACTGAGACGGGTGAGAGGGACTTCCCGGAAAAGTCACACTAGAAAAACAGCCCGACCGGTAAAGGGCAACCGAGCTCGTACGAAAAACTAAAACGGAGGATCCCCCGCCTGGGTATCCTAAAACAACGGGTCAGCGGAACTGGTCTAAGTCAGGATCCCAACGAGGCGTAAAAACACTGCGAGCTCGCGTAAAAACCGAAAAGAGACTGGGATCCTAGATCCGCGCACTTGGCAGCCGCTGCCCAAACTGGACTTCCTATTCTCCCGCCCAGTTGAGGGTCACCGCGTCCTCGCACGGTCAAGTGTAAAGGTCACTATGATCGGCATTATATTAATTGTAATCGCCACTGATTCACATTCATATTTATTTTCTATCTGGTTGGTTCCTTCTCAATTCTTTCCGTGGTTAATCGTATAGATCGAGATCTTGTATCAATAACTCTTATCAATAATGATATGATATTAGTAGATTTATGTTTAGCAGATTATAAATGACCTTATGATCATAGGAATTCATTTATAGACTTCAGGTGAGAAGGGTGTTAATACGTATTATATCTGTTAATATATCTAGATTGCATGATTTATTTCTTTGAAACGATATTTGAACAAGTAAAAGCAGACACCTAAACATATCTGAAAGTGTATGTTGCCTGTATATTATGTATTGCTCCTTACCACCAAATGATATTGAGGCCATAGATGAAATATCCAACCTATGATTCTAGTAATCTCAGTATACAGTCCTGAATGAGGTCAATATTACTAGGATATCAAAGTAGATCCTACCAAGGTTAATAAGTGTCTCGTAACCTATATTATGCCTATAATATTTTTGCATTTTCATGGCAACTATAGTGGAGTTTCTTTATAAAATTAGTTATGTCTATTGCACAACTTGTGCATCTGATTGATTATAACCATGTCCAGGAACATGCTAAAATATAATTCTAATCTACAACCCATCTCAACTAATTATACACTCAGTTCCAATTGAAGGTCACCAATATTGAAAATATCACAGGGTCACTGGTCATCATATATAAAAAGTGATGAAATAATGGGACTTAAATTGTTGTACTTTGATCTACTTCTAACTTCTCCCCCACATTCACTGATGCCAAATATATAGACATCGCATTATTTTAAGCTTGGATCTAATAAGTAGACATCTCAAAATTTTACATCGACTGCATAATCACCTATACCTTATACAATTACTTACTGGAGTTTTAAATATTACATAGGTATCTTAGGGAATCGAAAATTCAATAAATGGAACTCTTTACAGAGGTTTTCAAACGGGTGACGTCTTCTCTCCTGGAATAAAATCTGAGACTTGAAATCTTTGGCTTCATATTCGATTACAATTCTGTAGATCAGTGGGATCCGGAGTGAGATTACAACGTCAACCTTTGTATGTATTCATCCTGTTTATGTGGTTTTAAATGCTCAACATATCAGATCTGTTGGAGGAGCATTTTTAGAAGTTAAAGTGTCTTATACTGTGAGATTACTGTTTGAATAATTTGCAAATTTAATTACAACTAGAATAAAGTAAAAGTCCTCTGTTATTGTTAGGATTCATGAATCTGTTTGTCGGTTTTGCATAAGATGGGGATAAAAAAAATCAACCAATAAGATGAATATGATGATTGTTATGAATCAAAGATATGAATCAAAGATCCCGGAGAAGATAAAACACATGCTGCTCAAGAGGATAAAATAGTGCACAAAAAAATCCCTAACAAACTACATGGAAATATGCATGACTTGAAATATGTTGTCATTTGTAAATTTACTTATTATCTGTAATCTGTATGGCAGATTAAAGTGGTTCCATGTCAACGGAGTACTCATATATACATATATCCAAATAACGCATATTTCAAAAAGAACCAAACCAAAGTATCAAACCATTGAGGTTCATGTGTTCAGTTTTGATATGCACAATTCCAAACATATGTTTGACACTACCAGCATTTCCAATTCGAGCACTGGTACACAAAAGCATTGCTAGCTGATGTACCTCCAAATGGAAACACAAAATGCAACAATGGACAACTTCGATAAAAACGTGTGAAATCCGCAGCGAGAGGGAGGAGAATATCATACATGGGATCAAGAATGTGTAGAACTACATGCATGGCAGCAAAAGAGAGAATATGGGGTTGTACCTTAGATCCTCCAAGATTGGAGGACCAAAATGCATGCAACAATCTCTTCAAGATTAGCAATAACAGCTGATTGTGAAGCAACTCCGGGCCTTGTAGCAGCCTGGACAAACTTCCTCAGCTACTATGAGCAGCAATTGCTTCAGGAGATGGAGATTGCTGGAGCTGTCAAGGCTTCCAGCTGCTAGGGAGTGGCTGCAGCTCCTGGTGTTCAAGATGCAACTACAGTGGCTGGAACTGCTGCTATAGTAGTGGCTTTGAGTGAAGATTGGAGCAATAGATTCGTAGGGAAGCTGTTGGACGAAGTTTGGGAGAGATGGGAAAGCTGTTGAAACTTCTTCGTTGAAGTTTTCTTTTTGGAGAAAAACAAACGGAGGAAAATGAGAAGGATGGAGAGCCCTTTTGTGTTGATATAAATAAGGTGGGAAAAAGGCCTCCTTGTTTGACATGTGGAAAGCTTTTGGGAGCCAAGTGGGAATTGAAATAAATGGCCAAGTGGACAGCTGTTTTGGACTTCAACAATTGATATATTTTTATATATAAATTCAGTCTGACTGTTTATCTAAAATTTAATTTTTTTTACATATTTAAAATGGGTCGTACGCGCACCTCGAGCTTCCGTTTTTGACGCGAAATATCTCGATTTGATCGTCTCGGGATGACGATCAATTTGAGTACAATATTGATATACTTTCGGTTGGGTTTTGAACCCCCGAAATTTTTGGGTACGGTTTTTATTTAGGATTAAATTTTATGATTTAAAATTATAAAACGACCTCCGATTGACGAACGGTTGATTCCGTTGGTCTTGTTTCGTCGAACCGGATCTAATGACGGTCTTGGTTCATTTTGCGGTTTTCGAATTTCCGTCGCGGCTTTTTCACGGCGCGCATTACGATGCGACCGATTTTCGGTTGATTTCGCCCGAACGACTTTTGATTCACGATCAATTGATCATTTTAGGTTATCTAATATTAACTTAATTGGGTTATTCGGACCTTATTCGAGTCGAGTTCGGGTTTACGCGGATCCCGGATGTTATAATTATAAAAACCTCAAAGGGAGTCTCGTCCTCGAGACTCGAGTGAAGGCCATTAGGTGTCTTGTTTGAATTTCATATGTCCATAAAAACCTCAAAGAGAAAACAAGCCATATATTTGAACATATATCTAATTGCAAAAGCTTGTTTTAATTATTACCTCATAAGCTGTGAGTATCGTGCCCGCATGTCGGTTTCGGTTTCCCACGTCGCTTCTTCAACGCCATGTCGGTACCACAAAACCTTGATCAAAGAAATCTCTTTGCTGCGAAGGTTTTTCACAGCACGGTCAAGTATCTGTACCGGCCTCTCCTCATAAGTCAGATCTGGCTCAACATCAAGATTCTCATAACTGATGATGTGCCGAGGGTCGTGCACATTTTTCCTCAGGTTGGATATATGAAAGACATCGTGAATAGCAGAAAGATGTGGAGGAAGAGCTACTCGGTAAGCAACCTTCCCCACTTTATCCAGAATCTCGAACAGTCCAACATATTGTGGCGCCAACTTGCCACGAACACCGAATCTCTGCACTCCCTTGATGGGAGATACTCGCAAAAATACCCAATCTCCAACCTATAATTGATAGGAATGTCATTAATATGAGGTTAAGTTAATTTTGTAATAAAGGAAGAGAAGAAGATTGGATACCTGGAATTCCAAATCTCTTCTCCGACGGTCTGCATAACTCTTCTGGCGACTCTATGCTGTCAGAAGCCTCCGTCTCACAAGATCAACAACCCTCGCAGTCTCCTCCAAGAGATCCACGGAATATAAAGCATGATCACCTACCTCACGCCAACTGAGAGGTGTGAGGCATCTCCGCCCGTATAGGGCTTCGAGTGGTGCCATACCAATACTGGAGTGATAGCTGTTGTTGTACGTGAATTCCACCAAAGGTAAATGGTCCTTCCAGGACCCTTTCCACTTCAAAGTGCATGCGCGAAGTAGATCCTCAAGCGTCTGAATGGTGCGCTCACTCTGCCCGTCTGTCTGCGGATGGTATGCAAAACTCATCTTTAACACTGTCTGTAGTGCTGACATGAACTGATGCCAATAGTGCGATGTAAATCTTGAATCTTTGTCAGACACCACTTCGCGTGGTATACCATGTAGTCTGATGATGTTCTGCACATAGAGCTTGGCCAATCTGGATGGAGTGTAAGTCGTGTTGACAAGTATGAAATGGGCTGACTTGGTCAATCTATCAACAATGACCCAAATGGAATCATGGCCTCCCGGTGTCTTCGGCAATCCTGTGACAAAATCCATAGAAATGCTCTCCCACTTCCACTCGGGAATGGGGAGAGACTGCAGTAATCCTGGTGGTCTCCTGTGCTCAGCCTTGACCATCTGACAGGTCATGCATCTGCTGACATGTTACGCCACAACGCGCTTCATCCCATCCCACCAGAAATGTCGACGCAGATCACGGTACATCTTCGTACTGCCTGGATGGATAGATAACCATGAACCGTGTGCCTCATCCAGAATGTCTCTGCGAAGCTGCTTGTCATTGGGCAACGACCCCTCCTGCCTTCCATAAAATAGACTCCATCACAACAAAGTCATCAAATTCATCCTTGATGGCGCGCATGTATCTATCTCGGATCCAAGGATCTGTTTTCTGGCCTTCGACGATACGATCCCAAAGACTGTTGTATCGTGGAGGCACGGCGATAGAAATGGATGCGTTCTCCTGAGGATGCCAATCGCTTAAAGCTGCAAGTGTATCCCACGTGTATAGCCAGTTCGTCGTACCCTCTGCATGCGCTCTCCTGCTAAGTGCATTAGCCACCACATTTCCCTTACCGGGATGGTAAGAGATCGTGCAATCATAATCCTTCAGCAGCTCGAGCCATCTGCGCTGTCTCATGTTCAGCTCCTTCTGATCAAAGATGTACTTCAGACTCTTGTGGTCTGTAAAGATCTCGAAATTCACCCCATATAGGTAGTGACGCCAGATCTTCAAGGCGAAGACAATTGCCGCCAACTCTAAGTCATGTGTGGGGTAATTCCGCTCGTGCGGTCTCAACTGCCGTGATGCATAAGCAATCACATGCCCTCTCTGCATCAATACTGCTCCTAGACCTTCTCCAGATGCACCTATATAGACTGCATAGTCCTGAGTGCCTGAAGGAAGAGCAAGAATAGGCGTTGTAGTCAACCTCTCCTTCAGTGTCTGGAAGGCCTGCTCACATGAATCGTCCCAAATGAATGGAACTCCCTTCTGCGTCAACCGTGTCAGAGGGCAAACAATGCGTGAAAATCCGCTGACAAAGCATCTGTAATAGCCCGCTAACCCGAGGAAACTCCGAATCTGAGTGACAGTCTTAGGCTGCTCCCAAGACATAACTGCATCTATCTTTGCAGGATCAACTGCGATGCCTGCTCCAGAAATGACATGCCCTAAAAATGAGACCTGGGATAACCAGAACTCACACTTGCTCAGCTTTGCATACAGCTTATGCTCTCGCAATGTGTCCAAAACAATCCGTAGATCATTCGCATGATCCCATTCATTCCGTGAATAGATGAGCACATCATCGATGAACACCACTACAAACTTGTCCAAGTATGGACAGAAGATACGGTTCATCATATCCATGAAAGCCGCAGGTGCATTGGTGAGCCCAAACGGCATCACCACAAACTCGTAGTGTCCATAGCGAGTCCTGAAGGCTGTCTTCGGAATATCCGACTCGCGAATCCTCAGCTGATGGTAGCCTGAGCGAAGATCGATCTTCGAGAAAACCGAAGATCCATGGAGCTGGTCGAATAAATCATCGATGCGCGGCAAAGGATAACGGTTTTTCACCGTTCTCTTGTTCAACTGCCTGTAATCGATGCACAGTCTCATGGATTCATCCTTCTTCTTGACAAATAGAACCGGAGCACCCCAAGGTGAAGTGCTCGACCTCACGAATCCCAAATCAAGTAACTCCTGTAGCTGCACCTTCAGCTCCCTCAACTCGGCTGGTGCCATGCGATATGGTGTCATAGAGATCGGCTGTGTATCTGGCAGCAATATGATCTCGAACTCGATCTCTCTCTCAGGAGGTAATCCTGGTAGCTCATCAAGAAACACGTCAGGGTATTCTGAGACTACTCGGATGTCCTGTGTCATCGACACATGGTCAAATACCTCCCGAATAAATGCAAGATATGTATCACAACCCTGATCAACAAGTCGCTGAGCCCGCAACACTGAAATATACTCCATGGTGGAGTCATGCAAAGTACCCTCAAAAGTGAACTCGGGTAGATCAGGAATCCTGAAGATAATCGTCTTCCTAAAGCAATCAACAAGTGTATGATGAGTGGATAACCAATACATACCCAAAATTAAGTCGAACTCATCAAGCTGCAGAAGTAGACAATCTGCGATCATCTCATGACCGCCAATCAGTACAGGCAAGTGCCTGACTATCAGTGAAATAATGAATAACTGGCCACCTGGCCCTCGGATATGATATGGAGAAGAGAGAGTCTCTGCGACTCTACCTAAAGAAGCAACTAGCCTCGAAGCAAGAAAAGAGTGTGTCGCACCAGAATCAAATAAGACATGGAACGGTCGGCCCAAGACTGAGACCATACCTTTTACCATGGTAGCGACTGAACGTGCCTGCTCCTCAGTAACTGCGTGTATCTGCCCCTGCCTGGCTGGTGCGGCACTGGAACCTGCCACACTCTGCGTCTGTCTCTGCTGCGATCGCCTAAATTTGGAGTTCCTGCCACGGAAACTCCCTGAACGTTGTGCCTGAGGCTGCGACTGTGAAGGTTGTGGCTGAGGCTCACCAGAAGCCTGTGGGCACTGTGATCGATAGTGTCCCCACTCGTGACATCGGTAACACCGGACTGGTCTGGTAGGTGGAGTAGCTGTGTCTGTGCTCCGAGCTGGTCTGGCTGGTGGTCGGTCTACTCGCTGCGACCCAGATGGTCGAGCGGAATCTGAGCCACGTCCGGCAAGTGCTCCTCCTAAAGTAGTCGATGGAGAAGAGCGAGCACTACCCGTGAAGGACAAACCTGTAGGTTGGAACCGTCTGTCTGACCTCTGCTGCTGAAATGGTCGACATATCGATCGAAAAGATCGCCGCGGTCTAGGCGCTGCTCCAGACGAGCTCCCAAAACGTCTCCCTCTAATGTCCTCGAACTTCTCCGCAGCATCGGTAGCCTCGGAGATGGAAGTGATGTGTAGTCCTGCCAGCTTCTCCTGTACCTCCTCTCGCATACCGCCAATGAACTTTTCCAGATTCTCCTCTGGAAACGCGTCAGCTGCTCGGGTATGTCGTGACAGCTCTGTGTATCGGATAAAGTAATCTCTGGCTGTCATCTGCCCCTGACGAAGCTCTGCAAAAAGTCGGCGCTGGGACTCCTTCCACTTCGCAGAAAAGAAGTGGCATCGGAACTTCGTCTCGAAATCATCCATGTAGGCTCTCGGCCTAGCTCAGACACTACAGCATCCCACCATCTCTCGACAAAATCCGTCAATGAATACTCCATAAAGGATAGCCACGTGTCTCGTGGCGCGCGAATCATCCTGAACACCTTCGTCACCTGCTTCAGCCACTGTTCAGCAACATTTAGTGTACCTGTACCCTCAAACAAGGGTATGTTGGCGCGCTGGTAGGATGTAAAAATGGACTGGTGCCTGTGAATAGTTGAGTACTCGTTTGCACCCTCGTCTGCTAAGTTCACAGGGTCCTTCTCCCTGTCAAAGTCTCCATCCTCAGCTCCATGCTCTGGTATGTCCTCTAGTGGATAATCAGGATGAGGCTGCTCCACCTCAACGGACTGGTGCTGATCATGCCGTGTTCCATCCTGGGATGGATGGTACGTGAAATCAGATAAGTCCTCAAACCTCATCTCTATATCCATCTGCCTGTCGGCAATCTCAGTCTGCTGGGCCAAAATCTGCTCCTGCTGACCTTGCATGGCAGCCTGCTGCTGCTGAAGGTTGGTGAGGGCAGTCAATATACGTGCCAACTGGTCAGCCGTCTCCTGACCGGGTCGAGATGCCATGGCTCTGCATGAGAACCATAATTAGTCATAAGAATGCCATATGCAGATACTTATCATAAATGCTTTTCTCTTCTTGGGATATAATATGAAAATTAATGAAATTGGTGGCATTTATGATTGTTGAATATGAATGTCATATTTCCCTTATCAGACTCACGACAAGTCGGAAGACTGTCGCTATCTGAGAGCTTAATGCGATCGGAATTGAAATACTGCGAATGTGCGTATCGGGATACCACGGCTCTGATACCAAATTGTAAACCCCTCAGGATCCGGGTACCCGTTTACGACATAATTTGCAATATTCTATTCACATGAGATCACACAAGTCGCAGAAAAACAGGGAAAATTTTTCACGTAATTATACTTTCACATGACATTCATATCCCAAAACATAACCATAATATAAAAGAGACAAATGGTACCAGAAATTCTTTTCATTAATTTCCATATCAATTTACAACATGTACAATGATCTTCCAGTTTACATCATATATCCCAAAATGTGATACAAAAGAGATAGCATTTACATTATGATGTGAATCAAAAACTAAGACAAAATAAACCATACCGTCTGGTGTATACCCTGTCTCCTGGAAGCATGAACGGCTACTGAATAACAGGCTGTTTGCCTGCCAAAACACGTTTAGGAAAGAAGAGGCGTCAGCAATTGCTGGTACCTTCCAAAAACTTATAAAAATAAATAGACATTTAATATGTGCAAAAGCAAGCACGTAGAAAGGTGGAATAAGTAAAGTTTTCATCTACTTGTGTAAGTAAAAAGGTTTTCAGGCTATTTGTAAGTGTCTCAGATGATTGTCCCATAACCCCACATTTCTCACATATGACATATTTATATAGTAGTTGAGTATTCATGAGTGTATGAGTGTAAGCACATATATCATTTTCTTTAGAGATCACGTTAGTGAGTGATAATGGAAAAGTTGAGATTGGAAAGATCTCTTAATTTATTTAAATTCTTAGATAGAGAGAATAGTCATTTCCTACTAATCCCAACTTTTGATCGTAACTTCTCCAATTCTTAACTTCAATTTTTTCAGATATAACTCCAGATGATGTAGATATAGATATGGATGATCTGGATATAGAATTGCCAAGTCTGTTGGCGAAGTAAACTCAAGCGGTGAAGAAGCCTACAAATTGCTCTTCCGTCTCGCCCTCTAGTTGGAAGGACGGTCCAATAGAGGGATAGGTCTACTCCCCAACTACGCCACTGAGACGGGTGAGAGGGACTTCCCGGAAAAGTCACTCTAGAAAAACAGCCCGACCGGTAACGGGCAACCGAGCTCGTACGAAAAACTTAAATCGAGGATCCCCAGCCTGGGTATCCTAAAACAACGGGTCAGCGGAACTGGTCTAAGTCAGGATCCCAACGAGGCGTAAAAACACTGCGAGCCCGCGTAAAAACCGAAAAGAGACTGGGATCCTAGACCCGCACACTTGGCGGCCGCTGCCCAAACTGGACTTCCTATTCTCCCGCCCAGTTGAGGGTCACCGCGCCCTCGCACGGTCAAGTGTAAATGTCACTATGACCGGCATTATATTAATTGTAATCGCCACTGATTCACATTCATCTTTATTTGCTTATCTGGTCGGTTCCTTCTCAATTCTTTCCGGGGTTAATCGTATAGATCGAGATCTTGTATCAATAACTCTTATCAATAATGATATGATATTAGTTGATTTATGTTTAGCAGATTATAAATGACCTTATGATCATAGGAATTCATTTATAGACTTTAGGTGAGAAGGGTGTTAATACGTATTATATCTGTTAATATATCTAGATTGCATGATTTATTTCTTTGAAACGATATTTGAAGAAGTAAAAGCATACACCTAAACATATCTGAAAGTGTATGTTGCCTGTAAATTATGTACTGCTCCTTACCACCAAATGATATTGAGGCCATAGATGAAAGATCCAACCTATGATTCTAGTAATCTCAGTATACAGTCCTGAATGAGGTCAATATTACTAGGATATTAAAGTAGATCCTACCAAGGTTAATAAGTGTCTCGTAACCTATATTATGCCTATAATATTTTTGCATTTTCATGGCAACTATAGTGGAGTTTCTTTATAAAATTAGTTATGTCTATTGCACAACTTGTGCATCTGATTGGTTATAACTATGTCCAAAAACATGCTAAAATATAATTCTAATCTACAACCCATCTCAACTAATTATACACTCAGTTCCAATTGAAGGTCACCAATATTGAAAATATCACAGGGTCACTGGTCATCATATATAAAAAGTGATGAAATAATGGGCCTTAAATTGTTATACTTTGATCTACTTCTAACTTCTCCCCCACATTCAGTGATGCCAAATATATAGACATCACATTATTTTAAGCTTGGATCTAATAAGTAGACATCTCAAAATTTTACATTGACTGCATAATCACCTATACCTTATACAATTACTTATGGGAGTTTTAAATATCACATAGGTATCTAAGGGAATCGAAAATTCAATAAATGGAACTCTTTACAGAGGTTTTCAAACGGGTGACGTCTTCTCTCCTGGAATAAAATCTGACACTTTAAATCTTTGGCTTCATATTCGATTACAGTTCTATAGATCAGTGGGATCCGGAGTGAGATTAGAACGTCAACCTTTGTATGTATTCATCATGTTTATGTGGTTTTAAATGCTCAACATATCAGATCTGTTGGAGGAGCATTTTTAGAAGTTAAAGTGTCTTATACTGTGAGATTACTGTTTGAATAATTTGCAAATTTAATTACAACTAGAATAAAGTAAAAGTCCTCTATTATTGTTAGGATTCATGAATCTGTTTGTCGGTTTTGCATAAGATGGGGATAAAAAAATCAACCAATAAGATGAATATGATGATTGTTATGAATCAAAGATATGAATCAAAGATCCCGGAGAAGATAAAACACATGCTGCTCAAGAGGATAAAATAGTGCACAGAAAAAAATCCCTAACAAACTACATGAAAATATGCAGGACTTGAAATATGTTGTCATTTGTAAATTTACTTATTATCTGTAATCTGTATGGCAGATTAAAGTGGTTCCATGTCAACGGAGTACTCATATATACATATATCCAAATAACGCATATTTCAAAAAGAACCAAACCAAAGTATCAAACCATTGAGGTTCATGTGTTCAGTTTTGATATGCACAATTCCAAACATGTGTTTGACACTACCAGCATTTCCAATTTGAGCACTCGTACACAAAAGCATTGCTAGCTGATGTACCTCCAACTGGAAACACAAAATGCAACAATGGACAACTTCGATAAAAACGTGTGAAATCCGCAGCGAGAGGGAGGAGAATATCATACATGGGATCAAGAATGTGTAGAACTACATGCATGGCAGCAAAAGAGAGAATATGGGATTGTACCTTAGATCCTCCAAGATTGGAGGACCAAAATGCATGCAATTGCTAATCTCTTCAAGATTAGCAATAATAGCTGATTGTGAAGCAACTCAGGGCCTTGTAGCAGCCTGGACAAACTTCCCCAGCTACTATGAGCCGCAATTGCTTCCGGAGATGGAGATTGCTGGAGCAGCCAAGGCTTCCAGCTAGGGATGCAAACGGATATGGATATATCCGTATCCGATCCGTCACCGTATCCGTTTTATATAGATTTTGACATCCGTATCCATATCCGTTTTAAAATGGATACGGATATGGATATCATTTTGATATCCGCAAACATCCGTATCCGTATCCGTATATTCGTTTTAGTATATAAATATAGTCGTAGATTTATTTTTAACCATATATAACATAATTCTCTACCTCCTTAAACTATATTTATATACTTTTTATGATACAAACACATTTATTAAATTAATATCATGTGTTTTTCATCCAATTCTTATATATTTAAGTCGATTCTATAGAGTATTTTTAACATTAATCGTGTGCGATCAATATCCGTTTTACATCCGTATCCGTTTTTTAAGGATATGGTAAGATAGTTTTAATATCCGTCAATATCCGTATCCGCATCCATATTCGTATTAAAAAACGGATAAGGATATGGTAATACCTATATCCGTATCCGTATCCGACCGTTTGCATCCCTGCTTCCAGCTGCTAGGGAGTGGCTGCAGCTCCAGGTGTTCAAGATGCAACTGCAGTGGCTGGAACTGCTGCTATAGTAGTGGCTTTGAGTGAAGATTGGAGCAATAGATTCGGTGGGAAGCTGTTGGACGAAGTTTGGGAGAGATGAGGAAAGCTGTTGAAACTTCTTCGTTGAAGTTTTCTTTTTGGAGAAAAACAAACGGAGGAAAATGAGAAGGATGGAGAGCCCTTTTGTGTTGATATAAATAAGGTGGGAAAAAGGCCTCCTTGTTTGACATGTGGAAAGCTTTGGGAGCCAAGTGGGAATTGAAATAAATGGCCAAGTGGACGGCTGTTTTGGACTTCAACAATTGATATATTTTTATATATAAATACTAGCCGACTGTTTATCTAAAATTTAATTTTTTTACATATTTAAAATGGGTCGTACGCGCACCTCGAGCTTCCGTTTTTGACGCGAAATATCTTGATTTGATCGTCTCGGGATGACGATCAATTTGAGTACAATTGATATACTTTCGGTTGGGTTTTGAACCCCCGAAATTTTCAGGTACGGTTTTTTTGTTTAGGATTAAATTTTATGATTTAAATTATCAAACGACCTCCGATTGACGAACGGTTGATTCCGTTGGTCTTGTTTCGTCGAACCGGATCTAATGACGGTCTCGGTTCATTTTGCGGTTTCCGAATTTCCGTCGCGGCTTTTTCACGGCGCGCATTACGATGCGACCGATTTTCGGTTGATTTCGCCCGAACAACTTTTGATTCACGATCAATTGATCGTTTTAGATTATCTAATATTGTCAGATAACTTAATTGGGTTATTCGGACCTTATTCGGGTCGAGTTCGGGCTTACGCAGATCCCGGATGTTACAGCAACCCAGACAGGTATACATAGAAGCTATATATATGATATTAAGGTACCTAAAGTCTTCTCCAGGTGCAGGACTGCTATTCAGAAAAGGATCAGGTCTTAGCAGATTATGCAAGCTGTCTTAAAGATAGGTAGTCAACTTTGGGCTTTGCTATGTTCATTGGCAACTCTCTTGTTTCTTGAAAGAGTAAGAAACAAATTGTTTCTAGGTCAAGTGTCGAATCTGAATAAAGAGCTATGGCGCAAGCAAGCATAGAAATGATGTGGGTTCGAGCAGTGCTAGCAGATTTGCATATAGATGTACCTTTTCCTATGCAGTTACAATGTAACAACCAAAATGCCCTGTTTATTGCAAACAATCCTGCATTTCATGAAAGAAGGAAGCACATTGAAGTAGATTGTCATTATACAAGAGATATGATCCAGAAGGGCTTGATTTCTATGACTCATGTCAGTTCAGGAGATCAAACTGTTGATATCTTCACAAAGCCGTTGCTCAGAGGACCGTTCCAGAAATGTTCATCCAAGCTGAGCATGATCGACATTTATGCTCCATCTTGAGGGGGAGTGTATAAATATTTCTTATTTCTGTACTGTTTCCTTATTTTTCATTATGTTATGTTCTCCTAGAATTTACCCATAGATCTCTCCTCTATATAAGAGAGCCTAGGGCTCCAAGGAATAAACAGTTGTTCTATTTTTCCCGACAATAAGTTTGGCTGTATATCCGGGATATGGCTACTTGTCTTGTAGACTTTAAGGTCGGAGTAGGGATATGAGCTTTCTCTACTGATTTTGAGACATTGGCCCAGCCCAAGCTCAACCCCCTTAACCAGGCCCTGACTAAATCCAAGCCCAAAACTTAGATGGGTTGGGCATGGGCGAAAAATATAGGCCTGTGTTATTTGTTGAGTTGCGCCTGGGTCAAGGCTGGTCAAGCCCAGCTCAATCCACAAGGCCGATGTAACATACATAAAAAAATGATCTAATATATATTGGAAAAATTGTAGATGATATATAGGCAAAATGATATGGATTTTATTTATCTTTTAGAAAAAAATCATATGAGTATTTTGTTTTTCTTCTGTTCTGGAAAGTGCTTAAGTAATTGTAAACAAAGGAGTTGAATTGATGTGCTATGTTTAACTCAAGCTCTCTTGTGCTTGGGGATATTTTGACTGGGCAGATGATTGGCTATGATCGCCAAGGATGGGTTTATTGACATGCAGTCTCCATGTGATGGTTCAACCACATTACCAATCAGTCATTCTTGCTATAAGTGGTATCTTCGCTTGAACCATCTTACATTACCTAAACTCCGAGGATACATTCCTCTAATGCATGTGGGTGCTACCTTCAACAATTGTATTTCAACTGGGAAAAACCACACGGGTTCTTTTCCTTCTAGTCAATTTTGCCAGCCTGAGTCCTGGTCACAGGTGTTTCACTTAGATGTTTGGGGTCCAAGCCATATCCACAATCGTTATGGGCATACGTTTTTACCTTTCTATTGTAAATAACTATTTGCATCTATCTTGGGTGTTTCTATTGAAATCAAAAATTTGTGAGCAATGTGATTCGCCTCTATAAAAATCATTAGCTTACATAATGGTTTAGAATTTTGTAATACCCAGCTAAAATCCTTCTGTCTATAGTGTGGAATCATTCTCCAAAATGCATGTACATCATACCTCCCAACAGAATGGCATTTTGAACATAAACATAGATATATTCTCAATCTGGTTTGCACTCTCATAATTCATCACAATATGCCTTATCAACAGAATACCTACTTGATTAATATGATGGGGCCACCGCATTTGTTAATGAACATATACCAGTGAGATCCATATGTGTCACTAAAATGCTGATTTAACACCGGTTAATTATAGAGTTGTCATCCTCAAACTCAATCAAATTTATTTCCTTTCAACATGGATCATGTTTATTTCCTTTCAACATGGATTCTTATCAAATCCATGTAGCTGGCCCTACTTGAAGTGGGAGAAGGAGTTGCCATTTTTTATGTGAAATGATGAAAAATCAAGTGCAGTGGCAAATACAGATTGAACACGGGGGGTTGATTGGCATTGTATTAATATTCTTGAATTATTTGTTTTTTTCTAGATTCTTAAAATATTGTTAAGAAGTTCAAATAGGGAAAGTAATGAAATTTAATCCCATTAACATCCTATAAGAATATCTTGCTGAATATTATAAAGATTTAAGGTGTAGAGAAACCAAGTTAATCCTTACTTGAATTTTAAATTATATTTGAAGTAGTGGGATGCAATGCTTATAAAGTAATGTGTATGACTGGTTAATAATAAGCAAATATTTAATAAAACTAGCTGAGGTAACATTAAAAATTAGGGATTTTTACACTTGTGTCCTTCCGATATTTGCAATAACACGTGTGCCCTACTTTCTTGCATTGTTATGCTCTCGATTTATTTGTCATCCCTTCCCTTCATAAATGAACATTAATTTGTAAGCATAAGGTTAGTTGGCAAAGTGGAGGACACTAGTGTAATTAGATATCTTCTTCCTTCATCGCCACCTCCATCAACTCCAACCCTCGTTGTAATCCACTCCTCGCCTGATTGAGGCCCCCTCCGCCCCTTCTTTTCGAGTTCCCCTCTAGGCCAAGCACCCCTCTATCACCTCGAGCTCCTTATCCAACACCCCAAGCACCCCCTCTGCCCTCATAGTATCTTCACTATCTTGGGCTTCGTAAAGTGGAGGGGAAGCACGGGTTGTTGTTGCTTGAGGTTAGAGATGAGTAACTTGGAGGAAGAGAGGTCGGAGAGAATGTGAAAATGTAATAAACTTTTTCTTAAATAGACCGTGGTTTGAATAAACCATGGCTTGATTTACCTAATAGACATTCACTTGATAGAAGGGCACAACATAAAGAATATAGACCGATGGCTCTCTTATATAGGAGAAAATGAAAACTTGCATATAGAATAGACCGATGGCTCTCTTATATAGGAGAAAAGCCCTTGGGTTAAGTACATGATAAGTACATAAAGAAAAATAAAACATAAAATAGACCAAGAGATATATTTATCTCAACACTCCCCCTCAAGCTGGAGCATATATATCTATCATGCTCAGTTTGGAGCAACACCTCTGAAATGGACCTCTAGCTAAGGCCTGGTGAAGATGTCAGCCGTCGGATCTCCTGTGGAAACATGGGCAGTAGATATGAGACCTTTTTGGATCAGGTCTCTAAAGTAATGACAATCCACCTCTATATGCTTCGTTCTTTCATGAAAAACAGGATTATTGGCAATAAATAGTGCAGCTTGATTATCACATAAAAGTTGCATAGGAAGAGGAACCTCAATAATAAGGTCAGTCAATATCGACCTAACCCACATCATCTTTGCACTCCATTGTGCCATGGCCCTGTATTCAAATTCTGCGCTTGATATGGACAACATTGTATGCTTCTTGCTTTTCCTTGAAACAAGTGAGCTCCCAACAAACATAGCAAAGCCCGAAGTAGAATTTCTGTCTCTGAGACAACCTGTATAATCAGCATCTGCACAAGCTGTCACATGAATCCCTGTTGAATATAAGACCTGATCCAGGCGAGTTCTTCAAATATCTCAATATCATATATACAACATCCATATGCACCTTTCTGGGTTGCTCGATGAACTGGCTAACTTTGCTTACCACAAATATTGTATCCAGACTGATGATAATGGCATATAAAAGCTTCCCAACCAGCTCTTTATATCTCCTGCTCTCTACCTCCTCAGTGTCATCATCATATAACCTCATGCTCGGATCCATAGGGGTAGTAGCAGGCTTGCATCCTGTCATACATGTCTCAGAGAGGAGATCCATCACAAACTTCCTCTGCGTCATTACCAGACCATGTTGGTTCTTGGCGAGCTCCAACCCAAGGAAGTATCGAAGAGTGCCAAGGTCCTTAGTCACACACTGTTGACCTAGGAATTCCTTGGCAGTCTGAATGCCTTGGTCATCATCCCCTGTGACAACAATATCATCCACATAAACAAGAATAGCAACATTACCTCTCTGTGTCCTCTGAACAAAAAGTAAATGTTCCGCAGTAGACCGCACAAACCCGTGGTGCTCTATCAACTCCGATAGCTTCTGGTACCAAGCTCTCGAACTCTGCTTCAGGCCGTAAATTGCCTTGTGGAGCCTGGACACCTTCTGGGTCTCCGCCTCAGTAGCAAACCCTGGTGGTTGCTTCATGTAAACTTCCTCCTGAAGGTCCATGTATAGAAAGGCATTCTTCACATCAAGTTGGTACAAAAGTCAGTCCTGTGAAACAACAACGGAAAGAAGAATTCACCATCTGGCTTGTAGCGGCCCACATTGCCATCTGCTCTTTGCTTGACTGTAAATGTCCATTTGCAGCTTACAACAGAGGTACCTTTTGGAGCAGATACAACGCTCCATGTACCACGCAACCTCAAGGATACCATTTCCTCTTTCATTGCAAGGCGCCACCGATTGTCCTGTAGTGCCTTCTGATATGTACGTGGGATAGTAACATCAGAGAGTCCTACTATAAACTTCTTGTACTCCTCTGAAAGATGATACAAAGAAACATGTGCAGCAAGAGGATACGTGGCACATTGGCGATGAGACTTCCTTAGGGCAATAGGAATCTGCAGATCATCAGCCTCTCTGTCTTTCGGAATCAACTCATCCTGTGTATCATGCAAAACTCCAGTGCCATCAGTAGAAACAATGTGTTCATGACATACCTGAGGCGTGGTGGATGATGTGGACGGCGCATTAGCAGAGGGGTGAGTAGAAGACCTGCGAGTGTAAACATAGGGTATTAACTTGGACTGGATAGATGGAAGTGGAGGTGGTGGGGGCGGTGGAGGTGGAGGAGGCTGAGGAGTTGCATGGGGTTCATATGGTGGAGGAGACGAAGGTGGAGGAACAACAACATCCTCTCCAGTAGTAGCATTGGACAACCTGTCACCTGTAGGAGAGAAATACATAACCGACTCAAAGAAAGTAACATCAGCGCTCACATAATATCTCCGTCCAACAGGGTCAAAACATCTATACCCTTTTTGGGTACGAGAATAACCAACAAAAAACACATTTGACAGCTTTAGGCGAGAGCTTGCCACGACAGGAGTGAAATTATGGACAAAGGCCTCAGATCCAAAAACTCTAGGAGTGAGCGAGAAAAGCACCTTCTCAGGAAACACAATCAAGAAGGGAATCTTCTCCCCAAGAATAATTGACGGCATGTGATTTACCATGTAGCAAACAGCGAGAACAACATCCCACCAAAAATAATGAGGTGTACGACTCCAAATCAATAATATTCTTGTGACATCAAGAAGGTGACGATGTTTACGTTCAGCCACACCGTTCTGCTGAGAAGTATAATTGCAAGAAGTTTGATGAACTATACCTAGGGACCTAAGAAATTCAGATAAGTGTAATGTGGAAAACTCCAAAGCATTGTATGTACGTATGAACTTCACATTAGCAGAGAATATTTTTAACTTCAATAACAAAGGTTATAATGATAGCACCAGCTTCAGACTTGTGTTTTAACAAGAGAACCAAAGATAATCTAGAAAAATCATCCACAGCAACCATATAAAAACGATGTCCCTGATGATCAGGGCATGACTCGGACCCCAAATATCCAAATGAAGCAACTCAAATGGCTGAGTACTGTGATGACTCGGACAACTCGGAAAAGAGGAGCAATGGTGCTTCCCAAGTTGGCAAGCCTCACAATCCAGTGCAGTACGAAGAGATATCTGCGGTAGCACATGACACATCTTGTGTAGTGGAAGGTGGTCAAATCGAAGATGCCACATGAAGGGAGAAACAGATCCTGAAGGTAGAGTAACAAAGCCAGCACAAGGTGGTATGGCACCATGGAAGGCTGTATCCCGATATATCGTCGATATATCGGTATCGACAGGTCACCCATATATCGTCGATATGTCCGATATCAGGTATCGACATGCAAAAAAGCCTAGCCGAATCCCGATGTCGGCGATATGACATCGATATATCGCCAATATATCGGTATAGACATGGTATCGATATCGATACCGATATCGATATGTCCTTCCATGTATGGCACGCTTATACAAACCTCGCTGCTCACGGCCATGACCAATCACCCTGCCAGTTAGTATGTCCTAAAACACAAAAGAAGAGGGATCAAAGATGACACGATAATGTAAATCTTTTGTAAGTTGACTAATGGACAAGAGATTCATCTGGAACTCTAGAGCATATAAGACATTCTGAAGATGCACAGAGGGGGCTAGAACAATCTCCCCCTGACCAACAATGGGTACACAAACTCCATTGGCAATAACCACAGATTTGCCAGGTAGGATAGATCTGTATGTACTGAACTGCGTCCGATCTCCACACATATGATGTGATGCTCCAGCCTCCAAAATCCATAATCCAATTAGTCAAATCTGAACTGCTACTACTTCTAAACACAGAAGGAGTACCTGATGAACTAGACGATGCTCTGGCAGTGGTTGTGGCATCTGTGGCACCTGGAGACGGTGTCGTAGGTATGGTCATCATGTCTCAAAGTCTGGAGACAATATCATCGAAACGTGGATCCCGAGTAGGTGCAATAGAATGCTTGGTCTGCTCAGTAACACGTGCAGACGCTGGATATCCATGCTTTTGAAAGCATGTCTCCTCAGAGTGACCAGGACGATGGCAATGGGAACAAGGACCACGTTGTCGGTCGTCTCCTCGACCTTGAGGTCCTCAGCCACGATACTGGGACGACCCCCCTCTGCCACATGTAGCCGCCATAGCAGAAGGAGTCGGTTGGACCGTAGTAGTGGATGTGGTAGTCATCCTGCTCAATTGCTTGTAGACTTCCTCCATCGACGGTATCGTCTCTCTAATCAGAAGTTGAGTACGAGCGACATCGTACTCTAAGTCAAGAGAGGACAAGAAGACTCATGTCATGGTGGCATTCCAATATGCCTGTTGTTGTTCAGTGATAGTGGTAATAGGCATGAAGCTATGTAGTCGCTCAAACATGCCTCTCAGATGAGAGAAGTGTGCGTGGAGCGGCCAACCATTCTGTTTGGTCAAGAAAATGTCGAACTGCAGCTGATGAATCTTGCTCTCATTCTTTGCTTGCCCGTATGTGTCTGCTAATATGTCCCACATAGCTTTTGTAGTTGGCTGGTTAACAATATCATTAGAAATCTCCATGGTAAATGTCCCAGAGAGCCAGATACGAACATAGGCATCGTCTTGCTTCCATGATGCATTTGCCCCAGTCTTGTCCCTGGCTCTGAATCATTCAGAATGCGCTCCTTATTGTGGCACTGCATTAGGGTACGAAACTGCATGGACCATAACTCGTAGTTGGTCCCGTCCATCTTCACGATAGGTGTTGGACCTTTGAAGGCACCGGAAGAGGAGAAAACATCACCCTTGTTCTCTGACATACCAAGAAGCCAAGACGTGGAACAACTGAGGATTAGATCACGGGAATAAAAGACCGTCTACAACACCATAGGGGGATTAGTTGTATCTGTAGACTCATACAACCATCCCTAGGTCTTCATGTGAGGTCTAGACCCGCACAACAAGAGAGAAATAAGAAGATATCTCGAACTTCAAACTAGAACAGATTTCGGCTCAGCACGAAAAACCCTCGTGACGACCCACAGGGCGTGCTTGGGCCCCTTCCTCGGCGGGGCAGGCGGCAACACCTTCTAGTGGCGGCTCTGGAAGCGCTAGGGCGAGGCCCCTGTTGAACGCCTGATGCTAGGGCGACGCGGGAGGGTGCCTAGCGGCGCGGGGAGGGCGTTGGGGCCCCTGCGGCGACGGTGGGGGGCGTGTAGGGTTAGGGTTTAGGGTGGGATATGAGAACCCTTGTCTAGGACCGTTGCTCCGATACTATGTTGGGAGAAAATGAAAAGTTGCTTATAGAATAGATTGAGGGCTTTCTTATATAGGAGAAAAGCCATCGGATTAATTACATGATAAGTACATAAAGAAACATAAAATAGACCAAGTGATATATTTATCTCAACAATTGCGTGATGAGTCATACCCATTCGAGGGCTATTTTGTCCTTTCCGTTTCTGTGGTGTAACCCCTTTAAGGGACATCCAATTCTATTATCATTCAACTTAAAAATATTGCAAACTTATCTTTAATTTAAAACTTCCTTCCTTGAAGAACATTTATTTATCAGAATTAATTATGCAAAAATGATCAATGCAAAACTAGATTAGATGGATTGTCAAATCCTCTCGAGTATCCAGTTAAATTTGTGCTTGGTTTCACATCCCTTGATAAGTTGCATGAAGATGTGGGCATCATTAGCTAATCTTATGCTTTATTAGTAACGAGTAGATAAATGTAAATTTCTATTGTCTAGTCATGAAGTAAGGTGATTTTTAATCATAAATCATATAAAGAGATGGTCCTGTTTTCTCTTTTTCTTGTCAATTCAACAAGCAAAATTACGCTATCCATCATTAGAGTATCTTCTTGGGCACTGTTTGTCCTAAGGCACTGCCTGATTTTGAGGATTATCAGTCTATCTTTGCTTGATACCTTCTTTGTTGGTTTGAAGGTTTGGACAACAGGGACGATGGGAGAACTGACACCTGTAAGAATTTCTTTCTGGGCGTTAATTTTTTTAGTTAACGTTCATTTTTTTAGTTTTGATCCAGAATAAAGAATCTAATTCCAGCTTATTCCAGTTATGGCTGTGTAGGTATCCCAGAAGCTAATGTTAGTTCTACATAGATAATTGACCTTTGGAAGCTCAATTCGAACATAGTATCATAGCTAGGAAAATTCTCATTCTGAATTGTAGACTAAATGGCCTTGACTAGAGTAAAACCGAATGACAACTACAGTCTATAGACATTGTCCTAAATTTATTGTGGATGGATTTAAAACATGGATTATTCCGAGAAAACCAAAATAAGACAGCATAATTAGACTTTTGCATACCTCAACTGTTTCTCTTGTTAGGAATGTGAAAATTTTAAGGCTAGAATGTTAGTGCACCTTGTTAAATGATTATTATCTATGTTGGAAGATTTTTTAGAAGCACGTGTGATAGACCAAGTTTCATTCGACCAAGTCCTAATGCCTGGATCGATGCATCTGTTCGAGTTTTTCATAGTTTGCCCATACTTCTCCAATCCTTCATAATTTCTCCACACCTTAATGAATGCAAAGATCCTAATAAGCAGGATTCGGTCATCGTCGTGTTATAACATCTATGAACGTGCTAGTTACAACTACCTAATGGTGCATATTATTCTTCTAACAGGTTGTTATGATCGATGGTCGTGTTATTGGTGATGGAAAAGTTGGTCCTGTGACAAGAAGATTGCAGGATGCATACAGAAAGCTCACTTCAGAATCAGGGGAGCCCATACCTACTTATCCAGGGGATTCGGCTTCGTAGGCTTGTTGGTTATCCAGTATTCTTGGAACATGCTTAGTTCTTCTAACTGAAAAATAAAGCTTTATGACAAGGGCTATTAGTGCATTAGTTGCGGCCATTTTCCACTAAAGGGACTTTACATCAGGATAAGTGGTTACATCATAATTACATCATCTATAATTATAGTTATATGTTTGCAGTATACACCTCATGTTCCTCAAAACAGCCTGTCAAGAGCTGTATATGAACATCGCTTAGTGATTAAAAAAAAGCACAATAATCTACTGCTCACACTCTGCTCTTTTCTTCTTCTTCGTTTTTTGACAGATTTTTTTTGGAGTACAATAATTGATTGTCTTCAAGGGTGTTTTCATACCATAATACTTGGAGTTAAGTTAGGTATCGAGACTCTCGGAATCTCGGTGGTGTTTTTTTATAATCGTGAAGGTGTTTAACATCGTTCGTCACTAAGAAGCGAAGGTGCAAAGTATGGCCAAATGCATTGTTTTTTTTTTAATTATTATTCGTTGGAGATTGTTCATAAGAACTCTGCTTCGGGGCCCAATCGTTGGCCAGCTTCACAATAAGGTTTCAACTTCCTGTAGGAGGTTTCTTTTCAAATAGGCTTTAAATCACCAATATATCTTAGGTACATTAAAAAATTGTGAGAGAATATCTAATATCTTTGTCTACCAATTGGGTTCATGGAGTTGATTTAATATGTTTTTTTAATAATCAATTTTCACAGGAGGAAACCTACCTTCTGAGCTCACTGATTAGACTAGAAAAACATAAAGGGTTTGTAGAATAAGTAATGGTAAAAAGGATCAATTTCCCACCCGACGTGATTCTCAAGAGTATAGGTATCCACATCCCATTATTTCATCCTATTTTACCTTTATTCATGTCTTTATTCCACCTTACTTACCTTTATTTCACCTTATTCTCCTTATATTTTTCCAACAGATAATAGATCATTATTCTTCTTATTCCACATACTTATTCCTCTTATTCCCGAACCAAATGTTGCCATAAAGATCTTTGACAATGGTCAATTTTCACATTAGGTCAAAGTAATTTAACATTGGTTAAATTAAAGAAAAATACCTCGTACATGTCTAGGTTCCCAATCAGGTGTCTTATTGTTGGAACGCCATTGGGAGCATTAGTAAGGATGCAAACTGTGAACCCCTCAGGATCCGGGTACCCGTTTACGACAAAATTCGCAATATTTCATTCACATTGATCGCAGAAGTTGTAGAAAAGCAGGGAAAATTTTTCGCGCAATTATGACATTCATTTCCATCACACAACCATAAAGTAAAAGAGACAATGGCACCAAAATTTTCTTTTCATTAATATTCATATCAAGTTACAACATGTACAAGGATCTTCCATTACAACATATATCCCATAGTGTGATACAAAAGAGATAACATTTACATCATTATCTGAATAAAAACTGAGGCAAAGTAATTCATACGTCGGGTATAAACTCTATCTCCTGGAAGCATGTATATCTACTGAGTTGCAGGTTGTTTGCCTACCACACACAAAATAGGAAAGAAGAGGCGTCAGCCATTGCTGGTACCTCCCTAAAATTTATAAAAATAACTTGACATTTAATATGTACAAAAGCAGGCAAGTAGAAAGGTGGTACCAGTAAAATTTACATCTACTTGCGTAAGTAAAAAGGGATTTGTTTGTAATGCGTTTCAAATGTTTTCCCCCAGAACCCGGCATTTCCCATATGTCATATTTATATAGCAGTTGCGTAATCATGAGTGTATGAGCGTAAATGCATATATCATTTTCTTCAGAGATCATGTTGGTAAGTGAAAAATAGAAAAGTTGAGATTGTAGAGATCTATTTATTTAATTTCTTGGGTAGAGAGAATGGTCTTTTGATCATAATTTCTCCAATTCTTAACTTCAATGTTTCAGATATAGCTCCAGATGTTGTAGATGTAGATATGGATGATCTAGATATAGAATCGCCAAGTCTGTTTGGCGAAGTAAACTCAAGCGGTGAAGAAGCCTGCAAATGGCTCTTCCGTCTCGCCCTCTAATTGGAAGCGCGGTCCAATAGAGGGATAGGTCTACTCCCCAACTACGCCACTGAGACGGGTGAGAGAGACTCCCTAGAAAAGTCGCTCTAGAAAACTGCCCGACTAGTACGGGCGGACGAGCTCGTACGTAAAAACTGAAAACCAAGGATCCCCCGCCTGGGTATCCTAAAACAGGGTCAACGGAACTGGTCACAATCAGGATCCCAACGAGGCGTAAAAACACTGCGAGCTCGCGAAAAAAAACGTGTAAAGACTGGGATCCTAGACCCGCGCACTTGGCGGCCGCTGCCCTAACTGGGCTTCCTTTCCTCCGCCCAGTTGAGGGTCACCGCGCCCTCGCACGGTCATGTGCAAGGTTCACCATGACCGGCACAATTATATAGTATTACTGGCTCTCAACTATATAGATGCATCCAACTACATGCTTAATGCACACGATCTTGTGTCATTAGCTTATAAGTCTTAAAATGATCCTTGCATAATATTAAACGGTCTTCACTAAATCACCATCATCTTTTTCTTGACTTTTCAACTCTTTTTAAACCTTTTCTGTAGTTGATTGTACAAATCTCGGTCTTTTCGTCAATAGTGATTTATAGATAGTAGAGTATACCTAAAAGATTAACTCATGTAGATGATCAGTCATTGTAATCATAGGTTATCATTTCTACCCTCATGAATTTAGAAGTTACTCAATGGATCCATAACTAAGTTTAATTTCATGCAAAATTTCCCCCAATGTTTCATTTGTATCATATGAGATTTGGGGTTATTCTTTGATCTGCAATTTGACACAATGTATGCAAATGTCCAAAGATTTTAAAAAAATCTAATCTCTAGAACACATAAGTGTGAAATAGTAGGAGTTGGAAGTATCACTACAGTATCTTGTAGAAACAAATTTTGAAAGAACAATCCCAATAAACTAATGAAAAATAATATATATTGATGTCCAGGATGAAATATCTTTGAAGAACAAGCTTATTTCTTGCTTATACCAGAGGAAATGAAGAATTGTTTGCATTGAAAGTGCCATCCTAGAAAAAGGACCAAAATCCTGACTCTGGTTCAATAATATTATATCCCCATTCATATTAAGCTTAGCCAAAATTTTCCATTTCCTACTAATAATTGATTTAGGTTCGAAGAAATTTCAAAAATTGTTTTCAGTGCATTTTCTTTTGTAAACACAACTTTTTAAATAGCTACGTGACTCCTCCTGATGATGCTTATAAAAACCTGTCTATTTAAATATCAAAATCTGATCTATATAAGTCGTCTTAGGGGACAAATAGGAGCAGATAAATACCAAGAAGAAATAGCAAGTTATATAAGGCTTCCATTACTTTTTAGTTGAGTCCATGGTGCTATGTTTAATGTAATTGGCAATATCATTGTGATGGTTATGCTAAGTAAAATGATGAGAAGCTAGTAAGGTCAACAACCGGAATATTCTTCCAGGGGAGATCTTAGAGATTTTTAACAGAGTCTTGGTCTACCATATTTCTTCTTTATTCAAAAGAGATATAATTAATCATGGCATAAAACCTATTGTCCAACTTTCAATCTTCTTTTAAAAGCCATAGGACCCACCTGTATTATTATCAATTATATAACACGATCATTTTCACACATATATATGTATGCACATGTATATAAAAAATTTTATTTAATCAATATATATATATATATATATATATATATTAAACAACAGATCACAGATTTCAAGAGTTATTTATTTATTTATTTATTTTTTACCATACATTTAATTTACTGGACCAGAATTATTTTTATCTAAAATTTATATATTTCATTTTTTTATGGCTAACAGATCACCGATTTCAGAATGCAGGACTAATTTTCTTGCTAAAACGTGGACGGATCCCAGGTTTCAAGTGCCAATACAATTGGGTCTCATTAGGGTAAACCCGAACTCAACAAAAATTAAATCCCACAAATTCTCACAACCAAAAACTAAAGATTAGGTATCAAAATAAGGGACCAAAAAGTGTGTGATAACATGCATGACAGCAAGAAAGGGGCTGGGGATAGTACCTCTTGAAGTCCTTAAGAAATAGAGGATTTTGGCTCTTTAACAACTGCAACAACAAGTTAGGAGCAGATCCAAGTGAGGGAATTGCTGGAGAATGCTACAAAGAATAGAAATAGCTCTAACAGGCAGTAAGAGGTTGAGATGGGAATATACCCTTATTTTAGATCTCCAAAATGGAGGTCATATGCATGCAATGATTTGGAGCACCGTAGCTTCAAGAAATTTCCCTTAAGCAGCAATATCAGGAGAATTGTTGCTGGAGCAAAACCTTGAGCTGCACTGAGGCTTCTCAGGACAGTTTTGACAGTAGATAATCCATGACCAGCAAAAGTTGCCGCGTTGGAGAGGTTACCTGGCTCCAATCGAAGATTATTTGGTAGTTGCAGGCTCCCAATCAGTCGTGGTTGTTGGAGGAAAAATCCCGGCAGCAATTTGGGCTTTCCACGGTGGAATTAGGAAAGTTGAAGAAGAAGGGGAGGAGGGATGGGTTCCCTGTTGATGATTAGGAAAGAAGAATGTTAGAGGTGGAAGAAGAGACTCGAAGAGGAGAAGTACAAGAAGAGGAGTTGGCGGTGGATTTAAAGAGGAAGGGGAGGGTATCGTGGAGGCTTTTGGGAAAAGGGGATGCACACCTGTGCATTTGTTTTTTTTTATATATATATACATCTTTTAACCGAGCAGACATAAAGGAAATAAATAAATAAATATTTTTTTTAACAATCTTAAAGTTGACCGTATTCATGCCACAAGCCTCGGATTTTGACGTGTTATATCTCAAATTGACCGTCTCTGAATGACGACCAATATGAGTATAATATTGATATACTTTCGGTCGAGTTTTGAATATCCGAAATTTTCGGATACGGATTTTGTTTAAGGTTAAATTTTTACGAATTAAAAATATCAAATGACCTCCGATTGACGAACGGTCGATTCCGTTGGTTTTCTTTCGTCGAATCGGATCTAATGACGGTCTCGGTTCGATTTGCGGTTTCTGAATTTGCGTCGCGGCTTTTCACGGCGCGCGTTACAGTGTGACCGATTTTCGGTAAATTTCGCCCGAACGACTTTTGATACATGATCAATTGGTCGTTTTAGGTTGTTTAGTATTGACCGACAACGTTTTTGGGTTCATTAGACCCAAAATCGGACGAGTTCGGGTTTATTAGAATATGGATGTTACAAATATAAAAACCTCAAAGGGAGTCTCGTCCTCGAGACTCGAGTCAAGGTCATTAAGCATCTTGTTGGGATTTTATATGTCCATAAAAACCTCAAAGGGTTTTGAACCCATAAAAACCTCAAAGAGAAAACAAGCCATATATTTGAACAAATATTTTATTACAAAAGCTTGTTTTGGTTATTACCTCAGAAAAGCTGTGGGTATCGTGCCCGCATGTCGGCTTCGGTCTCCCACGTCGCCTCTTTGACGCCGTGTCGGTGCCATAAAATCTTGACCAATGAAATCTCCTTGTTGCGAAGCTTCTTCTCAGCGCGGTCAAGTATCTGGACTGGCTTCTCCTCATAAGTCAGGTCCGGCTCTACATCGAGATTCTCATAACTGATGATGTGCCGAGGGTCGTGCACATACTTCCTCAGGTTGGATATGTGGAAGACATCATGAATAGCAGAAAGATGTGGAGGAAGAGCTACTCGGTAAGCAACCTTCCCCACTCTAGCCAGAATCTCGAACGGTCCAACATATCGCGGCGCCAACTTGCCACGAACATCGAATCTCTGCACTCCCTTCATGGGAGATACTCGCAAAAATACCCAATCTCCAACCTATAATTTATAGGAATGTCATTAGTATGAGATTAAGTTGAACACATATATATCATAATTGAGTGGATGAGGAGAAAATAATTAGATTACCTGAAACTCTAAGTCTCTCCTCCGACGGTCTGCATAACTCTTCTGGCGACTCTGTGCCGTCAGAAGCCTCCGTCTCACAAGATCAACAGTTCTCGCAGTCTCCTCCAGGAGATCTACGGAATAGAGAGCATGATCACCTACCTCACGCCAACTGAGAGGTGTGAGGCATCTCCGCCCGTATAGGGCTTCGAATGGAGCCATGCCGATACTGGAGTGATAGCTGTTGTTGTACGTGAATTCCACCAAAGGCAAATGGTCCTTCCAGGACCCTTTCCACTCCAAAGTGCATGCGCGAAGTAGATCCTCAAGCGTATGAATGGTGCGCTCACTCTGCCCGTCTGTCTGCGGATGATAAGCAGAACTCATCTTTAGCTCTGTCTGTAGTGCTGACATGAACTGATGCCAATAGTGAGATGTAAATCTCGAATCCCTGTCAGACACCACCTCTCGTGGTATACCATGTAGCCTGATAATGTTCTGCACATAGAGCTTGGCCAATCTGGATGGAGTGTAAGTCGTGTTGACAGGTATAAAATGGGCTGACTTGGTCAACCTATCAACAACGACCCATATAGAATCATGGCCACCTGGCGTCTTCGGCAGACCTATGACAAAATCCATAGAAATGCTCTCCCACTTCCATTCGGGAATGGGGAGAGACTGCAATAATCCTGGCGGTCTCCTATGCTCAGCCTTGACCATCTGACAGGTCATGCATCTACTAACATGTAGCGCCACATCGCGCTTCATTCCATCCCACCAGAAATGTCGACGTAGGTCACGGTACATCTTCGTACTGCCTGGATGGATAGATAACCGTGAACTGTGTGCCTCATCGAAAATGTCTCTGCGAAGCTGCTCGTCATTGGGTACAACGACCCGTCCTGCCTTCCATAAAATAGACTCTGCCACGACAAAATCATCAACTTCGTCCTTGACGGCGCGTATGTATCTATCTCGGGTCCAAGGATCGGTCTCTGGCCATCTACAATACGATCCCAAAGGCTGTTGTATCGAGGAGGTACGGCGGTAGAAATGGATGCGCTCTCCTGAGGATGTCAATTGGTCAAAGCTGCAAGTGTATCCCACGTGTATAGCCAGTTCGCTGTATCCTCGGCATGCGCTCTACTACTAAGTGCATCAGCCACCACGTTTCCCTTACGGGGATAGTAAGAGATCGTGCAATCATAATCCTTCAGCAATTCGAGCCATCTGCGCTGCCTCATATTCATCTCCTTCTGATCAAAGATGTACTTTAGGCTCTTGTGATCTGTGAAAATCTCGAAGTTCACCCCATATAGATAGTGGCGCCAGATCTTCAAGGCGAAGACAACTGCCGCCAACTCTAAGTCATGTGTGGGGTAGTTCCGCTCGTGCAGTCTCAACTGCCGTGATGCGTAAGCAATCACATGTCCTCTCTGCATCAACACTGCTCCTAGATCTTCTCCAGATGCATCCGTGTAGACTGCATAGTCCTGAGTGCCTGAAGGAAGAGCGAGAATAGGTGCCGTAGTTACCTTCTCTTTCAATGTCTGGAAGGACTGCTCACATGAATCGTCCCAAATAAATGGAACTCCCTTCTACGTCAACCGTGTCAAAGAGCGAACAATGCGTTAAAAACCGCTGATGAAGCGTCTGTATTAACCTGCTAGCCCAAGGAAGCTCCGAATCTGCGTGACAGTCTTGGGCTGCTCCCAAGACATAACTGTATCTATCTTCGCAGGATCAACTGCGATGACTGCTCCAGAAATGATATGCCTGAGAAATGAGACCTGGGATAACCAGAACTCACACTTGATTAACTTGGCATATAGCTTGTGCTCCCGCAAGGTATCCAAGACAGTCCGTAGATCATTCGCATGATCCCATTCATTCCGTGAGTAAATGAGCACATCATCGATGAACACCGCTACAAACTTGTCCAAGTATGGACGGAATATCCGGTTCATCATATCCATGAAAGCCGCAGGTGCATTGGTGAGATCAAACGGCATCACCACAAACTCGTAGTGTCCATAGCGAGTCCTGAAAGCTGTCTTCGAAATATCAGCCTCTCTAATCCTCAGCTGATGGTAACCTGAGCAAAGATCGATCTTCGAGAAAACCGAAGATCCCTGGAGCTGTTCAAACAAATCATCGATGCGTGGCAAGGGATAATGGTTCTTCACCGTTCTCTTGTTCAGCTCCTGTAATCGATGCACAGTCTCATGGATCCATCCTTCTTTTTGACAAATAGAACCGGAGCACCCCAAGGTGAAGTACTCGGTCTCACGAATCCTAAGTCAAGTAGCTCCTGCAACTGTACCTTCAGCTCCCTCAACTCAGTTGGTGCCATGCGATATGGTGTCATAGAGATCGGTTGTGTATCTGGCAGCAATGTGATCTCGAACTCGATCTCTCTCTCTCTCTGGAGGTAATCCTGGTAGCTCATCAGGAAATACGTTTGGATATTCTGACACTACTCGGATGTCCTGTGTCATCGGCTCCTGATCAGATACCTCCCGAACAAATACAAGATATGAATCGCAACCCTGATCAACAAGTCGCTGGGCTCGCAACACTGAAATGTACTTCATGGTGGAGTCATGTATAGTACCCTCAAAAGTGAACTCGGGTAGATCTGGAATCCTGAAGACAACCGTCTTCCTAAGGCAATCAACAAGTGCATGATGAGAAGATAACCAATCCATACCTAGAATCAAGTTAACTCATCAAGTTGTAGAAGTAGACAATCTGCGATCATCTCGTGACCGTCAATCAGTACGGGCAAGTACCTAACTAAAAGGGAAATGACCAACAACTGGCCACGTGGCCCTCAGATGTGATATGGAGAAGATAGTGTTTCTGCAACTCTATCTAAAGAAACTAGTAGCCTCGAAGCAAGGAAAATGTGTGTCGCTCCAGAATCAAATAAAACGTGGAAAGCTCGATAAGAGCAGTCAGTATGCGTGTCAACAGATCAGTCGTCTCCTGGCCTGGTCGGGATGCCACGGCTCTACGTAAGAACCATCTATTAGTCATAAAAATGCCATAGACAGATATTTATCATAAATGTTTTTCTCTTCTTGGGATATAATATGAAAATTAATGAAATTGGTGACATCTGTGGTTATTGAATTCGAATGTCATATTTCCCTTCTCGGACTCACGACAAGTCGGAAGACTGTCTCTATTCGAGAACTTAATGCGATCGGAATTGAAATACTGCGAATATGCGTATCGGGGTACCACTGCTCTGATACCAAACTGTGAACCCCTCAGGATCCGGGTACCCGTTTACGACAAAATTCGCAATATTTCATTCACATTGATCGCAGAAGTTGTAGAAAAGCAGGGAAAATTTTTCGCGCAATTATGACATTCATTTCCATCACACAACCACAAAGTAAAAGAGACAATGGCACCAAAATTTTCTTTTCATTAATATTCATATCAAGTTACAACATGTACAAGGATCTTCCATTACAACATATATCCCATAGTGTGATACAAAAGAGATAACATTTACATCATTATCTGAACAAAAACTGAGGCAAAGTAATTCATACGTCGGGTATAAACTCTATCTCCTGGAAGCATGTATATCTACTGAGTTGCAGGTTGTTTGCCTGCCACACACAAAATAGGAAAGAAGAGGCGTCAGCCATTGCTGGTACCTCCCTAAAATTTATAAAAATAACTTGACATTTAATATGTACAAAAGCAGGCAAGTAGAAAGGTGGTACCAGTAAAATTTACATCTACTTGCGTAAGTAAAAAGGGGTTTGTTTGTAATGCGTTTCAAATGTTTTCCCCCAGAACCCGGCATTTCCCATATGTCATATTTATATAGCAGTTGCGTAATCATGAGTGTATGAGCGTAAATGCATATATCATTTTCTTCAGAGATCATGTTGGTAAGTGAAAAATAGAAAAGTTGAGATTGTAGAGATCTATTTATTTAATTTCTTGGATAGAGAGAATGGTCTTTTGATCATAATTTCTCCAATTCTTAACTTCAATGTTTCAGATATAGCTCCAGATGTTGTAGATGTAGATATGGATGATCTAGATATAGAATCGCCAAGTCTGTTTGGCGAAGTAAACTCAAGCGGTGAAGAAGCCTGCAAATGGCTCTTCCGTCTCGCCCTCTAATTGGAAGCGCGGTCCAATAGAGGGATATGTCTACTCCCCAACTACGCCACTGAGACGGGTGAGAGAGACTCCCTAGAAAAGTCGCTCTAGAAAACTGCCCGACTAGTACGGGCGGACGAGCTCGTACGTAAAAACTGAAAACCAAGGATCCCCCGCCTGGGTATCCTAAAACAGGGTCAACGGAACTGGTCACAATCAGGATCCCAACGAGGCGTAAAAACACTGCGAGCTCGCGAAAAAAAAACGTGTAAAGACTGAGATCCTAGACCCGCGCACTTGGCGGCCGCTGCCCTAACTGGGCTTCCTTTCCTCCGCCCAGTTGAGGGTCACCGCGCCCTCGCACGGTCATGTGCAAGGTTCACCATGACCGGCACAATTATATAGTATTACTGGCTCTCAACTATATAGATGCATCCAACTACATGCTTAATGCACACGATCTTGTGTCATTAGCTTATAAGTCTTAAAATGATCCTTGCATAATATTAAACGGTCATCACTAAATCACCATCATCTTTTTCTTGACTTTTCAACTCTTTTTAAACCTTTTCTGTAGTTGATTGTACAAATCTCGGTCTTTTCGTCAATAGTGATTTATAGATAGTAGAGTATACCTAAAAGATTAACTCATGTAGATGATCAGTCATTGTAATCATAGGTTATCATTTCTACCCTCATGAATTTAGAAGTTACTCAATGGATCCATAACTAAGTTTAATTTCATGCAAAATTTCCCCCAATGTTTCATTTGTATCATATGAGATTTGGGGTTATTCTTTGATCTGCAATTTGACACAATGTATGCAAATGTCCAAAGATTTTAAAAAAATCTAATCTCTAGAACACATAAGTGTGAAATAGTAGGAGTTGGAAGTATCACTACAGTATCTTGTAGAAACAAATTTTGAAAGAACAATCCCAATAAACTAATGAAAAATAATATATATTGATGTCCAGGATGAAATATCTTTGAAGAACAAGCTTATTTCTTGCTTATACCAGAGGAAATGAAGAATTGTTTGCATTGAAAGTGCCATCCTAGAAAAAGGACCAAAATCCTGACTCTGGTTCAATAATATTATATCCCCATTCATATTAAGCTTAGCCAAAATTTTCCATTTCCTACTAATAATTGATTTAGGTTCGAAGAAATTTCAAAAATTGTTTTCAGTGCATTTTCTTTTGTAAACACAACTTTTTAAATAGCTACGTGACTCCTCCTGATGATGCTTATAAAAACCTGTCTATTTAAATATCAAAATCTGATCTATATAAGTCGTCTTAGGGGACAAATAGGAGCAGATAAATACCAAGAAGAAATAGCAAGTTATATAAGGCTTCCATTACTTTTTAGTTGAGTCCATGGTGCTATGTTTAATGTAATTGGCAATATCATTGTGATGGTTATGCTAAGTAAAATGGTGAGAAGCTAGTAAGGTCAACAACCGGAATATTCTTCCAGGGGAGATCTTAGAGATTTTTAACAGAGTCTTGGTCTACCATATTTCTTCTTTATTCAAAAGAGATATAGTTAATCATGGCATAAAACCTATTGTCCAACTTTCAATCTTCTTTTAAAAGCCATAGGACCCACCTGTATTATTATCAATTATATAACACGATCATTTTCACACATATATATGTATGCACATGTATATAAAAAATTTTATTTAATCAATATATATATATATATATTAAACAACAGATCACATATTTCAAGAGTTATTTATTTATTTATTTATTTTTTACCATACATTTAATTTACTGGACCAGAATTATTTTTATCTAAAATTTATATATTTCATTTTTTTATGGCTAACAGATCACCGATTTCAGAATGCAGGACTAATTTTCTTGCTAAAACGTGGACGGATCCCAGATTTCAAGTGCCAATACAATTGGGTCTCATTAGGGTAAACCCGAACTCAACAAAAATTAAATCCCACAAATTCTCACAACCAAAAACTAAAGATTAGGTATCAAAATAAGGGACCAAAAAGTGTGTGATAACATGCATGACAGCAAGAAAGGGGATGGGGATAGTACCTCTTGAAGTCCTTAAGAAATAGAGGATTTTGGCTCTTTAACAACTGCAACAACAAGTTAGGAGCAGATCCAAGTGAGGGAATTGCTGGAGAATGCTACAAAGAATGGAAATAGCTCTAACAGGCAGTAAGAGGTTGAGATGGGAATATACCCTTATTTTAGATCTCCAAAATGGAGGTCATATGCATGCAATGATTTGGAGCACCGTAGCTTCAAGAAATTTCCCTTAAGCAGCAATATCAGGAGAATTGTTGCTGGAGCAAAACCTTGAGCTGCACTGAGGCTTCTCAGGACAGTTTTGACAGTAGATAATCCATGACCAGCAAAAGTTGCCGCGTTGGAGAGGTTACCTGGCTCCAATCGAAGATTATTTGGTAGTTGCAGGCTCCCAATCAGTCGTGGTTGTTGGAGGAAAAATCCCGGCAGCAATTTGGGCTTTCCACGGTGGAATTAGGAAAGTTGAAGAAGAAGGGGAGGAGGGATGGGTTCCCTATTGATGATTAGGAAAGAAGAATGTTAGAGGTGGAAGAAGAGACTCGAAGAGGAGAAGTACAAGAAGAGGAGTTGGCGGTGGATTTAAAGAGGAAGGGGAGGGTATCGTGGAGGCTTTTGGGAAAAGGGGATGCACACCTGTGCATTTGTTTTTATATATATATATACATCTTTTAACCGAGCAGACATAAAGGAAATAAATAAATAAATATTTTTTTTAACAATCTTAAAGTTGACTGTATTCATGCCACAAGCCTCGGATTTTGACGTGTTATATCTCAAATTGACCGTCTCTGAATGACGACCAATATGAGTATAATATTGATATACTTTCGGTCGAGTTTTGAATATCCGAAATTTTCGGATACGGATTTTGTTTAAGGTTAAATTTTTACGAATTAAAAATATCAAATGACCTCCGATTGACGAACGGTCGATTCCGTTGGTTTTCTTTCGTCGAATCGGATCTAATGACGGTCTCGGTTCGATTTGCGGTTTCTGAATTTGCGTCGCGGCTTTTCACGGCGCGCGTTACAGTGTGACCGATTTTCGGTAAATTTCGCCCGAATGACTTTTGATACATGATCAATTGGTCGTTTTAGGTTGTTTAGTATTGACCGACAACGTTTTTGGGTTCATTAGACCCAAAATCGGACGAGTTCGGGTTTATTAGAATATGGATGTTACACAAATGGTTACAGATATATCCATATTTGATTTCATATCCATTTTATATATATTGACATTTGTATCCGTATCTATTTTAAAATTGATACGGATATGGATATCGGTTCGATATCCGCAAACATTCGTATTTGTATTCGTATATCTGTTAGTCACAGTTTTTTTAACCATATATAACATATAGTAAATTTATAGTAATACAAATACATCTAGTAAATTTACCATATTTATATAGTTTTAATGATACAAATACATCTAGTAAATTTATATCATGAGTTTTCCATCCATTTCATATATATTTGAGTCGATTCTATATATTGTTTTTAATATTACTCGTATGCGATCAGTATCTGTTTTACATCCATATCTGTATTTTAAGGATATGGTATGATAGTTCTAATATCTGCCAACATTCATATCCACATTTGTATTCGTATTCAAAAATAGATAATGATACGGTAATATCTATATATGTATCTGTATCCGTTCATTTGCTTCCCTAAGCATTGGGGTTTAAAGTCTAAGTTTTTGAGTTTATAAAAAAAAAGATTAAGCATTAGGGTTTAAAGTTTAGGTTTTCGAGTTTTTTTTAAAAGATTACAATAGCTTACAGAAGATTGTGTTTGAGATAAAAATAATAATAATGGCTCTTTTTTTACGTTTCAAAAACAAGGAGCCTAATTGAGAATTTATGCATAAATGGGTTATTTTTGTAATTTGTCCAAAAATTAAAAATAGATGACTACATAAATAAATAAAAGTTAGATTTTATAGATACAATAAATGGAAGACATTGTAAAAGTTCCTAATAAGGATACACAAGAGATCATCCCTTAACACAACAAAATCACCATCCTTAAATTGACCACATTCCTTACAAGACCACTTTTGGACATTCCCCAATAATGTAAATAGGTAAGCATAAACTATGGAGAGTTAATGAAAAAATGCATAAATATAATTGTGGTCAATGGACTAAAGAGGGACATGTTAATAATTCATGTCATTCAACCACCTAACAACCTATCCCTGTGTCATAGACAAGGGCATACGTGTTAATTAAGATATAAGCATAAGTGCAAATGATTGAATAAAATCTATAATCCGATATTATATTGCATTGATTTAGTTTTTTCATTATAAAAGATTAGATCAAATTTTGATAATTTTCTAAGTTCTTTAAATTACTGATCAAATCGATCGGTAATCAAGTTCGATCCAAATCATAAATGTGTTTATGCACATAATTGATGAATCTCATATTCATCATGCTAAAAGCCGCTAATCAAAACCCCTGGTTAATCAATCCAATAAAAATACCCTCTAATTCCTTGTTTTTATCATGTATTATATTGTGTATAATTTACCATTAAATTATTGTATTTAATTCCCTTTATTTTCTTGTAATTATTTTATCCTCAAAAACCCCTAAAAACTATTCAGGATAATTGTTTATAATTCACTGACCATTAAAAGCACTAAAAAATACAAAAATATCTCAAAACCACAAAATCGGTATTTATATCCCTTTAAAAATACCCTCAAAAATACATTTTGTACAAATGACCTCTTTTGGCTTTTTGACCAACATGAAAGTTGTAGATCTCGTCGAGACGAGCAACTTTCATGTTTAGATTTTTTCCTAATTCGGTCTCTAACTATTTCTTTTATAATTTTCTTTGTAATTATTCTCTGAATTTTCTCATTGGGCCACGTGGCGCTCTCTGGAGCGCCCACGTGGCCCGCCTCCCCTCTCGCCACCCGGCGCCTTCCTGGGCCGTCGGATCTCCCCCTGATTGCCCTCATCTCCGCCGTCCATAACCCGCTCCATTCTTGGTCGTATGATCTGATCCCAGATCAAATCGTCACCACTCACTTCCGCTTTCACATAAGCCCTCCGATCCAGCACCCATCCTACGTCTCTCTCTTCTCCACGTCACCCCTTCAATCTCCACCATACGATCTTCCCCTCCTAGCCATCTAAACCGCTCATCGACGCCTAATCCCCACCGTCAGATCAGGTCTTTTGATCTGATCCTAACCCTCCGTCCGCGCCATCATCCTACCCGTTGGATCGCTAGATCCAACGGTTGACCAATCATCCCCTACCTCCAGACACCCCCCTTCTCCAGCCGTTACATCACGTGAAACCACCACCCCTTCCTATTTTGGAAGGCGACTCCTATCACCTCTCCGTCTCCTAACGGTCGCCCCGCGTACCCCTTCCCTCTGCCATCCTCGCGCCGCCATCAACACCCCTCGTCATTACCCCCCTCACCATTAAACCTCCAGTGAAAAACGCCTCGCCATCAACATAACCCCCAGTCGCCTCCGCCTATTTAACCCCCTCTCCCGCCACCTGAATCCTTATCCACCATTCTTGGCTTTTGTCCTAGCCTCCTCCACCCCTCCGGTGACAGCGGAGGGGCGGAACGTAGAGGCGACGATGGGTTTCTGTCGGTGTCGACCCTCGGCGCTCCTCCGCCGAGTAGCGGACGCCCCCAGGCTCCGCCGAGTAGCGGACGCCCCCAGGCTCCGCCGAGCTCGCTGGCCTTGCTGACCAGCTGGCGTGGATCCCTAGGCTCTTCCGAGCCTTATCCCAAGCAGCTCCTCCACCAGGGTTCCCCTCCCCGACGAGGTCTCCTCCCTCATTCTTTTTCTTGTGTTTCTCCTATTTATTCCACCACCTACGTTCACCATCACCCTAATCTGACCTCTTCATCAGCTTCGGAACACCACCCTCCTTCACGCGGACCCCCTCTCCCTTCTTCAGAACCACAACCACTCCGACCCACTCTCCACCTGCTCCGCCGGTGAAGAAACCTCCGGCCATCGCTTCCCGTCGCTTCGCGCTTCGGCTATTCGCTTCTAACATTTGTAGGTGCTTCCATCGTCAATGGCCGGAGTTCTGATCGGAGCTTCTTCGAGTTTTTCCCCTTCGGCGATGCTTCACCGTCTGTTATCTCCGATCAGCCTCGGAGCATCGTGATGAATCTGTGATTCATCACTTCAAAAGTCAAAAATAGAGCCTTGTTCCCGAGAAAATAGAGGCATATTTCCTTTTATATTGCATAAATAGCACTCATGCATGCAGTCATAAATCATACATTTTAGCAGCTCATTTGCATTTAAATAAGAAGCCAAAATCCCTTGTAAAATACCTAATCCCTAAAATAACCTCTTCTCTATAATATATACTCCTTAGTTGATAATATAGGGAAGAATGCCAAAAATCCCCCTTGTAAATTAGTCAATAAAGCCCTAGGCCCCTTGTACACTAAAATACACATAAAGGCCTCATACAAACTCCGAATTGGGTCTACTTACTCTTAGAATACTACATATTAAAAGACCTTCAAAATGAGACTAATTTCATTGAATTTGGAGCTCGTATGAGAAAGTTGGGTTTTTGGGGCCACTTTGTATACTACATATGTATATCTATGTATCCTTGTATTTATATATCATATTTGACCTCATCTCCATCTTTGGTCAACATGAAACTTGTAGATCTCATCGAGATCTACAACTTTCATGTTTTGAGGTTTTCTAAATTCGGCTCCCTCTTCTCTCTACACGTGTCTCTTCTTCCAGCTACTCACAGCAGGCCACGTGGCGCCCTCTGGTTGCGCCACGCGGCCCGCTTCCCCTCGCCTCATCCGCCTGCGTCCTCAGCCGTTGGATCTCGCTTCAGATCCAACGGCCCAGCTCTGCCCACGCGCGCCTAATTCCATAGCCGTCAGATCTTCCCCGTGCTCCATCTTAACCGCACGTCAACGCCTCGCGCAGAGCGCGCCACGTGGCTCCACCACAGCCCATCATCTCCGAGCCCCGGATCGAATCCTACACGTCCCCTTCCGCTTTGATCACCACCGTTGGATCACAAGATCCAACGGTGGAGACCTCATCTCCTACCTCCGGACGCCCCTCTCTCCCACGTCCCTTGCCTTGCGGGAGGGGCGCCCCCTTCCTATTCTTGGATGCACGTCAGCCATCCTCTCCGACCGCCAACACTCCCACGACGTCACCCACTCGTCCCTCATCCTCGCCGTCTACCTCACGCTCCACCACCCCCACCAGAGTCGCCCCACGTCGACCACCAACCTCGCCTCGTCACCAGCCAACCCACCACCTTCAACTTATAAATACGCCACCTCCGGCCGACTTCACCCCCATCCGCCACTCCAGAGAGTATCCCCGAGCTCTAATCCTTCAGTTGGTGACAGCAATTAGGTGATTCATCGAGCGACAAAGGGATTCAACTCCGGCGAGATCCACGGTCGCCACCGCCGTGCTGCAGCCTCCATCCGCGAGCTGCGTGAGCTCAGGCCATCTACCGACCTTCGAGCGACGACCTGGAGCTCAAACCTGAGCTCCATTCCCCAGGTAGATTCCTCTATTTCCTCTCCGATCATTTCTTATTTTTTTTCTTCGTTTTCTCCGACTTTATTCGCCATCATCGATCATTCTATCGCTTCCAATCCATCTCGACGAGCTTCGCGTCGAAGCTCCCATCTTCGCGGCCACATCCGCACCGCCCGACGACGCACTCCACCAACCATCGACCTCCATCTCCGCCACTTGGCCGGAGCACCATCGCCTACCATCTCCTTCACGCCCTAGGCCTCGCTGACCACCTCCATCTCTCCACAAACACCCGCACGAGCTCCGGCTCTCTATTTCACACTTGCAGGACCCATCTTCTCACTGAACGGAAGGTCGATGGAGCCATCTTCGAGCTTCATCGCCGTCGTCATCAGGCCGCCTTCCGACGCTCCTGAGACCACCATCATCTCCGCCTCCACGCCGCGTAGCTTCCGGGCTATCTCCGACAAGCCGGAGAGCGTCAGCGACACGAGGAAGGACGGACGGAGCTACAGCCCCGTCGCCGGAGCCCCGCCTTCTCCTCCGCAGGCGGCGGAGGATCGTCGGAGCGGACGAGCAGCTGCCATTCGATCGCATCGATCGAACGGCCCTCACATCGCCACGTCGCTCGCCACCGGACTCGCCTTCGACCGTCGGATCATCATCGATCCAAAGACCAGAGGACACGCCACGCGTCAGCACCGACAACCCTCAGATCCATCTTGATCCGAGGGCCTTCAGAACGCCACGTAGCCTCAGCCCGACCCTCCTCTCCGAGCCTAGGTTCGGGTCGCACGAACCAATCTCCGGACCTCCAAAGCGCTCGAACCTCGATCCGAGCCGCCGCAGCCATCCGAGCCTAGGCCGCCCACGTGAGGAGCACGTGCGGCCTGGGTAAATTGCACAAAGGCCCCTGGAGCTTTTTATATTTGCAAAAAGGTCCCTGTGAAGCAGATCCCACGTGAGGAGTACGTGCCCTGTGAAGATTTTGCACAAGAGTCCCCCACATTATAGGTAATTGCATTTTAGTCCCTGTCTGCATATTTGCTTATTGTAATTTTAATTTCCTGTATTGCATTTACACCCCTGTGTTTGCACGCATCCCTAGATTGCATTTTTCATCATTTTGAAAATTTAAAAATTGCATTTTGTTGGGAATTTTGTCCTCTGTCTATTGGTCCACGTATCATATTTTTGTAAGTTCAGTTGAATTATTAATGAATTAATTGGTGAATTTTTGACATATTTTGCCTAGTGACACCTTTTGATTTATAGTTAATTCTCTGTGCCTTCAAAAATCATCAAAAATTCACAGTAGCTTAAGGACACTATTCTTAGCATACCATAAAAATTTCATATCATTTGCACGCATATCGAGGCCTAAATAAATTGTTAAGTGATTTTCTTAAATTAATTTTAATTAATTCATTTCACAGTGAAATTAAGTTCTGTTAATTTTCCTAGGTCCCTTATCATTAGAGCCACCTAGGATAATTTTAGTTCTTGAAAAAATTGTGGTTTGATATTTAATAAAAATTAAATACTAAAAATCACTCTGTCTGTTTATTTAATTCACAGTAAATTTATTTAGTGTCGAAAAATTCCAAAAAGATTAGTGTAGGTCATTTTCATCCTCATTAATCAACTGGTCATATTTCATAATTTTTGGACTTCATTTGATATCATAATTAAATTGAACGTTAAATTAGCATGCATTATCTGCATAAGTCTGCACAGAAATTGAAAAAGACAAAAAAAATTACCTCCCGAAAATCTTACACTTGAATAATTGCTTCAATTTATCTAAGGAGACAGATGCTTCCCTGAGATCGACCTTGGACTCCACCAAGTAAAAAAATTTGCCGCTTAAAATTAACTTCACATTAATCGATAAGTGGTTTTTGATTAACCCCTCGTATCCGACTGCAACGAATCATCAACATTAATTTGACCGAATTAACACAAGGTGCGGGGTCGTTTATCAAAATGGCGCCGTTGCCGGGGATGCGCGGCTTAGGTTAATTTTTTGCAAATTTTTAAGTGTTTGATTTTCATTCCCCGGGTAGTCTGACCCCCGATTTTCTTGTAATTATTTTCTCTCCTTTATTTTTGCATTATTTTATTTTTGTGTAACTCTCTGACCTCCAATTATTTTTTTGTGCGAGGACCGCGAGGAGTCGGCGACGCTTCGAGGACTTAGCATTTAAATTTTTGAGTGAAAGAGAGGCTTTGTAATTACATTTTATTTTATTTATTTTTCTTTCGCATCATTTCCAGCGGTTCCCGTCTGGGATCTCGCGCGTGTAAAGATAGTGGAACTGTGTCCCGTGTGCTGTGTGGGTGAATTGTAACTTAGCTTGCACTAGCGGCTCCTCGAGCCATTCTAGGAATTGTTTGTGCTCGTAATCAATAGGACCACACAATACACTTAAAAGACGCACCTAGACCGCAGTACTTAGTCAAAATTAAACTGTTCTTCACGATAATAGAACTGCCTGTCTAGGAGCGGCTTTTCATCGCTTGCATTTGCATGTAGAGTAAAAAGATTTCAATTCTGTATTGCATCCTGCATAAAAAAAAGCGAAGGGATCACTGTAAGTATTCTCTACTCAGCATCCGCATCATCGATTTTTCGTGCATCGGCTTTTCTCGATTTCCCCCTCTGATTTTCTCACTTAAATTAAACAGGAAATTGGGATTGTCCGATAGGCGTGCTTTGTGGTGGACTAATTAAAGTGATAACTTAACTTTAAAAATCGGGACTGCTAACAGTATTGACCAAAAAAAGAATAAAATCTGAAAATTGTTTGCGGGAGATTAATCCCCGACCTTGTATTCAGGCTGAGTGAGGGTACTTGAGTGTGTGTGAACACATTAAGGTAGAGCCCAAATCCCCGTCTTCCATATCACGTTCTAACTGATCCTAGCAAATATCACAGGCTGAATAATTTAAGATTCTTTGACTAGTACCAAGTAGCCTCCGCCTGTCTCAGGTAGATAGGGGCGAAATTGCGGTACTTTGCGACAAGCTGCCAGTAACCCTCCGGGGTGAAGTTCCGGCCTTGTCAGCCTCTGCCTGCTTGCAGGTAGATAGGGGCGTGGTCACTGAATCCATCGGCTTGGGATAGGAGCGAAGAAAGGAAGGAGCGGCGGTATCTTAGGCGACAGGATAAACAGGGAAGACGCATCCGGCTCTGAGCCGACTTCCCTTTAGGTCGCGTAATCCTTGCTATTTTGCTTGAATATCACACTTAAAAACTACAAGATTAATTGGACTCGACTTCGAGTCCTTCACTGTGTTGAGTGTGAACCCAGGGTCTTGGATTGTTCTTTTTGCTTGCTTCAGGTAGGAGTAAAATCCTATCTTCTTCTCGCTTTATCAAGATGAGTGACTGGGGAGATCTCGACGTGTTATTCACTGATCTCTCTATGAGTCCCCCAAGTAACCCATCTTTATCGGTCCGAGCGCACCTTGGACCACCCAGGACTCATGACCCTCTTGAGTCCTGGTTCCCTCATGCTCAGGGTGGTTACTCTCAAACCAACCCTTTTATCTCCTCCAAGATTACCGAGGAAGACCATCGCCTCGGTAATCCCTTCCTTGATTCGCCCTCTAACACCGATCTTATTTTCCAATCCCCAGAACTAGAGGGCGAAATGCCGCCAAGGATGCCGCCAGATGAGGACCAGATGCGACAAATTCTTAGACGCCTCGCTGAAGCCGAACAGAAAAATGCAGATCTCACGGCGCGGATGGGACAGATCATAGTAGCTGAAGGGATCGACCGACCAATGGTCGACACCTACAACCCGGCGGAGAACGAGATCCAAAACTGGTTAGCACCTGCAGTCCCCGACCAGGCATTTGAGTTGAAGCCCCACTTCCTCAGTCTGCTTCCGAAGTTTAACGGAAATCTCAGTGAAGAACCATACACCTCCCTCCGTGACTTCGAACTAGTGTGCAACAATCTTAGTCATCCCAATGTTGGCCAAGATTATATCCGGCTGAAGGCCACCCCGTTTGCCTTAGGTGATAAGGCTGCTCATTGGTTGAAAAACTTAGGGGTGGTATGTACAACCTGGATGCAGTTCAAGGACCTTTTCTTGAAGAAGTTCTACCCTCTCAGTAGGACTAATCAGATGAGAACGAAGATCGCCAGCTTTGCTCAAGGACCCAGTGAACCTTTCCATGAGGCTTGGGACAGGTTCAACGATCTAGTACAGAAATACCCATGCCACGGCATTTCGAAGGCGATCTTAGTCCAGACCTTGTTCTGTGGTCTAACCCCAGAGATGCAGGGGTTAGTCAGCGCCGCCTGTGGAGGAAGCTATCTGAACAAGAACGAGCACGCTGTATGGAAGATCCTAGAACAGATGGCAGAAACCAGCAGGTCACAGGCCACAAGGGCCTATCAGTTGTCTCCCTCAATCTTATCCAATGAGACAACTAGAAGGACTGTTGCAGATCTGACTGAGGACCTCATCCCCAGCATGGGGATGATTGCAGACAAGCTTACCATGGTCGAGCAGATCCACAAGAGAGTCGCGGAGATGGAGTCTCTTTCGAGCCTTCCGAAGAAAGTGGAGGAACTCTCTGAAAAGGTAGCTAAGATCAAGCTACCTACCCCTTCTGCACCACCTGTACCTGTACACCGAGTCCATCTTGTACAGGAACAGGCACCGGGGCCTCAGAGCAACTGGGATCAGACTTACACCCAGCATGCACCCCCACAAGTGGAAACGGAGTACGAGGAGCCTCCGCCAGTATACGAAATCAACGGGCTTTGGTATAGCCGTGACCCGCTAGTCCGGCAAATCGAGATGGGGAAGGATCAGGCACACCGCCCATCCCCGGTCTACCAAGAGACCAGGCCCGTCACTGTCCCACGCTTCCAGTCCAGGCCAGAACAGGGGTACCAGCCGCAGCAGCGCACCTACCAGCAGGGGCCAGCGCCGTCCCATCAGCAGCAGTATCGGCATGGCCAGCAGGGCCAATACAGGACCACATCTGCACCGCAGCCAGCCCAGCCCACCGAATTGGAGTCCCTCACCTTGGCGATCCAGACCCTGTCTGATAGGGTCCAACAGATGCAGAATGACTACCTGGACATGAGGACCGACATCAATCGGGTCTCTCGTGCCCAGGACCAACAAATGGTGCCAAGGACCCCAATTCCCGCACAGGTTCAGGCCAACCCGAACAGCATACACCAGGGCCAGAACCGACCTCGAGATCAGGTATATTATTCAGATAATTACTTATTTGAACATGAGATCCTTTCGTACGATAATGTTAATCATATGTCCCTCAAGAGCGGAAGGACCGTGACCATACCTGATTGTGCACGGGCGCAGAAGGAAGGAGCCTCCGAGACTCTACCTGAGGAGAACTCGAAGGAATAAGAGGAGGAGCATCACCACCACCATCGCCAGCGGAAGAAGAGGACATCTGAGTCCTCGAAGCATCAGTCCCGCAGTCACATAGAGTCAGACGGCACCGATGAAGAGCCCGCACCTCCATCTGAGGAGGATCGTCCAGAAGAAGCGGAAGAAGCGTCACCGGTTTCGCCTCAGCATTTCCTTTTAGTCAGAGTCCAAGCCCGAGTCTGTATCAGAGTTAGAGTCAGAGTCATGTTAAGAACTCAGTTCCAGCAGTTAATGAGAATATTTCAGTTCCAGAACCTGAGTTGGAGTCAATAATCCCTTTCCCCCGAGCTCTCAAGGGTGGAAAGAAGAAAATCAAAAAAATCCAAAAAGATGACCCTGAGATGGCTGAATTTTGCAATAAACACATCAAGGTCACAATCCCTTTTGACAAGTTCGTGGAAATGACCCCTGCATTCCAAAAATACCTTAAGGTGAGATGCACACCTACTAGGGTTAGCAGGAAGACCAAAAGCCGTGTTGAGAAACACGTTTTATCAGTAGCCACGACTTGTGCAATAAAGAACTCGTTTCCTCGGAAACGAAGAGACATGGGTGCACATTATGTAGTGAGTCACGTTGATGACATCGCGTTTGCACGCACTCTCCTGGACAATGGTTCCTCGATCAACTTGATGCCCACAGCCCTCTATGAGCGGCTTAATCTCGGACCTCTTAGGAAATCTAGAGCTATTCTGTAGTTTGCTGACAAATCTACTAAGAGGTCCCAAGGAGAGTTAAGGAACATTGTGATCAAAGTCGAGGGATAAGAATACATGGTGGATTTCACTGTCCTAGATATGGAAACCCCTCGTAATTGGAGAGATTCCCAGATCATTTTAGGTAGGCCCTTCCTCAGAACAGCGGGGGCCTTATTTGATTATAAGAATGGGAAGATTCAGTTCCAAACTCCAGGCGGAGATGAGGAACTTGAAATGAAGCAGACAAGATGGCAGAGACCGGACTCCGAATCCAGCACCGAGTACTCTTCTACCGGAACAGACTGTGAGCATGAAGACATAGTTGGGCCATGGAGACAGAACCCAGCCAGCATCGATGTGTCCATCTCCTTTGAAGATGATCCAGTGCATGAGTCAGTCTGCGAGATCCTCAGGAACGAGTACAGCTCTGAGCCTGCATCGCCCTACATCTTCGATGACATAGAGGCCCAGTTGGGTCTGTCAGTCCTTACATCCTTAGGACAATCGGAAGATGAGGATGACGAGTCGGACGAGGCGTTTGCCGATTGTATGGAAACCTTTGACGATCTGACTCCAGAGCCGCGCTTGGTGGCAGCTATCACAGAAGACGATCCAGCCACTTGCAACACTGAACCAGAGCAGATTGAGCCAGACTTCTTAGACGATCACACTATTCCTGAGCTCAAACCTCTACCCACAACCCTGAAATACGCCTTCCTTGCGGGCCAAGACAAGAAATTTCCGGTCATTATCAGTTCACAATTGACCGAGGAGCAGGAATCTCGCTTGCTAGAGATCCTGGAGAAGAACCGCAAGGCAATAGGCTGGAGCATTTCCGATCTCCACGGGATAAATCCCGCTCTGTGTTCGCACCATATTTACTTGGAGAACGAAGCCAAACCCTCTCGTGAATTCCAACGCCGGTTGAATCCAAATTTACGAGAGGTTGTGAAAAAAGAGATAGAAAAATGGTGCGACGCGGGTTTCATTTACCCAATCTCCGACTCTAAGTGGGTGGCCCCAATCCATGTTGTCCCGAAAAAGTCGGGAATTCAGACGACCACCAACGAGGACGGAGAGGAGATCGTGACGAGAGTACCCACGTCGTGGCGCGTCTGTGTGGATTATAGACGCTTGAATGCCGCGACGAAGAAGGATCATTTCCCCTACCGTTCATTGATCAGATCCTAGAAAGATTAGCGGGGAAAGAATTCTTCTGCTTCCTTGATGGGTTCTCGGGCTACAATCAAGTATCCATAGCTCCGGAGGACCAGGAAAAGACCACGTTTACATGCCCCTTTGGTACCTATGCTTTCAGGCGCATGCCTTTTGGGCTATGCAATGCTCCAGGTACTTTTCAAAGGTGCATGATTGCTGTATTCGCCGAAATGGTCGGCGAATTCCTGGAAGTCTTCATGGATGACTTCTCGGTCCACGGCGATTCTTTTGATTCCTGTCTTAGGAATCTGGACCGAGTCCTCAAAAGATGTTGTGAGGTTAATCTGGTGCTCTCCTGGGAGAAAAGTCACTTCATGGTGACGGAGGGCATAGTGTTGGGGCATGTCATCTCCAAGAGAGGAATGGAGGTTGACCCTGCCAAGGTGGACGTGATCAGACGACTCCAGCCACCAACCAACGTAAGACAGTTGCGGTCGTTCCTCGGGCATGTCGGATTCTATCGGAGATTTATTAAGGATTTTTCTAAAATTGCCCGACCGCTAACTGAGCTTTTAGGCAAGGATATGGAGTTTATTGTAGATCACAAATGTCTAGAGGCCTTTAAGCTTTTACAAGGAATGATCATGGACGCACCCATCCTACAAGCCCCAGATTGGTCTCTACCTTTTGAGATCATGACGGACGCCCCAGATTATGCTGTTGGGGCTGTATTGGGACAAAGAAGAGATGGCGTCCCGTTTGCAATTCACTACGCAAGCAAAGTGCTTGATTCTGCTCAGCGTAACTATACAGTTACAGAAAAGGAAATGCTTGCGGTAGTGTTTGCCTTGGACAAATTCAGATCTCACTTAATCGGATCCAAGGTAACTGTGTTCACAGACCACACGGCACTACGATATTTGATGGAGAAGAAGGACGCGAAGGCGCGTCTTCTTCGTTGGATTTTACTTATCCAGGAGTTTGATTTGGACATCCGTGATAAACCTGGAAAGAAGAACGTAGTGGCCGATCATCTTTCTCGTCTCGAAGATCTTAATACTTCCGAGATTTCCCCGATTCGAGACTCCTTCCCTGACGAGTCGATTTTTGTTATCGACTCACTCCCATGGTACGCCAATATTGTGAACTATCTTGTCTCCAAGAAAGTTCCCGAGGATTGGTCCAAGAGCCAAATCGACCGACTAAAGTCGGACGCTAGACACTACCATTGGGAGGATCCGATCCTTTTCTTTGAAGGACCGGATTGTGTCTGGAGGCGTTGTATTCCTCAGGAGGAATACCAGAGTGTCCTTTCTTTATGCCATAGCTTAGAGGCAGGAGGACACCACTCCGGGAAGAGGACCGCATGGAAGGTACTTCAGTGTGGCTTTTACTGGTCGACTCTGTTTCGCGATGCCACCGCCTTCGCGAAGTCGTGCCCAGTTTGCCAGAGAATGGGAGGAACCGTTGGTTCCAAGGATGAGATGCCAATGCAGCCGGTCATCATTTGTGATGTCTTTGACGCCTGGGGCATCGATTTCATGGGCACGTTCCCTGTCAGCCACGGGTTCGAATATATCCTCCTTACGGTAGATTATCTGTCCAGATGGGTGGAGGCTATCCCGACCCGAGCCGCAGACAGCAGGACTGTCTGTAAATTCATCAGAGAGAACATAATCTCTAGGTTCGGGATCCCCAAGATGATGATATCAGACGGGGGTAGCCACTTTGTGAATCGGGAGGTGAAGAAACTCCTGAAAGGACTACGGCATCGAACACCGTGTCGCGAGTCCTTACCACCCACAAACCAATGGTATGGCTGAGGTGTCGAATAGGGAGGTGAAAACCATATTGCAAAAGCTTGTCCGCCCGGACAGGAAGGACTGGTCTCAGATCTTGGATCAAGTCCTCTGGGCGTATAGGACGGCTTACAAGATACCGTTAGGCACCTCTCCATTCCGAATGGTATTCGGAAAGCCGTGCCATTTGCCTGCAGAGTTAGTGCACAAATCAGAATGGGCAATAAAGAAGGTCAACTAGAACACACACCTGGGTCGGAAACAGAGAGACATGGATCTGAATGAGCTTGTGGAAGTCAGAAACCGAGCATACGACAACAGTTTGGTGTACAAGGACAAGGTGAAGCGTTGGCATGATAGATATATCAGACGAAAGACATTTGTTCCTGGACAGAAGGTATGGTTGTTCAATGCTAGACTGAAGATTTTCCAAGGCAAGTTAAAGTCTAAGTGGACGGGACCATTTGTCGTTCGTACGGTGCATGATAGTGGATGTGTTGAGATCTCAGATCTCGCAGATGACGCACCGACATTCCTAGTGAATGGGCAGCTGTTGAAGCACTTCGTCGAATCCAATGAACAGTTAGTCCATGTGGAGGAGATTGTATTCATGCGCGAGACAGATACAACAGATTCACATCGAGCCGCGCAAGAGGCCTTGCAGCAATGAACTCCAGCCATCAGCAGCATCTTGAAAGATTCAGACCGACTCATCTGTGTATACCACCAGTCTTGTACATCCTATCCTTTACCCCTGCGATTCTAGTAACCCATCCCCACAATCATCGAACCATTATCTTGGACTATACTTAGGATGACCAAATCCTAAGTATAGGGGGGAGGGGTCACCCGAGTCGGTTCACTGTACATTCTCCAGATCACATTGGTCCTCATACTCATTTCCTACCGATACTTAGGCTGACCTGAGCCTAAGTATAGGGGGGACCGATGCCCGCATCGTATACTCATCCATTTCTCATCTTTCCCTCGTCCGCCCCATTTCTGATCTTCTTCTACACTTAGGCTGCCAGAGCCTAAGTATAGGGGGGCGAGACGACTTCTATACTTTTTGTTCCTTTTGGCTCTCCTACGCTTAGCACGAGCTATGTCTTTTTCCTCGCTCTTCGTGCTCTGAGGACATAGCACACGCTAAGTATAGGGGGGCGTGTACATATTACATATATACTTTACCCATAGCTCGTACTTTCGCGTATTTGTGTATATATTTTACAATAATTACGGGTGGGTAAAAATTCAAAAAAAAAAGAAAATGAAAAATAAAAATGAATAAAGGCTTCTTATTTACTCGTGCATATCATCTCTGCATCCAAGAAAAAGAAAAAGAGTCTTGCATTTTCATAGCATGACATCTCATCTCATCTGCATACTTTGCATATGCAAAGTGAAAAGCTAGTGGGTTCTGGACCAAGTTATGAGTAGATATTGAGGATGGACTTAATTTGACCTTAATCCACCTAATTTCAGAGGAACCTTATAGGAACTGGAGTTAAGATTTCTCAGGTCAAGTGACTTAATTCTTTGAGTCCGCATGTCTATGTTCACATGTCATCTTGATTAGTCTAAGTAGAATATCTCGTGCACACGCATGATTCTTATAAACAGTGACCTAACTTGGACAAGCACAATGCACGTAGCTCTTCATTGATGAGGTGGTGAGGAGGTAGAATCCTTTAGCTTGGAGTAGCACATGGGTGGAAACATCCGTCCTCCTCTAGGGAGGGTAGTGCATCTCAACCTAGTCTGGTGGTGTTGACATCTAAGGACAGGATGTTGTGGGTTGCAATAATGCTTCAAAAGAGGGATAGTCTACTGACTCAAGAGGAAAAAATCCTGATGTACATGCTGCTTTTTGTTGAAAAAAAATGCAAAAACTCCAAAAAAATCAGACAGGTCCAAGAGAAAATAAAATACCTGTCGAAGCCTGTATACTAGTAAAGAAATGCAGCTGGATGACTTGGCTACACTGGTCAGGCATCCCGGGATAGGTGGCTACACTGGCTACCGTCCATTCTCTTCTCTACCCCCTCCTCTTGAGTTGGTCGCACTTGAACTTAGAAGGGAATACCCCGCTCCTCGAGGAAAGAGTTACTGGACCGGGTTATTGAGTTACCTTGTTAGAGGAGGCTGGTTCCGAGCCATTTCTGATGTGGAGAGTTACAAATCACTTACACAGTACAAGTAAGAATCATAGTCATCAGAAAATTGCGTTTGAGGATTTGTTCTGACCTGACTATTGAGGCGTCTTGAATAGAAGACTTGTGGAACTTGAAGTCTGTTAGGTCTTAAGTGCAGGTCCAAATAAGGTTCCGCCACACAATTAATCCAAAGGTCGAGTCAGGCTCCATTTTTCAACTTTTTTTCATGACTCAGTTTCATCATCTTTATTTCCTATAATTAACCCCCTTGCTTAAAAGTTTTGTCAATAAAACCCAGTTGAAGTGTTGTAATTATCAGAGTCCTAAATAAAATAAAAATCACAAAAAAATGACAAATCAAAAATTCGTGGTATACTTAAAAATACCCTCAAAAATATTTCGGGTCTTTGTTTGATTTCATTTCCAGTTTTGATCAACATGAAACTTGTAGATCTCGTCAAGATCTACAACTTTCATGTTTTGAGTTTTCTCAAATTCGGCCATTTCAGCCTTCAAAAATTAAAAATGCTCTCTGAATAACCTGATTGGGCCACGTGGCCCATTCTAGGGGCGCCACGTGGCCCGGCCCCTTTGTCTTATCCGCCGCCAACCACAACCGTTAGATCCCTTCATGGATCCAATGGTTGTGCTCCTACCACGTCGCTCTTTATCCGCGACCATCAGATCATCTCCCGCCTCCATCATCACCGCACGTTTGCACCTCACTAGGAGCGCACCACGTGGCCCCTGCTGAACCCTCCGATCACGCCTTGACCTTCTGATCTGAGCCACTCAATCCATCCTCTATCCTTTACCGTCAGATCTCCCCCAATCTCTCATCATCACCCTCCGTTCGCGCTTTAACCGCATGACGCCACGTGGCACCTTGGGCGCCCTTCGATCACGCCCGTGATGTTTTGATCTCATCCAAACCGCCCGATGGCGCTTCGCCCTCAATCCGACACGTGGCATTCCATCGGCCATCGATCGCTCCGTCCCCCGATCTCATCATAGCCGTCTCTTCGCGCTTAGCCCACCACCGTTGGATCTCCTGATCCAACGGCCATGCATCGTCGTCTACCTCCGATAGCCCTTCTCTCTCCCACGATCCAGCGCACGCACACCTCTCCCCCTTTCCTTTTTCACCGCTACTCCAGTGGACCTCTTCCCTCGATAACCACCGCTGGGTCTTGCCCATTCCTCCACCTCCTCCGCGCATCACTCCACTACCCACGACTCCCTTCCAGTCGCCCCACAGCTGCCCTCAAACCCACGTCGCCCACCACCACTTCCGCCGAGCTTCCCTTTCAAATACACCGGTCCCACGCCCAATCGTCGGTATCCACCTTTACGTGGGGCTCGGCCCAGCCCTCCACCACCTCCCAGTGACAGGGGGAGGTGGTCGGATCGAGCGACGACGATCGTCGTCCCCGGTGTGATCCATCGCCGACCATGGCGGTGTCGCGGCGCCTCCTGGCGACCGCTCGAGCTGCGTCGAGTAGCTGACGACATCCAGCGACGACCAGAGCTCAATCTCGAGCTCGCGCACAAGCTTCTCGCTCTGCCAACCTCCGGTAAGTCTTCTTTCTCTTCTCTCGCATTTTCTCTTAATTTCCTTCGATTTTTCTAGGTCACTCCGTTCGATTTAGATCTCCCTTAACCATCTCAAGGACTCCACATCGCAACCCCCTTTCCTGCGCCACCTTCCGACCACGATCTTCTTCCTCCAGCTTCCCAGACCATGACCGACCCATCTCCTCCGCCCTCGCGGCGGAGGAGCATCAGAGCTCTCCCGTTCTTCGCCCGCCGAGCTCACGTCTCATTCACGCACACACTCCCTTGTGTTTCGGATGTATCTACTAACAGTGCAGGTCTTCGAGCAATTCATTGATCGGGAGCCTCGCCGGAGCAATTCAGCCGAGCACCACTGTCACTATCGCAGCTCTGGTAGCCTGGGCCAAGACGTCAGCGTCTTCTCCGAGCTCCACACTTCATCGGCGATCTTTCCGTTAGCCAGAGGGAGGTCCACAGTGGCCGAGGGCGAGCGGCGGAGCCGGATCTCCTTCGCCGGAGCTCGGTTTCCGCCGCCAGCTGCGAATGGAGGAGAAGGAGCAGTAGCCGTTGGATGCTCCGCCTCGGAGTTCATCCAACGGCCACGAGGTAGCTACGTCATCAACCAGCGCTTCTTCAGAGGTCGTTGGATCTTCGATGATCCGACGACGTATAGCCTGCCACGCGTCAACGTCAGGACTTCACGCCCAAGCCTCCAGGCTTGGGTGTTCCCGAGCCTTCACGAGCCGACGACCGAGCCTGAACCAAGATCCGAGCCTATCCGAAGCAGCAACCAAGCCTCTGCCGAGTCCGAGCCAAGGTCCGAGCCTGGGTCGCACGTGCCTGGCACGTGCGTACCTGGGAAATTTGCAGAGGAGGCCCCTAACTTCTCCACATTTGCAAGCAGGTCCATGTCATGTGCAGTTCACGTGCATATTGGGCATTTTGCACTTATGCCCTCGCGACTTTCAGCAATTGCAAAAATGCCCCTGTGCTCGTGGAAAATTTACAGGGAAGGACTCGTCTTTATTTTTATTGCATATTAGTCCCTCCCAGGGACCTGTTTGTAGGTATCTTTTTATGTTTTCTTTCATTTATGCCCTTATCTTTGAACTTGCATATCTTGATCACCGTGTTTCCGTTTCAGTTGATTTCAGTCTCATTTGAAAGCTTGTTTTATGTACTTCTTAATGGCATAGTAAGTTTTACATTTTGGACACTTGAATTTTTAGGTATTATTGTATTTGCCATGTGTCCCTTATTAGTAACTTATGCCTTGTTAACATTATCGATCAAGCTTGACATTTTAAGCAAATCTGAAATTGACTCATATTGAATTTTGCTCTTCATTATTAACTTAGGGCATATTTCCATTACATTTTCATTGCATTTCATGTCATCTATTTGCATTATAAAAATTGATAAAAAAAAATGCATGTTTATTTTTAATGCATTGTATTGTTACCTTGCATCATTTGACCTATATGCCTCTAACTCAACATTTAATTAAATAAACTAAAATCCGATTAATACGAGAGAGGCTCGTGTCCCTGAGTTCGACCTTGGTTTCTTACCAAGTAAAATAAAAATTAACGACCATCGCATTCTTACTTGACATGTATCAATGAGGTGGCCTCTTTGATGACCAAAATCGGCCCGACTGCATCGACATGTTTAAGTGCTAATCCCGCACTATTAAAGGGCCGATTTTGCGGTTCATCACATCGCCGCACCACCAACGTCTTCACGATGTCCCCAGCTATCTTCTCCGACCATCAGAGGACCTCGCGAGGCACGGCGGAGCTCCATCGAGTCCACCGGAGACCCGCCTTCTCCGGCGGACTACGGAGGAGGATGACAGTACAGGTGTCGTCCGATCACCAGGATCGGGCGGCTAGGATGATTCCACGTGGCGACTCCAGACTCCACCCGAGCCTCCACTCTGAACCTATAGGCTCGGGTGGACCGAACCCTGAGCCGAACCTCCAGCAGCGGCCACGTGTCTCGAAGCAGCGGTGTTCTCCCGAGCCTAGCATTGCACGTGCATAGCACGTGAGGTGCTGGGTAATTTGCATAAAAGACCCAGAAGTTTTCAAGAATTGCATTTTGGTCCCCAGGCACGTGCCTCACGTGCATGCCTGGGTATTTTATAGGGAGCCCCTCCAAGGTTTTGGAAATTGTAAAAATGCCCTTGCGCACAAATGGTGAAATTGCATAAGGGCCCAGGCGGTTTTTGGTAATTGCATTTAGGTCCTTCTAGGGACCTAAATGCAATACTTATCCTTTATTTTTCTTACATTTTTATTACAATTATGCCCCTGCATTGTTTTTAGCATAACTTAAGCATCGTAGGTCCAAATTGCATGATTTTAGTGTCGTTTTGATCATTGTTTTGTCCTCTACATGTTAGCATGTTTAATTGTCTCATTTGCCCCTATTTTAATTAAAATGAATTTTTATGTGAAAAATGAGACCCTGCTCTCATTGTCTTGCTTGATTTGATGACCGCTTTTTAATGATGGATTAAATCGACACTTATCTCATTTCTATTTTGTTGATCACTTTTTTAGGGTATAATTGTAGGATTTAATCTGTATATAAATGCTCTTACATATTTATCCATGCATCATTTTAACTTGCATAAAAATCAATAAAAAATGCATCCATCTTAGCATCGCTTTGTACATTGCTCAATTCTTCATATGGACCTGAAATTGGAATTAATTCACATTATGCCATCATGAATCGAAATTCGATAAACATATTAGGCAGTCGTGTCTCTGTGTTCAACCTTGGTAGACTTGCTAAGTTAAAATATTCCACGACATTCAAAGTTCGTGGTTTTTGCTGAATCGAATTCGCCTCCTATACTAAGACTAATTTTCCACTCTTAAAGAGGCGAATTTCACGTTCATCAAACGGCGTCGTTGCCGGAGACACGGCTTTGCTTAATTATTGAATTTTGATTTTTTGTTGAATAATTTCTAGGTCCTCATTTCATGCATAAATTTTATGCATCATATCTACTGATTTAATTTCTCGGTGTGTCTAACTTTTCTCTTTTATGGCAGGGCCCATGATGATCGAGGACGCTTGATCCTCATGGAGGCGTGAAGTCGGGAGCTTCCGCTGAAAAGGCCGCAAAAGAATTCGGGAAGAAATTTGAGGACTTTTATCAGTCAGATTGCATTTCATATTATAAAAAAACTTGCATCTGCATATTTATTTTTCAGTTTTGCATGTTGTAAAAAGAAAGAGTGGATCACTTGATGATCTACCCCCCCCCCCCACACACACACCTACACTTGCACATATACACTCACTCCCACCATCCCCCTATATTTTTCACTCTCTCTCTCTCTTTGTATATTTCACGAACCCCCTCCCCCTCACCCTTGTATCATAAAACACCTTCCCCCACCCCCTAACCCAGACCTTACTTAGGCTAATTGTAGACTAAGTATAGGGGGAAATGTCTGCTCATTCCTCCCTGGTTCTGTCTTCTTGTGCTTAGGTCAATTTTGGCCTAAGTATAGGGGGACTCATCCTCCAAAGTTACGCTATATCACCCTATATTTGAACCGAGCCTTGGCTTCATGGCACTTGTGCTATGAGGACATAGTAAAATTTAAGTATAGGGGGTATACCGTATATTATTGTATATTTACTTTAGCCTTAGCTCGCATTTTAAATCTCTTTTAAAATTTTATTTTTCGGGCTGGGTTTTGGTAAACTAGTGAACTGAGTTTTGTAAAAATTGTTTATTAAAATCGAGGGTTTAATTTTTGTAAATAGTTCCTTTTCAAAAAAACAAAAAAAAATAAATTAAAAATCTTTCCTGGAATTTGACTCTGACTAATAAGCTTAGTAGACATTTTCAGTGAGAGAACCTCGGTCTCCCTTAACAGAGTGGGTGGTTAGAGGACATCGCATATGGCCCCATCCTCAAGTAACACGGGTCTCGGCCCGTACTTACGCCCATACTGGCTGAGAGTGGATACTTTTATTTGAGCATGGGCCAGTCATTGTCTCTCCGAGAAATTAAAAAAAATAAAACCCATAAAAATCTGCAAAAGACAAAATCACACAAAAATCACTAACCTAAGGAGTTGGTGTATTCGTGACGCATTCACACTCACTCAAGGCTTGAGGATTTTGAGGACACTAGATTTCTGGGATCTTGAGAGTCTGAGTTAACATGCCTTAGTCATTAGGGTTTTCAAGACTTAAATATCCACACTTTCCTGGTTTGAAAGATTTGAGTGCTATATTGCACTCTTCATCTCTACCTTCAAGAAAATATGATCAGCACAGTCACTTCCACAACTGCATGTTTGATGAGCTGAGTTGAGATATCACTTGAGGAACTATGACCAGAGATTTGAGTTTAGATCTGATCTAGTGATATTCGAGGATGGGATAAAGTTAATGAAGGCTTCAGAAAACCTGAGTGTCAGCAAAACCCTAGCCGTTATGTGAACAAGATTCATATACTATCTCTTTGATATTTACCTATGTGCCAGGGTGTGATGAAACTTAAAGGAATTTGTTGATCAGTGTGTGCCAACTTTTGGTAAAAGCATTGGAGCTAGCCAACAAAAGAAATGAAATGTCAAAGAAAAAGCTCTGAATACCAAAGTCAAAATACAAATGAGCTTCCACCAATGGCGAGCGCTCACAAACATTTTTTTAGTGTCCACTTGGACCAAGAGCTAATTAGGATCAAGGAGTCGGGTTGACACCACAAAAAGGGTCCTGCATCGTAAGCGATACAAGTCTGGGTGTCGAAGGTATCTTAGATACTCAGAAAAGACACACCCCGGTGTACTCCCAGAAAAACAAGTGCAGACGACTCCAACTCTCTTGACGGACACATTGATCAACAATATTAAAATTTACTTATGTTGAGTAAAAAGGCACTCGAGAGGCCCCTTGTTCCAATGTGAGGGTGAGAAAAATAGACACAATCCCATTACCTCCATCATCTGGCCGTCCATCAATATTTCAAGTCTGACAAACTAATGAGACGGTTGACTGAAGTAAGAATAGACTTATTCCCTAGTATGAAGATTAGGTCTAGAGGAGAGTCTTTGGGATTGGAACTTTGAGTGATGCATCGACTCGGCTCTCATGAAATGCAGTATACTAAATGTCATATCCTTATATTATATGTACAAAAAGAGAGTCTGATAATCAGAGAAGTTGGATTCCTTCTGACTAAGTCTTGGATAAACCCGGAATTTTGGGATCACTTAAGTCAAGGGTCTTTGAAAGATCAAGCCTTGAATTTTTCACGCGCACTGTCAGGAATTAATCAGACTCCTTCATTCTTTAGATGCTCGAGGACGAGCATGGTTTAAGTATAGGGGTATGATGAATCTCGTATTCATCATGCTAAAAGCCGCTAATTAAAACCCCTGCTTAATCAATCCAATAAAAATACCCTCTAATTCCTTATTTTTATCATGTATTATATTGTGTATAATTTACCATTAAATTATTGTATTTAATTTCCTTTATTTTCTTGTAATTATTTTATCCTCAAAAACCCCTAAAAATTAGATAGGATAATTGTTTATAATTCACTGACCATTAAAAGCACTAAAAAATACAAAAATATCTCAAAACCACAAAATCGGTATTTTTATCCCTTTAAAAAAAACCCCCAAAAATATGTTTTGTACAAATGACCTCTTTTGGCTTTTTGACCAACATAAAAGTTGTAGATCTCGTCGAGACAACAACTTTCATGTTTTGACTTTTTTCTAATTCGACCTCTAACTATTTCATTTATAATTTTCTGTGTAATTATTCTCTGAATTTTCTCATTGGGCCACGTGGCGCTCTCTGGAGCGCCCACGTGGCCCGCCTCCCCTCTCGCCACCCGGCACCTTCCTAGGTCGTCGGATCTCCCCCTGATCGCCCTCATCTCCGCAGTCCATAACCCGCTCCATTCTTGGCCGTATGATCTGATCCCAGATCAAATCATCGCCACTCACTTCCGCTTTCATCAAAGCCTCCTGATCCAGCACCCATCCTACGTCTCTCTCTTCTCCACGTCACCCCTTCAATCTCCACCATACGATCTTCCCCTCCTAGCCATCTAAACCGCTCATCGGCGCCTAATCCCCACCGTCGGATCAGATCTTTTGATCTGATCCTAACCCTCCGTTTGCGCCATCATCCTACCCGTTGGATCGCTAGATCCAACGGTTGACCAGTCGTCCCCTACCTCCAAACACCCCCCTTCTCTAGCCATTACATCACGTGAAACCACCACCCCCTTCCTATTTTGGAAGGCGACTCCTATCACCTCTCCGTCTCCTAACGGTCGCCCCGCGTACCCCTTCCCTCCACCATCCTCGCGCCGCCATGAACACCCCTCGCCATTACCCCCCTCACCATTAAACCTCCAGTGAAAAATGCCTCGCCATCAACATAACCCCCAGTCGCCTCCGCCTATTTAACCCCCTCTCCCGCCACCGGAATCCTTGTCCACCATTCTTGGCTTTTATCCTAGCCTCCTCCGCCCCTCCACTGATAGCGGAGGGGCGGAACGTCGAGGCGACGATGGGTTTCTGCCGGTGTCGACCCTCGGCGCTCCTCCGCCGAGTAGCGGACGCCCCCAGGCTCGGCCGAGCTCGCTGGCCTTGCTGACCGACGATCCCTAGGCTCTTCCGAGCCTTATCCCAAGCAGCTCCTCCGCCAGGGTTCCCCTCCCCGACGAGGTCTCCTCCCTCATTCTTTTTCTTGTGTTTCTCCTATTTATTCCATCACCTACATTCACCATCACCCTATTCTGACCTCTTCATCAGCTTCGCAACACCACCTTCCTTCACGCGGACCCCCTCTCCCTTCTCCAGAACCACAACCACTCCGACCCACTCTCCACATGCTCCGCCGGTGAAGAAACCTCCGGCCATCGCTTCCCGTCGCTTCACGGTCGCCCACTCGCCTCACTTCACATCGCTTCACGCTTCGGCTGTTCGCTTCTAACATTTGCAGGTGCTTCCATCGTCAATGGATGGAGTTCTGATCGGAGCACCTTCGAGTTTTTCCCCTCCGACGATGCTTCACCGTCCGTCACCTCCGATCATCCTCGGAGCATCGCCGCACCACCAACGTCTTCGCGATGTCCCCAGCTATCTTCTTCGACCATCAGAGGACCTCGCGAGGCACGGCAGAGCTCCATCGAGTCCACCGGAGACCCGCCTTCTCCGGCGGACTACGGAGGAGGATGACAGTACAGGTGCCGTCCGATCACCAGGATCGGGCGGCTAGGATGATTCCACGTGGCAACTCCAGACTCCACCCGAGCCTCCACTCTGAACCTATAGGCTCGGGGGACCGAACCTCGAGCCGAATCTCTAGCAGCGGCCATGTGTCTCGAAGCAGCGGCGTTCTCCCGAGCCTAGCATTGCACGTGCATAACACGTGAGGTGCTGGGTAATTTGCATAAAAGACCTGGAAGTTTTCAAGAATTGCATTTTGGTCCCCATGCACGTGCCTCACGTGCGTACCTGGGTATTTTACAGGGAGCCCCTCCAAGGTTTTGGAAATTGCAAAAATGCCCCTGCGCGTAAATGGTGAAATTGCATAATGGCCCATGCGATTTTTGGTAATTGCATTTAGGTCCTTCTAGGGACTTAAATGTAATATTTATCTTTTATTTTTCTTGCATTTTTATTACAATTATGCCCCTGTATTGTTTTTAGCATAACTTGAGCATCGTAGGTCCAAATTGCATGATTTTAGTGTCATTTTGATCCTTGTTTTGTCCTCTACATGTTAGCATGTTTAATTGTCTCATTTGCCCATATTTTAATTAAAATGAATTTTTATGTGAAAATGGGACTCTGCTCTCATTGTCTTGCTTGATTTGATGACCGCTTTTTAATGATGGATTAAATCGACACTGATCTCATTTCTATTTTGTTGCTCACTTTTTTTAGGATATAATTGTAGGCTTTAATATGTATATAAATGCTCTTACATATTTATCCATGCATCATTTTAACTTGCATAAAAATCAATAAAAAAATGCATCCATCTTAGCATCACTTTGTAAATTGCACAATTCTTCATATGGACTTGAAATTAGAATTAATTCACATTATGCCATCATGAATCGAAATTCGATAAACATATTAGGCAGTCGTGTCCCTGCGTTCGACCTTGGTAGACTTGCCAAGTTAAAATATTCCACGACATTCAAAGTTCGTGGTTTTTGCTGAACCGAATTCGCCTCCTATACTACGACTAATTTCATATTATTAAAGAGGTGAATTTGACGCTCATCAATAATTTCTAATATTGTCACTTAAATATGATGTGTCATTTAATTTATTTGTATGCAACATTGCCCATTAGCTTGAGAAATTTTGATAAATGATAAATGATAAAATCGACAATTATCTTTTCTATTCCACTTTAAATTATTTGTCCACAACCTCCTTAGTCAAGTACCATTTTAATTATTATTTAGTGAACATCATCCCATTATGAATATAAAGAAAAATAAAATTTACGATTCAAATATGAAACCATCGTCATATAGATTCATTTGTTTACATCAATCTTGGCTATCAAACCACAAATCAAACATCATGTGCCACAGAGATGAAACTTGATTCAATACATAATTGAACGGATTGGATTGAGTTGGATTTTGATATTTAATGCATTAGATTAAACAGATTGGATTGAGTTGGATTTTGATATTTAATGGATTGACTTAAAGCTAAAATTCAATCCAATCTCATCCATTCATTCATTGCACCCTTAATTATATGGGTCTTGGTGTAGTTACAATCACTATCGGGTTTGTGGTGTAATGGTAAAGATTATAGGGGTCTTTGTGTAAGAATCCCAATAATACTGGTGGTCCCAGCCCCAGCAGAGAGAGACAACCAATCTCTTCTACCCAATGGAAATTCGCCACGTATATGCACACCGGACTTTCCTTTTCTATAAATATACATAAACACCGCAAAATCAAACCCTCCCCTCAGATCGTAGGGAGGAAAAAAAAATTTCCCCCATTTTTTCCTTCTCTTCTTCTTTCAGATTTCCCTGATTCGATCCACGTCGCTCGATCGATCGTTCTTTCCTTTTGTTTTGCCTTTCTGTTCTTGGAATTGGATGTGTTTTAATCCATACATAGATCTAACGACAACAGCAATAACCCTAATTTCTTTCCCGATCCAACGTCGTAGGCAAAACCCTAACCCAAAGATCCCACCTTTTTTTTCCGGGGAATCGATTCGATGGAGGGGAGGAAGAGAGAGGAGGGATCGGAGACGGAATCGACGTCGATGACGTACACTGTGAACGGATCGCACGAGCTGGTGATCAAGGGATTCTCGCTGCTCAAGGGGATGGGGATCGGCCAGTACGTGTTCTCCGACAAGTTCGAGGTCGGCGGCCACTCCTGGGCGATCTACTTCTACCCGGACGGCAAGAATCAGGAGGACAACGCCACTTACGTCTCCCTCTTCGTCGCCCTCGCCGCCGAGGCCGCCGACGTCCGAGCTCTCTTCGAATTGACCATGGTCGACCAGAGCGGCAAGGATAACCACAAGGTCCACACCCATTTCGGCCGCAACCCCGTCTCCGGACCCTATACCCTCAAGTACCAAGGGAGCATGTGGTATGCATCTCATCTTCCTCTTTTTTTCTTTCTACCCATCAAATTAATAACTTTCTGATGACTTATCTTTTTTCGATCTTTTTTCCTTTTCTTTTTAGGGGTTTCAAGCGGTTCTATCGGAGGACGGCGTTGGATACGTCTGACTATCTTAAAGATGATTGCTTGGTAATTAGGTGTCGTGTTGGTGTTGTTCGATCACGCACTGAAGCGCCCAGGCTGGCTAGAATTCCAGTTCCTCCCGCAAGCATATCTCAGCATTTCGGTCAGCTTCTTGAGAGCCAGGATGCCACGGATATAAGCTTCCAAGTTGATGGGGAAATATTTTCCGCGCATAAGCTGGTTCTTGCTACTCGATCTCCGGTGTTCAGAGCGCAACTCTTTGGTCCAATGGGGGATAAGGAGACGGATACGATAGTGATTGAAGATATGGAAGCTCCCGTTTTTAAGGTCAGTTGGTTTTTTATCCTTTTGATTCCATTTTCGTTTCGATCAATTTTTCAATGTTTGACTAAGAGTGGTATGTTTATCTCTTCAATCCCTTTGAACTTCTTATTAGGTAATCCTTTCTAAAACATTTTGCTATCAGTTAATGTGGTGCTATGCATGAAAATGTTATGCAACAAGTTTTGTTTAGAATGATGCAAGTCATTGAAAGATGATGCTGTACATTTGCAGGCCTTTTTGCACTTTATATATTGGGATTCGTTGCCGGACATTGAGGAATTTACTGGTTTCAATGCCAAATGTGCTTCCACATTAATGGCTCAGCACTGCTTGATGCAGCTGATCGGTATGCTTTGGAAAGGCTTAAGATAATTTGTGAAGATATACTTTGCAAGAATATCGCGATAAACACAGTATCAACCACGCTGGCTTTGGCAGAGCAGCACAATTGTTTACACTTGAAAGCTATGTGCCTTAAATTCATTGCCAAGACTGAGAATCTGCGAGGTACCACTGTCTTTTACTTGAGATAATTGATTCTTTCTAGAGCTAAATTTCTCTGTGGGATCATTGGAGTAATTAACTATATCCTGCTTTTAATTATATAAAAGTTTTGATAATTATCTACCTTTTTGTGTTTGAGCCATGATGATCTTCACCTGCTTGAAGTTATCAAATTAGTCAGCTTCGACATCGTTTCAAGAACTATTAATATCCCAAAAAATAAACAAGCTAATAAAGCAATTGGGTGACAGCTATTGATCTGAACTTCCTTATGGAGATGCCGTGTTTTGAAATGGATATTTAAATTGAAATACTCAATTACTGACCCTAGCTGGATGGAGGATTGTGTGAATAATACTAGACCGTTTTCTTCTATTGCCACAGAAAAAGCATTAGATAATTGTCTTCATTGCGGATGCCTTATACAATTATTTCTGATTTTTAGTTCTTTCATGTCCTTTTGTACTTTGTCTGAAATGGTCTTATGTATTAATGTATGCAGAGTTTATTTCTTACCATTTCTTTATTCATGTTATGAGCTTGTCTTTTAAATTGGGTCATTTACAGTTATGCCCCAGTATAATTTTGCAATTACCTTCTAGCCTTTGTATATTTCATATTACACCGGGGTCCCTTAAAAACCTTTGTTCACGTGATATGCTCCTGCTGTTAATGACTATAACAGCTTGAGTGATTATAATATGCAAAAAACTGTCCTTGTAACTTGTAATTTCTTCTAACTTGCTCCTGCTGTGATGTGCATGTTCATCAACGACAGCCACTATGCGATTGCATGTTGTTCATGTGCAACATTACACAGATCATTCACAGTAAGGAGGCAAGGTAATCATCAGTAAGGAGGCAAGGTAGAGCATGGGGTGAACATGCTTGCTACCTGCGAGGACACAATATTGTATGGGTCTACGCTCAGAGAATGAAGACTAAGAATGAACACTTAAGAACGCTTTATTTCGATAGTGTCTAGTTCGATTAAAGCAAGTTTTTTATAGTGGAAAAACACTCGAGAAATGGGGCTCAACCACCCTGATTCGACAGTTGGCTAAAAAATCTCACTTGAACCTCATGATCCACAGGAAAGGAACTGCACTCAACTGCATGTCCTTCGGTCGTCCAAGAATGACCGTGGGGACATTCCTCGCATTAGTATGAGGTCTTTCTCTTAGGTTCTTTTGCATGGCATGGCAGGCCATTTGCGCTAGATAGTCTCCCGACGTCTTAAGCTAACTAACCAGTGGGCCGGAACAAGCTTTTTATTAGAAGACGTTCAGAACAGCACGAGTGGAGGAAAGATAGAGCTTGAGGTCGAAGGAGGTCATGGTTGTGGCGGATGGGTGTGCCCTTGACATTGGAGAAGGAGAGGTGGAGTGGGTAACAGGGAATATATCTGGATCATTTGGCTGTTGAGTTCAACTGTCGAGGTTGACCCTAGTGATAGCAATACCAATAGATGGGGAGGAGAGGGTGTTAAACTACTGCTATAAATACGGTAATTGTATTTTAGCCCTTGTGGTTTATCTATTGGGCATTAATGATGGACTATATGGTGTAATACATGCATTTTCAGGGACCATTGTGTACATATGGGTCAAGGGTGTAATTTTATGCAGAGCATGTGTGCAAATATCTCTTTTAAGTTTTGGGTCAAGGGACTTGCAGTGAAGTTTTCTTGTTCAACAAGATCCCTGAGCAATACTTAGATTGTCGCCATTACTTCTTGACCTATGTACGGAGAAGAAATCTCTAAAGTGAAATAAAATGATAATAGAATACAATTGTTAATAATATGTAAGCAAGCGACAAGTGCTTGCTGATTATCAGAAGAATCTTTTCTTTGTTTAAATCCATTTGTTGGAATCTCTATGATCATTGTTTTATTCAAGTCAGCCGATCCTTGAATCCTTTGTTGACTCCAGGTATATGCTTTGTTGCATCACATTTTCTGTAATCCTTGCATACGGTGATCTGTTGATGATGGTTGTCCGGTCATCTGCTGATTATGAATTCAAAATATTTGCTGATTTTCTTTGATTGGGTTGTCATTTAGCTTGGGTTGTTTATCTTTTGTGTTACAGCCGTGATGCAGACTGATGGGTTTGATTATCTGAAGACGAGCTGCCCCAATATTAGTTTCGAACTGTTGAAATATGTGTCGCAAGTGGGGGAGGGCTCCTATACCTGCAGCTCGGCAGATGCACTGCATCTCGTACCAGACGGTAGTGATGGTGTTGGGAGGCGCGTCAAGCAGCGGAGATAGACAGACTTTGCGACAGTTCTAGTGAAAAAAGGGGAGAGGGGATGCAATTATTGCAAAATCAGTTTCATCTATCAGTTTATTGCATCATATTTTTTCACAGGTTCTTTTTCACCTAAGTAATATGGATTTTGAGCTCAGGGAAGCTGAAGAAGAATACCTTGTTGGTGTTTCATTTGTAAAATAGCATGCAGTAAGTTCAGTAGGTCATGCATATAAGCGGTAATTCGACAGGGTATCGTTTACCATGATGTAGATTATAGTTCATTTAGGTCATGCAGCCTAATTCTTCAAGATATCGTTTTACCTTAATGTAGTTTTTAGATTTCTAGGTCATATATGTAACCTGTGCTGGAATGGGGGTGGGGGAAAAGGGAATGGCTTGTTCCTGGGGAGGCTGCCACTGTAGTTTAAGAATAAAACTTTTGGTTGAGACTCTGCTGGAAAACAGACGTCGATACAAACTGATCGTTTTACGAAATCAGCTGTTTTTGGCAGATGAGATTTGGCCGTTGGATTGAGGGTGATTTTACGTAAGGAGGGGAGCGTGTAATTGAGGGTACTCTAGAGCCACTCTTGGTAACTGGGTTGGGTCTGATATCCTTCTGTGAATAGTAGCAATTTGGATGGTTGGAGGGTTGGAATGATAAATGTGATGTGGTGTGATATTAATTATGTGTTATATTAAATTGTAAATAATTGTAATATATTTTATATTATTTTTTATTTGAATGTGGTTTAAAAATAGGGATTTTACCCAGCAGACCCTATAAATTTTACCAATCACCTCCACGACCTTTGAAACAACCTAATTCCCCCCTCGACTTTGTGAACTTGCCAACTCTTACCCCATGAACCCTTCGGGTAATATGTTTTAAGCCCGTGGGGGTTCTTGGGGTAATTTACAGGGTCAATGGGGTAATTATGTTGTGCAAAAGGTCGTAGAGGTATTTTAAAACATTTATAGGGTCTGCTGGGTAAAAATCTCTAAAAAATATTACAGCAAGGAAATTGTACTGTTCATACAATTAACTCCAACCTATTGGATGTGTTAAAATTGTCCGCTAGTAGTTTTGAACAGGTTATTGTCCGTATGCAAATCTGGGGAACGTCGTTTCTCGAAGATGATGTGCACTTCCACACTACGTATAAATATATGCGATGTTTTATTTTATTTTGAAAGGTGTCGATATGGATATTATTTTGCAATTTTCTATTCATATGAATACGGCCACTTACAAAATAGGTGCATATCCGTTCAAAATATGCTATGCACTTATCTAATGCTGCATGAAATACATATTTGCTCTTGTAACTTTTGAACTTCGCCAATAATACTCATCTCCTTGCGTATTTTTAAGCCTTTCTATCAATAGTTGTTAACGATGATTGAAGAATCAAGATGTAACTAAAATTATAACTTGGACCTCAAATTTATAATAGATCTCTTTTCTTCATCTTTTTCCAACTTCTCTCTTCCTCGCTTTATCTCTTGTTCTCTCTCTCTCTCTCTCATGCATTTGAGTAAGAAGGCTGAAATGTATCGTGGGTCTAGATTTGAGTTGTTCTATCAAGGAAAGATGACCTCAGACAATTTATTGGGTTTCGATCTAACTAGACATGTTGATCGATACAACATGCTTAAGCTCAAGTTGTAACTTCCTTCTCTTATATCATACTCTTGCACTTAATGAGTATTGAATGTCAGATTATGTGAGTTATTGCATTTTCCACAACTTATATTACAGTATCCTCGTTATTTAATGACATTGTGGCAATCTATTTTTAGACAATTAAAAAGACAAATGGAGATGAGAGGTAACAACAATCATGTAAGAAATCTTTTCCTTGAATCTCTTTGTATGGTGCGAGACTACCTCTCCCTATGTGGCCACCTTTTTAGCTCATCTCTTGTCAATGCCAGTCACGAGATTACGAGAGAGATGGTGAAGCTCAATCTCTTTTTTAGTCAAGCGTTGAGATGTAGAACTATCCTAGGGTCAAGAGATCTTGAATATGGAATTCTCCTTTTTATATTTGCTAATCCTTCCTAGCGAGAAACAGCTCTACAACTTATAGTCTAGTTGGGAAACTATGGGACTCGAAAAAAGACCGGTAAAAAAAGAAGAAAAAAAGGCATAATCCGTCAAAGAAAGACAAAATATCACCAACTATAGTATGAATTTGAAAAGGTCTTCACAGGACCCGTTGTCGTCACCTCAACCAAGAAAGTCATTGCAGTGATTTCCGGACTGCCTTGTCTACTCTACTCTAAAGACAAGGATAGAATGGTCCCTGGATTCGGTTAAAAGCTTGATTTTTGCCTCGGACATCTAGTCTAAAGAAAATGACTACAAGTGATCTCGATGGGAGAAGAAAGACTCGTCTCTCCGCTAGTATTCTTTCCTCAGTCCTCTCCAAGCGTACCATTTTGTATCGAGAAAATCGAACGTAGCAACTTGTTAAAGTTAAACACAATTAGACCCATTTAACAACCATATAAATTTGTTTAAAGCAAATTGTGAATCCCCTGCTCATAACATACTATGAGTATTATATGTAGAATTATGTTTGAGCCTTACAAACTTCCTAAATTAAACCAAAGAATCCCACATCTAATACTTAGGAAGTCAGAGTGAGCCAGAAAAGTGTTGGATTATTACGTGAAAACTTAGGCTTAAACATTTGGGTAGTTGTCAAACAGGTATAATTTGGGTACGAAGCCCATAAGTTGGCAGGTCTAATTTTCCTAGACTACTACTTGAGTCCTAGACCTTAAATGTTGCAAATGGTTAACAGATGGTTCCCTTTAATATTGGAAAGAACTACCCAAAAGGTGGAACCAACCATACAAAAACATAGAAGGAAAAGGCTAACTAAAGCGTACATTTGCCATTATCACTAAATGTTATTGGTGTGCCAGATCGCAGTGAGGATATTGCAAATATAAGTGAAGATAGTTGTAACACTCCAAACATAGTTTCACATCTAATACTCACAAAGTTTGAAAACGAGTTATAACAGTGATAGATAACTACTTGACAACTTACACATTAAAGTGGAGGTCAACATGTCTAATTGAGCTTGAACTCAACAAGCGAGTAGATCATTTTTTCTCAATAATGGCACGTGTAAGTCTGAGATATTACAAATGATAATAGAGTTGGTTTCCCTAATAACGGATACCAGAGAGGTGACGACACCCTATAAAAAGTTAGGACGAGAAGGTTACTCGAAGCATATAGCCCCCACTATTACTAAAAACAAGTAATTTGCTTTATCGCAACAAGGTCATTGCAAATATAATTGGAGGTTGTAACACCCTAAACATAACTTCACATATAATACTCAAAATGTGTGAAAACAGGCCAAAATTACTCAACAACTTAAGCTTAATTTTTTGGATAGTGGTCAATAGATTCAGTTAGACTAGAAACCAATAATTCGTCATGGCCAATTCCTAGATAATTGCTTGGGTCTAGGCATGAGATTTACAAGAAAAGGGTCTAGGTGGGGCTTTTCGCAGGTTGCATGAATGATCATGGTTATCGAGTTGAACAGATACCCCCAAGAACCCTGAAGGTTAGCCATGAAGATTGGGTATCAAATAAATATATGAAGAAAAGGTTTTTTTAATAGTAGGACCGACAATTCGGGGTCCAGAACGTCTTCCTTGAGATTCGAACATGGATCCTTTAAGGTATAAGCACTCTACACTACCACCAGACCACTCCTTCCTCAGGTTCTATGCGGAGAAAAGATTACCCAACGAGAACCAAATTCTTTTTCGTTAGTGACCCCTGAAGTTTTGGATATCAAATAAATTATATGGAGAAAAGGTTTACCCAATCAGAACCAACTTCTTTTCCGTTAGTGACCCGCATGGGTTATCCAAAATTATGAATTGTTTTTCTACTTGTCCTCTTAAATATTAATTCCAATCACAACTCGGCAATCTATTATATCTACCTCGGCTCATCAGAATATCTCCAACTCACTTGATACCTCCTCCAACACTCAGATTCATCATCTCCCTCTTCTTGGTATATTGGCATACATTGCCCTAGATTTGTGTTATCTCTTTGACTCCGATACTCAGTTCGATCATTAGACTGACATCTCCACTCCACCACACCTCTATCCCCTCTTTTGATGCCGTAACTCTCATGTGATTATGTCTAACACCTTGAGTCCCAGCTTGGGTGTCATGAATTATTAGGTGATTGTGCCAACATCTCTAGCCATGCCTCTAATGCTGAAAACTATAGAATGTTTGTGCAATGCTTTAAGTCTTTCCTTGGATTCCACAAACTCTCACATGGTTGTGCAAACGACTCGAGCACTCCTTAAGATTCCATAAACTTTTATGTGGTTGTGTCATTACCTTGAGCCCCTCGTCTGTTGATGCAAACTCCTGGAAGCTGGACTAGAATAGCATGGACTCATGACCCTCATGGAAGATTAGCATTCAGCTGGAGGGATTAGCATGTGGAACGCATCCCTTTCGGACCTCACGAAGCGAGTTGTCTTTAACTTCATGCATGCCTTGGAGACTAAAGGATTTTGTATAAGAAGAGCTAAGATTGGATATATGGAGTGCACTTTTGATGGAAGCAACAATGAAGGACTCGAGGTGAAGATTGGAGAGAATAACATTTAGAAGAAATATTATTTTAGATACTTGGGGTTTATTTTGCAACAGGACGGAGAGATTGATGGAGATGTTACTCACAGAATAAATGCAGGTTGGTTAAAGTGGAGAGTAGCCTCTATTGTTCTTTGTAATAAGAAAATCCCTTTGAAAGTCAAAGGAAAGTATTACAAAGCAGTCGTAAGACCTGCTATGCTCTATGGATCAGAATGTTGGCTTGTAAACCATAGACATGTACAGAGAATGATAGTAGCAGAAATGAAAATGTTAAGGTAGATGTGTGATCATACACGAAAAGATCGAATTCGGAATGATACGATCAGAATAAAAAGTAGTGTAGCTCCGATAGAGGAATAAGAGATTGGAGAAACCGCCTAAGATGGTCTGATAATTTGCAAATGAGATCCGTAGATCTGCCAAAGAGAGCCGCAACAATATAGACAAGGAAAAAAACTCATAAAATGGCATAGGCAAACAGAGCTTTTAATATATTCTGTAGATGATACCAAAGGTTTATTCACTTTTCTTGGCAATACCCTGAAACTGTACTTCCAGAGAAAATGGGCAGCACCATATATATTATGTGTACTCCAAAATATTATCCATAATACAATATCAACTACTCTTCATGCAGATAGAATGCAAATGAAATGCAGTGGCTAGTATAGGAGCAGTGGCGGCAGCGCTCTTCCTCCATGGTGTTGTTCATGATAATGATCACGCGCATGATGGGATAGCTCACATGCAAACAGTAGAGAGGAGAATGAAACCTCACTTGAGGGTCTTGTTGAACCAGCTCAGTGTGTCATTTAATGCTTCTGCAGCTTTCTCAACTGCAACTTTGTCGTCATCCTTGTACCTCACTGTCCATCCATGAGCAACTCCAGGAAAGATCTTGACAAAGCTGGCAACCTGAGACCATATATATGTATTGAAGAAGAATTTACTTGAAAAAAAAACTTACAGCACAGTTCATTGTAAAAAAAATGCATCATAAGATGTGCATAATAGGAAAATCCTTTTCATTTATAGTTTGTGCAGTTACAGTACTTATCAATCAAGTTCCAACTGCAACGATATAAGAGATTGAGGCTGTAATCAGTACTGAAAGCACACCCGATGTAGTTGACGGTGTCTGCTAGTGATGCAAGTGGATAGATGCAAAATGCAGATATAGGTCGTAACACATCCATACCTGTTTTTGAAGTCAAATACAGATATGGATAATCATTTGGATCTGAAGAATATCCTTTAAAAATATACGGATATGGATATGTCTTCCACAAATATGGATAATCAATATATGTATGCAGATAGCTCATAAAATATTCTAAGAGAACGTCCATGTGGGATGGCAATAAAGAGATGCAGGGAAGGATCCATATTCAAAGCATGTAGGACACCCCATGATGCCTTTGCCCGTCCTATCCCAATCCCTTGATACTCCACATAGCAAACCCCATCTCTCACTGGCTCTCTACATGAACTGGACCTATCCTTGATGTCGTCAATGTCAAATTAGAAAACCTTTCTAAAATGATGTCTCCCTTACGAGTCCTCTTTTCTGTTTAAGGTTTGAAATACTGATATCAATATCAACTGATATCAATATCATATCGATGAAGTCTAGAAATGGAATATTGGGCATATATTGGAATATTATTGTAGATATCAGTGGAATCTCGGAAATGGCTTTAAAAAAAGATTATTTTCTCGCAAATTAAGATCATCTTAGTTCTTCAAATAATAAGTAACATACAAACACACTCTTAAATGCAAGAGGGGGATGTATATAACACATTAATATAAATTATGTTGCACATATTGTAAACATAGTACCCTGTTAAATGAGGACTGCTGAGAGATGTGTACTTGTGTACTATAAATGCAAGAGGGGAAAGTATATAACATATTAATATAAATTATGTTGCGCATATTGTATACATAGTACCCTGTTGAATGAGGACTGCTGAGAGATTTTGTACTATAAACATCTTATCGACATAAGGGATGTGTATTTAGCACATTAACGTTGTATTACATCAATGCTATGTATAAACAAAGAGCTGAGCTATATCAGAAATCAAACAAGCACGCAAATGAGCATAACATGTAGATTATTAAGACCATCATTCATAATAACCATAAATTGTATCAAAAGAAATGACTATTATATATTAGAATCTAAACTTTCTATTTGTACTAAAGATATCAATACCAATCAGAGTCTGACCTAGATCCATATCACTTGATAACTAATGCTTACTAAGTAGCAATTATTATATATTAATAATAGTAATATGTACATATATGCATGCAAATTTTCCTTTACCCTTCCCCCTTAAAAACATGGATCTCTCTACCCGATCAATGAGCCCGGGTGTCAAGAGAGAGCAAAATTATAAACTTAATACGTTGTTAATACTAAAGAATAGCAATACAAGTAAAATCACGTACAAATCAAAACCCTTCAAATTTAAAAAAATATACCTTTTAAGCTTCTTCCCTCACAAAACAAGCAACAAAATCAAGCAATTGGATGATATCGATGATACATCATCATGTTGCATAAATATCAATGATATCGATAGATATAGCAGAACTTTTACATTGAAATCTTCAAATTTCATCGATATATTGAAATATTTTGGCTGATACATGGGAAAAGAAATCTAGGGAGATATCACTACCATGGACCCATTGCTACTGATGTATCATCGATATATCAATGACTTATCAACATATCTCAGTACCGTGGCCCCAAGCCCATTAGACTCCAATGATCTCTCCACAGACGTGCATGCACCAGATAGGTTCATGCATTTCGGTGACCTGGCGTCAAGAAACGAGGGTGCATTGCCTTAGCAGGCATAAGTCCCAATGACATAGTGGACACTTCCCTACTTGTCGAGGATAAGGGGGGTGCCTAAGATGGTGATACTGTGATGAGGGGGGCATTGTTGATGAATTGTGATTCAGCAAGTGGTTGGTGAGATATGGATCTCTAGTTCCATGAGGATACGGTGTTGTGTTCGTATTGTCATTGTTCCACATATACATCCCCTATTGTGTACTTTCACCATACCTATCATGTGGAGCTTTGACCCTATGGGATGATAGAGCTAATGGCAGAGGTACCACGTATTGGTGGCACCATCAGTGTCCTCAATCAAAATGGTGCTAACCAAGAGCTTTGTGATCAAAGAGTACGATTTGTCGAACATTGAGGACATTGATGTTCGAGACGGAGCTGACGGGGAAGGAACTGGACAAGACATTGAGGAAGCTTCCCTAACAAGCTTGATTCCGTGTGTGTTGCTTATATTGTTAGATTCTCAAACAAAATTTCTTAATTAATAGTTTAGATATCTTATAGTAGATAAGTGTGTTTTCAATTACTTCCATTGTGATATTTGTGATCCAATTTGAACATTTAAAATTGCATTATGATCTATCAAGATCAGCTTCCCTTCGTTAATGTTGTGTTTCTCTTTTTATTTACTAATGATTAGTTAAGCATGTTAGACTCTTAGTCCATGCAATGGATCTTAATTCATATTTTTTGTTAAAATGGACTTCAAGAGATCATTTCCATACTCTAAAAGCCTTTTGATATGTACCGATAGTTCTTTTATTGATCATCGTGTTTTTCTCCAAAACTTTATCGTATAAATTATTATGCCGTACACGATGGAGATTCTAAAATTAATGTATTTATTATCTAATATAGTTTTAGAATTTTGGTACTAGTTTAACATGTGTTTTTGTCTCTCATATTCACCATTTTCTTTATTATTAATTGTGAAGTGCTCTAAATTTATTATGTCTTAAATTTGTTATGCAATCCAAGTTCTCATTAATTCATAGGCAAAATTTACATGGAGATAGCAAGTATGCACTACATCAAAGAATAAGAACATTATTTATGCAGTTCGAGGGCGGTCATGATTACCACACCACTCCATGGGAGAAGAGGTCCAATGGGGTCAGGCCTTCATTATAAGCTTCTTAGATAATACAGAGGTGTAGGGTTCTTCATATATCGCCAATATATTCATCTCTCATCACTAAGCAATGAGAGACTAAACAATAGAGAGTTGTGTAATTAGAGCTTGGAGATATTTAACTACCCATCTACATACATAGCTTTAACACTCCCCATCGAGGCTGGAATTGTAAATGATGCAACTTGTTACAAAAGAAACAATGAACACCTTTGAAAAAGCTAGGAGGAGAACCGGTCGAAGTAGACATCATCGAAAGGAGATCTCAAGGGAGAGGACATCAGTGAAGGAGACATGTATGAAGATCGCCAACTAGGGGATGGATGGAGTGCCGATCTTCATGCAATAATTTGATGGGCAACAGAAATTTGAAATGATCCCAAGTAGTAGTAATAAAAGTCCATCCGAAGCAGTAGGAGTCGATACCAAGCATCGGTAGTATAGTGGTCAGCTATAGACTTGGAGATCAGGCCTCTTGCATACGAAGTCTCAAAGTCATTTCTCTCATATGGGAGCCTCAAAGAGTGACTATCATATTGGGATGACAAGAAGCATTCTCACATATAAACCTCAAAAGAATATATCTCACTATGGGGCCAGGAATAGAAGAATGAAAGGAAGATAAACCTCTCTTGAGAGATCTCAAGTAAAAAAAGTAATGCTCTACTCTCTTACTCCCTCTTTGGGCTAGGAATAACCAACGAAGTTTGGGTAAAAAATAGGATGCAAAAACCTCTTTACCAATGATTCTTATGAAATAATCTGTCATCTTTTTATGGACGGATTTATGTTCTTTTTACCGCCTTTTCTCTCTCTTTTTTAATGTTCTCTTTTTTTATTGATGGCCCTTGGTCTTAAATAAATAAATAAATAAATAAAGGAACTGAATGGCATGGGTTTATAGTCAATAAGATGGTGGCCACTAATTGAATCCCGATCAAATAAGCATGAGAGCATCAACCCCCCATTTGCTTCTCTTCATCTTTAGGATTTCTATCGTATGAAAGGGCATTGCCTGGAGATAGGCAGTGCTGTTGGAGCTCAAACTAATCAGCACTTGGAAAGGCGGATGCGGCATGTGGAAGCGCACTGTCATTGCAGCAGCGAGCCCCAATAGGGAAGATGAGGTCGAAGACGACTAGGTGGTGGAGTATTCATCGGCAGAAGGTATCGATGGCAAGGTGTAGGTAGTAATAACGTGCTTGTATGGAGTTAATGTTTGTGCCTCGTCGTTTGTAGGCTCGATTCGAGCTACATTTACTACCCTTTTTGTTCATTATTGAGAGGCAACGAAGGGAGAAATGTTGGAGGTACTAGTGAATCACTGCTCACCTTACGTGATGGATAGAACCCTTGATCAATGCATCGTCAACTCACTAACATTGTCTCGATTAGTGCAATGGAACCTGGGGAGGTAGAAATCTATGGGAAACACATTGCTAAAGATTTGTGGTTACTGGTTATGACATTGGATATATGGAGATCGTGCATGAGAGTAGAGTTATCAAAGAGGAATGGAGGCAGCCAGGAGGATCAGGGTTGCTGAAGGTGCTTAAATGAAAAGAGATCTTCCTTAGAAAAGTGCATCTACTACAAGGCAAGGAGAGGCAACGTGAAACTGTTAGAAGTACGAGAACATAATAATAAGGACAAATGAAACAAAAAATTGAATTTTATCCTAAGAGCAAAACATTTACAATCTTATTCTGCTAATATCATATGAAAATACAAAATATGTGCAACATTAAAGAACAAGGACATAATATGTGGCTTGAGACAATCATGGTGATTGTCCTACTGCATGACAGGATTCAATAGGGTCAAATCGACATCATAAGCTTCTCAAAGAATACAAGAGTTGTGGAATTCTTTATATATCCCACCAAGCCTCCAAAGCCTACCATTATGAAATGTAGGACTAGCATGAAAAGCAGTTTAATTAGATCCTGGAGAGATCGAGTTATCTTTTTAAACACGTAACTATAACAAATTATATATAGTGATCCCTATAATTTACCCAAGTCTTAAGCATTTTGCATTTTTGTACAAGCAGAATCTTCTGTATTACAAGTTCGACTGGATACAAAGTTCTAAGTTCATCATTGAGGAGCAGGAGGAAGAGTAAGTCTTGCTTGTATTATAGATAGTAGACAAAAAATTGAAAAGGATTTTATTCTAAGCAAATTCATGATTGGATTAAATATATTATACCAAAACATTGAAACCTTATTTTACGCTAAGCATATTCTACAAGTCACCTAAATCCTTGAAGATTCTAGAAATCTTGGGATATTTTAGGAGATATTCTGATATTTTATTATACATTTTTTATCGCACTCCATGTTTATCTATTTTCTATTGAACCTCTCTACATCTATAAAAAGAGAGGTGGAGCATCAGTGAAATATATCAATGACATTCTATTTTCCCACATGGTATACGAGCATTAATCTGAAACTACAGTAACATACTTCATGTGGAATCCAAAACCTAAACCCTTTAGCAGCATTGTCAACCCTGCTAGACACCTTGATTACAGTGCCACCTTTCTAGTAGCAAACACCGACTCACAGAGGTCATGACACCAACTTTTCAGTGGCTATGCCCCACCTCCCAATTGATTTTTTTTTCTTTGACACCTCCATCAAAATTCAAGGATCATCATGACTGCGGTGACCTCTCACCCTTCTCGCTATAATCCCAAGGGTTCTTGTTGATCCTTTAAAATCCTCTACACAAGTCGCTTCCAAGTAATGTTAGGGCGTTGTGGTGCTCGGTCTATGTTCATACCCCCCCCCCCCCAAAAATGACTGAGTAGACCTACTTTCAACCTTTTATTCATGTTCGTCATGATCATCCTTCACCAGGAGATATTAAAGATGTGGTGGTTTTAACCGAGTAGAGTAGGGTGTGATCTTCAAGATGAATGCGACCAACTATTAGTTGTGACCTTGTAGTCCATGAGTTTGATATATATTCATAACAAGAAGAATATCTTGAAGGAACTATGGCACATGAAAAACATAGGTCACACATAAGTCGGCAACTGAGGTGATGTTGGGAGTCTCTTGTTTTGGCTTGTTCTGAGGCAAGAAATGAAACAAAAATTCTCTAATTTCATCATGGTATTCATGAGCAAGCATGATGGTACGCCTCTTCACGTGAAGACTATGTTCAAGAAATGCTTAGCTATTACATGTCATGCCTATGTGAGCCACAATGAAGATACAGAGAAATGCCCACGGCTGGGAGGCTTTTTATCTTGAATTGATCATATGTATGATTCTGTAAGGAATCAAGAGGATATAATCATCTCACCATGATCGTGGTAACCCCAACTCAGAGCATTGACACCATTGCCAAGGTTGTTCCATGAGGTTGAGGAGGTTTCCTTCGTTGTGAGGGGGGTGCGGAGGTTGAGGGTGTAGAGATAGGGATGGGCATAGGTCGGGCCTGGGTCGGGCCCTACAGGGCCCAGGCCCAGCCCCATTTATGGTTGTGGGATTTGGGCCGGGCCTAGGCCCACTATTTTTTTTGAAGGCCCAAGCCCAAGCCCAGCCCAATTGTTGTGGGTCGGGCCTGGGCCGGGCCGGCCCATAATGTCTCAAAAATCAATTTGGCTTGTACTGACCCAAAACTTATGAATCTAGACTTGGCGGGCCATATACTTGACGCACCCCTCATTTGGTTATTTTTATTGTAATCTTCATTATGAAGTATTTATTAGTTATTTAGGTCTTTATTATTAGTTATCATAGTGTTTTGCATGGATTTGGTCATATTTATGACTCTACAGTATCTAATGGAAAGAGTTTCATAGAAATATTATATAAACATGTCCAAATAATAAAGTAGAACTAGTCAACAAGGCTGCTGGCATGCAGCAATAGTAAACAAACAGATTAAAAAGCTAACATGTAAAGTTAAATACCATGTTAGATTTTAATCTTCAAATTGATTTCTAAGAACATTTTTCGCAATTGTCATCCATATTAAAAACTTAACATCAATGTCAATATCCAATGTAAGTTACACCAAATGAATGTTAAATAACACATAATATTATCAACTTAAAGCTTGAGTTGAGAGTTTCCTTACAGTGCAAATAGTGCGGTGAATGACGGACCGACGGTCACCGTGACCCGTGAGGTGAGGCGGCAAGGTGGTGGTTGCAGCGGCAAGGACTGCGGGACGAGGCGGCGAGGGCTGAGCAGCGAGGACTAAGAGGCGCAGGAGGTGCTCTCGAGGGCTGAGCGGGCAGCCGGAGGTGTGCACGGGGGGGGGGGGGGGGGGGGGGGGGCGAGGTGCTTGGCGCGGGCAGCCGCAGGTGTGCGGGGGGGAGGGGGGCGAGGTGCTTGACGCGGGCAGCCGCAGGTGTGCGTGGGGGAGGCGAGGGCTGAGCGGGCAGCCGCAGGTGTGCGGGGGAGGGGGGCGAGGGCTGAGCAGGCGGCGGGCCGCCGCAGGTGTGCGGGGGGGGAGGCGAAGTGCCTGACGTGGGCAGCCGCAGCGGCAGGGGGGAGGCGAGGGCTGAGCGAGCGGCAACTGCAGGCGTGCGGGGAGGGGGGGTGGGGAGGCTGAGCGGGCAGCAGCAGGGTTTGGCACTTGGGAGGAAGGAAGGAAGGAGCGGCTGTGGGGACTGGGGGAGGGTGGGGTGTGCGGGAGTCGGGATTACGGGGGATGCCCTAGCGCCTAAGTGTGCAAATCTCCCTGGCTAAGGCCCGCCAGGGGGTTATTCGGGCCTATATCTGGCTTCTAAGCGGGCTATGCTATCGGGCTAACGAGCCTATATCTGTGCTTCTATGTGGCCGGCCTAACGGGCTGGGTCGGGCTAAGCCCGAGCCCGACCCAATTATTAAATGGGCCTAAATCTTTGGCCCAAGCCAGGCCCATAAATAATCCGGTTCGGGCTGGCCGGGCTATGCGGGTCGGGCTTTGGGCCAGGCTATGCGGGCCGAGCTTTGGGCCGGGCTGGGCCAGCCCAGCCCAATGCTCATCCCTATGTAGAGATGGATGTGGGACTTTTCTTCATTGCTTCTATTGTCAAAGGCCTAGTCGCTATGAGGGTACATGTTATAGGAAGCATGATCGTCCTATTAATGATGTTCATCGAGCTACAAATTAAGCTAATCAATCCTTGGAGACACTTTCCTCCTTTTTTAATCACAAATGGATGATTTCCTTGCACGATTGAGCTATACCTTGATCTTAGATGATCTTCCCGAATTCCTACTTAGGAAGCTACTTCATCAATTATCATAGATGCTCGTAATGCTTTAACTGATTAACTTGTTGACTTCGAAGCATCCTAACCATTTGTGTGGAAAAAAGGACAATTTTTGTGGGAAACATATGTGTGGGGCAAGTACATCCTGGGATGCAAGCATGCTATCTTTCAAACAAAGATTTCAGAGAGAAAAATACTCGGCTAAGGGATATCGTGCTTACTTGAGATCCATCATGTCAAAGTAGGTCCAATCATCTAGAACATTTTGCTGGAGTTCTTCTCTTGACCATTTGTGGCCTTCAAAGAGGCCCACTATGTGTAGCAGACCAGCTCATCTGCAATCATGTCGAGATGTCAACCATGATCCAGGAGATTACCATCCCATCATCTTTAACCCATGTGGCAATGTTCAGGAAGGCACTATGCGGTATTCAGTCGGAGGGATCACTTCATAGAGAGTATGCGGTATGCGGGAGAGTATGCGAGGAGTACGCGATTTTATGCGGTTTCGTATTTTTTACTATTAAAATATAAAATAATATTTAATATTATGTTAATATCCTCAATCGGGAGAGTATGTGGGGAGTATGCGATTTTATGCGGTTAACGGAAGAGTATGCGGTTTTATGCGGGGAGTATGCGATTTATACGAGTATGTGGTTTTATGTTATTATGCGGGTGGAGTTATTTGATTTTAGATTAAATAAAAAAAAGTTTCTATCAGAAAAGCGGTCGATAATCATCTAGAACATTTTGCTGGAGTTCTTCTCTTGACCATTTGTGGCCTTCAAAGAGGCCCACTATGTGTAGCAGACCAGCTCATCTGCAATCATGTCGATGATGTCGACCATGATCCAGGAGATGACCATCCCATCATCTTTAACCCGTGTGGTGTATTTTCCTGCCTTGGTACCATGCTCTGACTCAAACAAAATATGCTCTTTGTCATATCCTTGTACGATCATTAGGAACATCTAGGACCACTTGAGGTAGCTGGTCTCATCTAACTTGGGGATCAAGTCGAATGAGAATAGGCGGGCAATCCCTCCCTCATATCCTTTAGATGCACTTTGGATTTTGGCATCTCTGACTATAGTATCAGGTTCGCTTGCAAAGAAATGTGATAGTGGATGATAATCGCTTAAATAATACCAGGACGAATATGATCGAAGGTCGCCAAATACAAGGAGAACGAAACCCCTTGGGGTTTGGATATGAAGATCATACATGTTAGTCTGCGAAGGCTGTAACGTCAAAGTTTGTGGGGCTGACGAATCCAAGATAGGCTGGATGGTGACGCTAGGTTGATATTTGGTGGAGAAGGATCGATAGTGAGCATGGGGGAGAAGGGTTGGCAGCATCGTGGGGGTGGGGGATAATATTGGCAGTGACGTGGAGAGAAGGGGGGGTGATCATGCTCCGGTACCAAGTTGAAATCACAATGAGAATGTCTTGTGGGAGGCAACTCTACAATGAATCGACAATAATACACCTAGGGTTAGGATTTACATGATAGCACTCAACAAGTTCTGATTTCTTTGAGGCTAAGAAGCTTTTGCCAACCCCTCACTAAATGTGCACATTTATCCATCATCTGGCTTCCCGAGGGTTTTAAGTAAAAATTAAAGACGTTACGTGCCTTTTTGTATCTATATCTTCTAACTGCCTGAAATCTTATTTTTAAGAACCAAATTCCAATATCATATGTCAGTAAAGACTTGCTCAAACATGTTGAGCCACGGATGATTAGATCCTCTCCTCTTTACAACATAAAAATCTCAATGGCCCAGATGCTGTTGATTTAGAGGGAAACATTTGGTTGTATTGATGTATGATAAGAAACCAAGCTATCTTACCTCAGGTTTTGCAAACAGCGCTTCCTCGAATTGCTTTACTATTGCCGGAGGAGAAATATGGTCAGTTTCAGCCCCAAGCACTGCAATTGGACTTTTAACCTCTGAAATTAGTGCACATGTTAATGAACAAATATAATACCATCTTAGTCACATAAATGCCAAAAAAAATAAAGGACATTGATATGCCAGATAAAACTATTATATGCCGGTATAATCTGAAGTGTGTATGATTACATATACCTTTTATATCATCTAATGTGACCAAGGAAGGATGTAAAAGCGTCGCAGATTGGATATTACCAGACTTGGCTAATTCAACAACCACCTTGGCTGCAACAAATATTCATATAATGCAAAGTTAGTATAAAGGCCATTGAATTATTTTTGCATTTCAAAAACATTATAAAACCATAAAAAATAATTTAGCAACACATTTACTAACCACCCCAGCAGAATCCGGCAGCCCCAATGGCAGAAATACCCTGATTTTTTAATTCTGATAAAACTTTCTTGGCATCTTCAAAGGCTTTATCCTGGTAACATTCAAGAGAGATGCATTCCTGGACTTAGGAAGCTTGATACAAAACGTACAGTGTAAATTATTGTTGAAAGGGGAAACTAGCCAACTATCAGTAGAAATTGTTCTTAATGAAACAGCGCCATACACTTAAACTAAATTGTAGGTGGAGATAAGTAGAAAACGAACCGGTGTATGTGATGCCAACCAGACAGTTAGAGGTCTTTCAGCATTACCGGGGTTGTAAGGATCCCCGTACAGAAAATCAGGAACCACAACACAGAATCCAGCTGCTGCTATACTATCAGCAATTTTCCTTCGAGCATGGAAATGTGATTGTCAAAGTGAATTCTACAAGTGCTTTTAACATAGTTTATAGCTTGATTATGAAGAGTCGGAAAGAATGACTATAACACAAACTTTTACAAGTTAATCTAAGGGAGCTTCCACTTGTTATGGTTTGCATCCTCAAGTGAAAAAACTGTAAAGCTGATCAAAGAAAATATGTATAAATATATTACACATGCTACTATATTAGTATTAAATCTTGATACGTAGTAAGTCGTGATAATATAGTAATATGGAATCATAGATCCACAACATACTCCAACGAGTACTGATTTTCTTTAGTTCAATTAGAAAGTTTGTTTCTAATCTATTTTAACTCGTCTTCTTCATTCAAAAATATGATTATTACGAATGATATTCTTTAAAAATTATATGGTATTATGTTAATTAGCTTGTTTATTGCATTGTTGATATAGATTTGTTTACACATATACTATGTAATATTATGTTAATGTGCTAATGCACCCCCTTTATGCATTTAAAATCTTATTATTTGAATTTCATCATTTTATTTCCAATACATTTTAGCAGTCAACAATCACCATCAACGACAATAATATGTACGATATAATGTGCATTGATGTGCTAAATACATCTCATTATTGCATGTATATATGCATCTATTTGTATATTATTTATTGTTTTAAGGAGGATGGTATCAATTTGCGAAAAAAACATTTTTTTTGAGCCATTTTCAAAATTTCCACTGAAATTGTTGATATACCTCTGATATATCCTTTTTCGGGATGATGGATACGATATCGATATCAATATGTCAGACCTTGCTTGTTGTGAGGGGAAGGAACACATAAAGGATACTTGTGTTGGGTATTTAGCTTTCCAGCCCCAACTTGGGGGGAGGAGCTTCTTTGATATTTGCCCAGTTTTTGAGGTCCCATTCCAGGGACCAAAATCCCCAATCGGAGGACCCTATTCGACAGTTCCTATTCCAGCCGTTTCCAGTTCGAAGCAGAGCAGCAGCAAGGGTTTTGAACCCCATCCTCCACACAAGAGAGAGAGGTCGAGAGAGAAGGAGGTTGCAGCTGGGTCCCTCCTCTCTTCTCCCGTCGACAGTGAGTTGCAGCTTGGGCTTGGAGAGCAGCGTTTGGGAGAGCTCGAGCTTGGGAGCAAGGAGGTCATTGAGAACGACCTCAAGGAAGCCGAGCCATCGCTTTGGGCCTCCATCCGGGAGCCCTTCAGGGAAGCCAACTATTCTTCTTGATTTGAGCACTTTTGGTATAGTTAGATACCTAGGGATAATTAGCAACTTGTTGAAAAACTATCATTGTGCTAGTGGCTTGTATCTCGGTTTTGTTGTGCAACAAAACCGAAAGAACCTTTGGCTCATCTCGACCATAGTAAATTCGTTGTCTTGCCCCGTGGTTTTTCCTTTGCTCACATTGAGTAAGGCTTTCCACGTAAAAAAATCTTTGTCTCGTGTGGTTGCTTGTGTGCTTGATTATCATTGTTGTCATTTGAGTTCCCGTGTGGGGAACACATATATTGCTGTGTGTGCCATCTTTGCTGCAGGACAGGAAAGGGATTTAGGGACAAACACCTCCCCTTTTGTTCCCCCAACAACTTGTTGGCAGAAGCATAGTCTACTGATCACCCTCAATAGATGACAGCAGTCAACCTCCTCGGAACAGACATATGATAGGCACAATCTTATCATCCCAGACTTCAGGGGGCAAACACAATTACTGAAGTAGCCAACTTGTCAAGTATAAAATGTGCACGCCATACTTGCGGCTCTGTTGATGGTACAGATTAACCAGTTGACTGTGAAGCATCTCGCGATCTTTGTTGAGATAGAGGATAGTTCAAGGTCCTCATCCTATGCTCCAAGATCGATATGCATCTCGGATCTGTTATTCTTATTGATGGTGGGCGTTCCCCTACAGACAGGACAAGGGGATTTTCACATGCCACCAGCCACACCCTGATAGATGGTTCTTTTAGCTTCGTATTTTAGCTTTATTCAATTGTCCACTACGAGGGTTACCGGTCATGATGCCGTATTCGATCATCAAGCTATTGTGTTCCAAGACGTATTCGTGAGGAGAAATGAAGCCCTAAATTGAGCGGAAATCGTAGATTTGATAACGTAAATGGAAGTAGTAGAGGGGGATGTGAAGCATATACCTGAGATTGGGAGCCTCGAAGCCTGAGAAGAAGGAGGAATCGGTGAATGATGAGATGATATATAGAAGAAAAAAACAGATCACAAGAGCGGATTAGGGTTCATGTGGTTACCGAAGACGTCGGAGACGAGGAGGACGGCGTGCTTGGCGTGGGGAGCGCAGGAGGTGTAGGCCTTGAGGCCGCCGAAGTCGTCCACCACAGCTCCCCCTCCGCACTTGGGGTTCAGAGCCGGTGGGTTGCTGCAGCACTGCGCACCCGCCATGCCTCCTGCTGCTATTGCTAATACCCTACAACTACTGCTCTCTCTGTGCTCCTCCTCGTTCTATATATCGTCGTTACGAGGTTCATCACGTGCGCATCGTGCATACCATGTAAATTGTGTGGAACAGATGTGATCAAGCAATACACAAGCAGAACAGAGCATGGATCCCAGTAATAAGGTGTAGTGTCTCCCCTCTTGATCGAGCGGTTCACACGAAATATAAGTTTTGTGAGCCCTTAATGTGAACCGCTCGATCAAGATCGAGCGGGTCGGAAGGTGCTACCTTACAGCAGGCCTCTACATTAGTGCAGAGGATCCATGCTCAGCAGAACAACCATCAAACACGAAAACCATGCAAAAGCATATAGCACAATAATTTTACAATGGTTCAGCATTGTACTTAGGTTCACTTACTCGCACTGGACTCTCTTGTTCACCTACATCCACCTACTCATGTTGGGGCTCCTTGTTATTTTTTTGAATGTATTTGGAGTGCAATATGTGGTTGCCCTTAGTCATATATATATAATGCAGCAAAAAATGTTATTATACTCGAAACTCCACCTCGTCAACTCTCGACAAATGAGAAGGAATGACGAGGATCAGCGACGTTAGCAATCCACACCATCAGCTCTTGGCCAATCAGAGGCAAAAGAAGGATCGACCACCTCAGCAATCAACCTTTTCAGCTCTTAGTCAATCAGTCTTCATGTGCTAAGCCCCAACATAGATTAGTTTCGAGAGAGGACTTCCAATTACCAGGTTTAGATCACTTGAATGGGATGATCTATTTCCCTCCTCAAGAGAGGTTTATATTGATGTTTAACACCTCGCGTCATTTTCACTCTCCCTTCCACATTCAAGATTTGCAGTCTCTCTAGAGATAGCGCACTCGTTCAACCGTTGACAACAATATCATTACCATGAGGTGATGCTCGAATTCGAACCATTCAATATCTCTTAGTTGATTGAAGTGATAATGACTTCCTGTTCGGTAAAGGAATAAGGATAAATGAGGTTTATCCCTCATTTGTATTTTATTAGTTTGAGGGATAAGGAAGGAATCAATATTGTAGACAAAAATGTGATGGTTGATTAATCATGACGTGACTATTTTATCCGAGGATGAATTGTTCTGGAATAACGTCCTCTTATACTTATGTGCTTGACCTGGAAACAATTGTCTGCTTCTTGCTTCCCCCATACAACAAGGTTTCTGTCAACAAACATGGCATAACTGATAGCAGATCGCTTATCCGCAAGAGAACTGGCATAATCAACATATGCATAAGCGGTGATGTCAGTGTAATCGTTAGATCCATAGAAGTGGCCTTTTTCCGAGAGAACCCTTTTAGTGTCGAAGGATCAAAAGAACATCATGCCATTGACTGTAGTGAGGCTTCTCCATGTAGTGGCTTGGTCTTGTTGAATCTCTCTTGGTTGACTCATTTATTTATAGGTTTCACATTCACCCAACGTGTTTGATGCATGTGCTCATGCTAATATTTTCTTATTAGACAATCAGTTAACATATATATTATCCTAATTTTATATTTTTCCAATATTTTTGGTGATAGTGGATCTCAATAGGATTTGCTTTAGAATATTAGCCCGATTATTAGTTAAGATTATTGCAGCTTGATTATCAAGATATATCTCAATTTGTCCTTTGACCAATATAAGATCTAAGTTCTTCAAAAACACATTCGATCAAGTAGTATAAGTGATTTTCATGATACATGCAATGTATCTCACCTCTTGTGTATGTATAAGTACACATCACTATTTCTTATTATTCCAAAAAAGATTGAACCGCCAAACATTAAAGGGGTACTTGATGTAGATTTCCTATTATTTCATACCCTTTAAAATTTCCATGGAAGTATCCTATTACCTTGATGATCAAATTTCATACACCAATTTTAGATTTACTATTCCCTTCGGACAGAGAATCTTCTTTTAGCTTCTCAATATGATAGTCCAAGGTTACTATGATAGCTACTAACTAAGTTTACTGGATAAGTCAAGCAAGGTTGAGTGCACACACATCAAATTTCTCATAGCTTGTACACATGGAGCATTTTGAGATTTATGTTCCTTTTGCAAGAAATTGACTCTTATTGAGTCCATTTCTTTCATAAGTGACATGGGAACTATTGTTATTCTGAATTTTGAATCTCTTTAGCATAATATACGTATTTTTCTTAACTGAGAATTTAATGTCCTTGAACCAATATCTCTTGTTTTTTGAATTCATAGATACCTGATACTTTATCTATGTATGGATATTAATATTGCATTGTATTTATTGATAGTACCATTAACTTGGTATTTTTCTTATTATCCGCTTACAACTTATGGATTGCCTACTCACTCGAAGCCACCGCTTTGTTGAAGGATAGAGAATCTATATAATCACTATATTCCCATCAACGATGTAACACGATGTCTTGCATAGATGAAAATAATAATCTTCCATCCATGTAGGGTTGTATTCTTGACTCTTGATGCTAATTATACTCGTCGGTAGTGTGGATTCACACATTCTTCCAAAGGATCATCATTATTCATAAGTTTATTCTCTAAGTATGCATGATTACTATCTTCTGCTAAATCTTGACTTACCTCTAGGTCATCTTAATAGTCTGTGTAGGACTATTAGACTATCGTATTCCTCCATTTCATGTTATTCTCTTCATGATTTTCAAGAAAGGTTGTAGCACAACTTTCCATGAGACTTTTAGACTCATTGAAGAACCAATATCCTATAAAAATATCCACTATATATAATAAATTTACATTTTATTATCTTGACATTTACTTTGTCCCTAAACTAACTTAGTATAAGACATGTGCAATACATTCTCATTTCTGGAGATGGTCCAACTTGAATTTCTTGTCATTCCAAGTTCCATATATTATTGATAATACAAACTTGATGGGAACTTTATTATGTGTATGATTAGCTGTCACATTTCTCCTCCTCAAAATATCATTAAGAGATCTAAGTATGACAACATACAACTTATTACATCACCTACGTCATGTTCTTTCTTTCAGCTACATTTTATTGTAGCATGTAAATATATGGTTGTTTGTCTATAAATGTCACTTAAATGTAGTATTACTTAAACTTCTTTGAGTTATATTCTCTACCACTATCAGTCATAATCAACTTAATTGGTTTTTCCATTTCCATCTCCACTTTTGTCTGAAATCTTGAATGTTTTAAAGACCTTTGCCTCTCTTCATAAGAGATATACATATGAGAACTTTGAGTGATCATAAATAAATATTATAAAGTATTATGATTTACTTATACTATGTGATCTACATATATCAAATAGGATTATTCATTCTTAAAAATGTGGCAATGATGTTTAAAGATGACAGAGCATTATCTGAAACGGACATTGCTTATATCCTCTCTAAAAGTGTTCGTTTTCCAATCGCTAATCTATTAACCATCACGATCATCTTGTTCACATGTTTTAGGATACTTTCATATTCCTTAATTTTACATGTGTTGTGCTTGTGTGAAAAAGATGTATGCTCATTTCTGATTTGGAGTGACATTTGTCATTTGTCATGTGACAAAGATCATATATCCATCTATAGCTCTCGAAGATCCTTATCAGATTCAACTCCATATGCATTAACATGAAGTTCCTAGTCTTTTTGCATTTTTCTCAATTTATTCGCAGACCCTTATTTCCTCAGTGGTTGGATGTTCATATAGGGTAGGATCATGAGAGCCCAGTGGCGACGAACATTTATAGCTCTCGAAGATCCTTATAGAATTCAACTACATATGCATTAACATGAAGCTCCTAGCCATTTTATCAGTTTTCTTCAATTATTCGCATGCCCTTATTTCAGTGGTTGGACTTTCAGATAGTGTAAAATCAAGTTTATCATGTAGCTAACACTATCGTGTAACAAATTAAGGTAAATTTCAACTCCATAATTCATCATTTCGATCAATGAGGTACCCAATTTTCCCATCTCGGTGGTCATTACTTGCTTATCGTTTTTTTATCTAATCAAATAAAGGTAAAAAAGAATACAAGACTATAAAATTGAAAATCAATAAAAAAAGCAAATAATTGTGTGGTCATATTTTTTAATGAAATAAGCAATCAGTTCCATGAATAAGCAATGACTGGATAAAAATATGCAAGAAAAGAGATGAACAATATATCAATTGGAGAAAAGAACTAACCTTATGTATTGTGCGAATTGTCACACATAAGGTTTCTACAGAAAAATAACTTGAAAAAACTAATTTAATATAACTCCTTTAAAAAAACTAGGGAAAAAAGTCCCCACTAAACTACTTTTTTTTAATTAAACAAACTTCCAACAAGAAAATAAAGCAAATTGTTTTTTTAAGGGATTTATACCCCACGAATCTTAGAAACTTGTTAAGATTCCTCTACGACCTTTTGCACAACGCAATTACCACATCGACCCTGTAAATTACCCCATGAACCCTCACGAGCTTCAAACAGATTAACCGCAAGGTTCATGAGGTAAGAATTAGCACGTTTATAAGATCGGGAGAGGAATTATGTTGTTTCAAGGATCGAAAAGGTAATTTACAAAGTTTATAAGGTTCATGGGACTAAAAATCTCTTTTTTTTAAATGCCCAATTATTAAAAATGACAAAGGTTCACATGATGGCAAAGATTCTCAAGATGACAAAGGTTCACATGGTATGAACAAACAAGAAGACAATGATGGCACATTACCAAATTATTGCTTTCCCATAATATGATGATTCATGTCTACCCAACACAAGATTCCTTATATAAGTTGTATACCTACAAGTTTCTTTTTATTGAAATAATGCAGAGAAAGTTGCTATCATAAAATATATAATATCACGGCATATATTCTTGGATCGTTATCGAGAAAATTAACCCTGAAAACTTGTTTGATTTGGACCTAATTTGATGACAACACTCAAAATGCTTTAGCCAAATTATTAAGTAGTAATCCCCCACTCTATAACCCACTATCCTACTTTGTGAGTTTCTGATATATGATTATGTTTGAGTTTAAGTGTTACAAAAGATTCTCAACAGACGAGTGACATGTAATGACTAACACTCAAAAACCATAAGTATTTCTGATTCTATTCACTGTAAGTAACATGTAATATCTGGTTTCATTCAGTGCAATTATAAAAATTAGTATGTATATAAAGTAGGTTGCTCTTTGCATTAAATCCAATGAGGTTAATCGATAATTATTCTTAAAGGAATCAAATATTATTGCAGAAATAATCAAGGGATATTTACTCCCATAATCCTGAGTACTTTCGTAATTATCTCAGGAAACCCTCGATAATCACGAATTACACCCAAGACCCTGAATAAGTGCTTCGTTTACACCCATAACCCTCCGTTAGTTTAGTTCATTAATTCAACCAGACAACTGATTTAATCTAATCAATGCACCATCTAACGGTTGAAGCTAACCAACAATTAAAAAAAAGAAAAAAAATACCACACCATTTCTCTCCTTCCTCCTCTGGCACGCCTCCTACCTCCGAACCTCCTCCTCCCCTTCTTCCTCCAACACGTCGCCAACCACCTACTCCTCTCCTTCCTCCTCCAACATCCCCCTTGCACTGACATTCCTCCTCCAGTGTACCCCCCTCTCACGCGCCCTTCCTCCTCCAACATGCCCCCTCCCCCGTCAAACCTCCTCCCCTTCCTCCTCAAGCACCCCCCTATGCCGCCCTCATCCTCTAACGCACCCCCTCCTCCCCCCACACCCCCCCCCCCCCCCTCCCCCAACCCCTCATCGAACCCTATCCTCCCCTTCCTCCTCAAGAACCATCCCTGTGCTGCCCTCCTCCTCCAACACGCCCCCTCCTTCGTTGAAACTCCTCCTCCCCTTCCTCCTCAAGCACCCCCCCCCCCCTGCATTGCCCTCCTCCTCCAGTGCGCCCCACTCCCAACCGAACCTCCTCCTCCCCTTCCTCCTCCAGCACGTTGCCACATGAAGCTTTAAGCTGATGTAATCGCTCGGTCTAATATATCGATCCATCTGCTTCAAGCTTCGAGGAGCATCTCGTAGATTCGAGAGCACCACCACCTAGAGTTGTTACATAGATTGGGGAAGAACTGTGTCGGCCCCATATAGCACCATCGGCCTGAGTAGAAAAACCTCTGCCACATGAAGCCTTCGGGATTGCAATTTGGGGATGAACAGTCTGTTGTTCCATATTGTACAAAACCGTCGCACCAAGAAGCCTTCGAGATTGCAATTTGGGGAAGAACAATCCATCACTCCAAATTATATAGTAGCCATCCGCTGACCACCTACTCCTCCCCTTCCTCCTCCAGCACCCATCCCTCGCTGCCCTTCCTCCTGCAGCTCCTCCCCCCCCAACCGAACCTCCTCCTCCCCTTCCTCCTCAAGCACCCCCTGGAACCGCCAACCACCTTCCACCGCCCCCTTGCTTCTTTGTTTGACTGCTCAAGAAGAGGGCTTGGATGGGGTGATTCATCAAGAGTTGGAAACGAATGGGTTCCTCCCATGAGCAGTGGGGTGATCAACGTGATGCTGATGATGGGGAGAGGCGTTGGAAGAGGAATGGGAGGGGAGGGCGTGTTGGAGGAGGAATGGGAGGGGGAGAGGCGTGCTAGAGGAGGAAGGGGAGGAGGAGGTGGTCGGCGCAGGGGGTGGGAGGAGGAAGGGGTGGTCTCATTTGTAAATAATGGAAAATTCAAGAGCTGAAAATGTAAAATATTTGACGGATTTTATCATAATTAATGGGAAATTTGATGGAAGTTAACACATGATTATGGGTGTAAGAATTAAGCACTATTGAAGGTCTTGGGTGTAATTCATGATTATCCATGATTCTTGGGGTAATTACAAAACTACTCGAAGTTATGGGTGTAAATATCCCAATAATCAAACATATAAAAATCCAAATCCAACTATGGGAAACTATTATATATTTAACAAATGAAAAACGAGTTAGGATTAGAAATCAAAGAAGCTCTCATATATGATTTTCTTTAGTGAAGATTTGCACCCATTTTATCGGTGATTTGATTTCGACATCCTGTTCTCGGAGTATGATGGTACACGATCGTCGTCATCATACTTTAGTATATACCGTCCTAGAAATCACATGAGAGAACCTGTAGTAGCGAAAAATAAGAAGTCGTTCAGTGGAAGAGCACAATGGAGAGAATGCGTGTCATCCAAGGTCTCTAACGGAAGATTACTAGTATTTGTATCTAATTCATTCATTCTTCGAATTGAGAATTCGATAAAAAAAATTAACCACCCTAATTAGTGCTTCTTAATTACAACAATTATCTATGAACTCCCTATTTGAAGTACTCAATGAAAAAGAAAAACATGTTTTGGTTGACATACTTTTGTTTCGGTAACTTTTCTTGTTGTTCTATGAGGGACCTAATTGTAAGATCCTAATTGACTTTTACTTGCATCAAACCCAATTTTGATTTCTCGATTTGTTTACGTGAATTTGTCCAGCATGTCCTTGCTGTTTTAAATAATTACATTTAGATTTTTTTTATTATATAGGTAAGAATTTTAATTTATCTCCTTGGTATTTCTATTTTATTCCTATGAAAATTACAACTACCTTTGCCAATTTTAGTAAATTAGTTTTAGGTTTTATTCTGTCAATATATAATCTCTGAAGCTTGATGTTTTTAAATTATTCCCTATTTATTATATTCAAAATTATGATCAGAAATTACATTTAAATCTTGTAGGTTTTGATCTCTACGATAGAAACCAATATTTTTTTTATAATATACGCTTTTTTATATAGGCCTGTAATTATATTGAACTTCTTTACGCTCCCTTATTCGCAAATTCTAAAACAATGTTAGAATATCTCGAAAAAATTATTTATAAAAATCAAGAAAACCCCTAGAAAAATCTCAAACAATCAAGAATGTGTATACGATGTGAAATATCGATCTAAAACATTAGCCTTTTACTACAGATCGACTGGTATACACATCCTTACCTAATTTAAACATTGAAGCAAATATAAATATGTTATAATTTTAAAAATTATGTATCAGATTAAACGTGATATATATCCGTATAAAAAGTAGACATTTTATAACATCGCAATCGTATCTCGTTTAATACAAATTTATTTATAAAATAAAATCATATATTCAGAGGGCCTTTCATTTAATGGGGCTTGAAATGCTTGATGTATGTCCTCAATGTCTCATTTTTGCCTGCTTTACTATATATGTAATAAGGATCGCATATTTACTTCTAAAAAACGATGCATGGAAATGCTAAAAAAAGCAAAATTTTCATGAATTAAGATCATCTTAGTTTTTAGAATAATAAGTAATATAATGATAAGACTCTTATAGGTACGAAGGAGGTGTACTTAGCACATTATTAAAACATTACATCGCAAACTATCTATGAACAAAAGAATAAATGATATTAAAAATCAAACAAAGGAACCAATACAATGACATAGATTATAAAGTACACCATTCATGATCACCCCTTATTGGTACATACATGATTCGACCGCTTCAATAACCTTCTAGGTCCGATATAAGGTTTGATTTTAAAAAGATCGTATCCTTTTGTATACCATGATCACATCTCAACGGCTGGACTGGGTCGTCGGATTGAATTCTGATAGCGATATCTAATCTCTAATCTATATTTTAGTGGATTTTCAAAATCTCAATCCACTAATATTTATATATATGATAAATATTAATATCTACAACTTTATTTCTTATTTTACTTTATGAATTCTATTGTCATTATAATTGTTATTTAACTTGTAACATCGTCGAAGGAATAAAAAGAAAGATAATTTTAAGATTAAACTATAAAAAAACCAATTATCATATTTTATTTGTCACAAGATAACCTCCCTAGTTAACAAATGTAAGCATTTGAGCCTTGCAAATCCTTCTCAAGCCGAGTTTACTTCATCTTAGATCAATTACCTATGTTCCAATTCCAACTCCCTAAGGCCGCCTTACTGACTTCGTTTGTTATTCACAAAGATCAAGTTTTTCCCATTGTTGTGTGCTACCTTCTGATTATATTCTTTATGTTCAAGAACCAATAATACAATAGTTTTCTTTATTACTTCTACAAACTATTTATAATTATTATAATTGATTTACTAATCATGCTAATCCAATTGCATGCAGCAAATATTTTTTTATTTTTTAGACCTATTCAACATCAAAAATGTAATCCAAATGTAGATTGCTACTAATATGAGGTTGGTTGAGATGGAAAAAATGGTGATGGTCACAAAAATATCTTTAAAATATATGTAGCCATATGGCAAAGCCTTCTCCCACTTTAAGTAGGATCGATTACATGGAATCATGCTCAAATCCATGTTGAAAGATCCGACTATTTTTTTACGCTGGTTGTCGGCTACCTAACGCCACCCCCATAAGAATGGATTTGAACCCTAGTCTTTTAGGTGGTAGAGACACTGCACAGTCTGCACTATTATCAGACCATTGAAGTAGATATTAAAATATATATGTAACAAAAAAAACAGTCAAGAGGAGAGACTGAACCTATGGATTGGGTCAAGAGGGTTGGTCAACTATCTGTACTTAGTAATAGCCTCTGGGAGAGAGACTAAGCCTCCCATCCACCTAAGTAAAGCAAGCAAGCCATAACAACTAAACCAGATTGGTTGTCCAACTTTCACCTCTCTTGCTCCAAATCCCACCTCTTCTCTCCAATTATATGCCATCCCAGTAGCTGGCAGCATCCTCAAAATAGCCAGACATGGCCCTCGTCCTCCTTGCAGTCAGTGGCTCTGCAGTGGCACCCCGTCTGCGACAGACTCGCTTAATCCTCCCCCGCCACAGCATCAAAGAAGAGCACCCCCATCCCAGCCACTGCCCTCAATGCATCAGCACCTGCAGCCTCCCCCAGGGCAGTGCAGAGGGACCAAGCAGTGACGCACCTGTTGGACCACCCGTCAACGTGAGTGCACCTGCCCCCCATGGCGAGACTACACCTGCTGAAGCACCTGGAGGAGCTGGTCACGATGCATATTCACCTGCGTCCGGACCTGCTGCAGATGATTCTGATCACAGTGTTGCACCTGTTGTCAGGGCGCCTGCTGTAGTTGCCGTAACCAGTGTTGCCGGTTTCTTTGCATTATGATCGCAAGGCTATGAAATGCCAATTTTCATAACTGGGATGATAATTATTCACCTCATGATCCCCACAAAATGTATAAAAAAATCATTATCAATGAGAAATGACAACACCACTAACTTCATCATCCAGTATGCCAAAGAGGTTCATGTTCCATCAGTAATAACTGAACAATTATTTAGGTGCATTTTGTTTTCGACTATAAAAGATGAACAGGTGTTTATGATTTGTTTGTCAAAGTTCAAAAAATTCGAAACAACTAAAAAGAATTAAAACATTAAGAAACTGCTTTATGAAATGTTGGGATTGAAGATGTCAACAACCTCCCTCAAGAGCTAAACTCCTGCAAAATTAAGCAACAGAAAATTAGACTTAATCAGTGCATAAGACAGAATCATGAAAATTGGGGTATTGTGGAAATATTAATTAGTTAAGCATTTTCAATCAAACTTTAACCAGCGTGAAAACAAAAAAACGTGGGAATAATGCTCTAGATAGGATACACAGAATTCTTTTTTTCTTGAAGCTTGAATACATTATTAATGGCTTACTATAACATTCTATTTACTGATGGCTTATTAAAAAATTATTAAAATTGCTAATATCCGTAATAGCTAGTTAAAAGATGAGTAGGTCTTTACAGAACGTCCTTTCCCCCATTCTCAATTTTCCAGATGCATGATAAGCATCAATTCCAAGATATGTACTCCAAAGCTTCCTTTTTTTCAAACAACTAATAGTTTATTAAAAATTAACTAGATCAATGAGTATTCATGAACTATCAGGTAAGCTTCAGGTGTCTCATAGAGTTCTGATTTGCTCGACAAAAACGCATCAACTATCAACTCAGATTAAATTCAGCCATTGAAAGTGGGAACTGCCAAAGAGTGTCATTCAACGACAAGGTACAATATTACTACATCTGCCATCATTGAGCTCACTGCAGCCAGCGAGAAGCTCACTCCTTTGGCACTGCCTCACTATCCCCTACAAGGAGGGCAAGACGTTGTACCATAAAGCCACTTGATCTTACAAATTCTTACAATCAGAAAGCTTGAAACTTCACAAGAATACCACCACTAGACACCAAGAAACCGATCCAAAGTCGACGAGGGTAATTGTCTCTGAACACCCGTCTTACTCAAAAATCTTCCAATAGGTTTCCTCTCTAGCTATTGTTAAATAACAGTCTCATCACCCCTTATTTTTTGGGGTTCGTAGCTACAGAAAAAGACTAAAGAGAACTCAAAAATATATTAACCCTGCACTCCCGTATTGATGCAGCCTAAATTATGGTGTGTCCAATATCTTTGTAGGAAAAAATTCTATAAGCTTATGTAATTATGGGACATGTCCTTTGGAGATCAAGAGATGCCTTTCCAATGGGTTGGCTATCTATATAAAGTCACCCACCTTTTTGTAATAGAAATAGAATGAATAAAACTGTATCGATTCTTTTGAACGCCAAGGCCAGATTTTGTTCACAAAAAATGCAGGTTAGACTAAAGTGGAGAGGAACTTCTATTGTTCTATGTGATAAGAAAATTTCTTTGTAAATCAAAGAAAAGTATTATAAAGCAACCGTGAGACATATTATACTCTATGAATTTGAATGTTGGCATGTGAACCAAGATATGCGCAGAGAATGCATTAACAAAAATGAAAATGTTATAGTGGATGTGTATACACGAAAAAATCAGACTTGGAACGATGTGATCAGAAGGAATGTTGGTGTAGCTCCGATAGAGAATAAAAGGAGAGAGAACCGTTTAAAGTGGTTTAGCCATTTGCAAATGAGCTTGGTCTCTCCGGCTCAATCTGCCTTTGTCCATGGCCGCCAGATCTCTGATTGCACCACTCTTGCCTCTGAGATTGTTGCGGATTGGCGGAGGAGGGGATCGAGCGGTGTCCTCTGGAAGGTTGATTTTGCTAAGGCGTATGATAGCCTTGATTGGAGATTCTTGTGGTCGGTTTTACGACGTTTGGGCTTCCCGGACTTATGGATATCTTGGATGAGGCGCTGTGTCACCACGGCGTCTTTTTCAATCATGATCAACGGAAGGCCGGAGGGGGGCTGGATCCAACCTCGTAGAGGGGTGCGACAGGGATGCCCTCTCGTGCCAATGCTTTTCATCCTTGCGGCTGATGTGCTGGCTGATATGGTGTCGGGTGTGATCAACCATGGGTTCTCTTGTAGCTACTTAAGGGAGAGGCTTCAGGTCCCGCTCATTCAATATGCGGACGACACCCTCTTCCTCATTGAGGGGGGTACCGAGGCGGCCACTGGTATGGCTACGACGCTGGAGATCTTCTCGGAGTTGTCTGGGCTGTGCAAAAATGACAACAAATCATCTTTCGTCTCGTTTGGTCTTGCGGAGCAGGTGGCTGATGGGCTGGTCGTGGCCTTGGCGTCTGCTCAAGTCTCTTTGCCTCTTGAGTACCTAGGCATGCCGCTGGCTCTGGAGAAGACGAGGCTCTGTGACTGGCTGAGGGTGGTGGAGAAAGTGGAGATGAGATTGGCGGGTTGGAGAGCTGCTATCCTGTCGAGGGGGGCAGATTGGTTCTTCTCAAGGTTGTTTTATCTTCCATACCTACTTATTTTATGGCCAATCGCAAGATCCCGAATGGGATTCGTGAGAGGTTGGAGAAGAGGATGCGCGCGTTTTTATGGGGGAACAATTCGAATGGTCGTGGGGGGATTCATCTTGTGGGCTGGGAGGAAGTCACGAGTAGCAAGGATTAGGGGGGCTGGGGGTGAAGTCTATTGAGCAGATGAATGAGGCGTTTCTCCTTAAGTGGGAAAGTAGGGTCAGGGGTCCGAGAGAAGACTTTGTATGCATGGTGATTCGTAGCATCTATGGAGTGAAGGGTGTGCCTCATCCGCAGCTCAATAATCAGGCTACCATGACGCCTTTTTGGAGGGGAGTGGTGAAGGCTTTCATGGCAAATCTTGCTCTCTTCAGACCGGTTTGTGGGAGGGGGGATAACTTCTTGTTTTGGGTGGACAATTGGACCGGGGTGGGGGCCCTTTGCTCTCGCTTCCCTCGGCTATATGCCTTGGCGGACAACAAGCTTTGCTCGGTGATGGAGTGTTGGGTGGATGGAACTTGGTGGCCTATTTTCTCCGCAAACTTCTTGGATCAAAGACTTGAGGATTTTTTGGAACTACTTGACGCCATGAGGGAGGTGGGGGCCCCAACTGGGGGGAGAGATCATTGGTGCTGGAAGGACGGCTCATTCTCGGTCAGGGGGGCCTACGGGGCCATCTCCAGACCGCCACCGGCAAACTCGGAGCTGCTGAACAGCAACTGTACATCTATTTGGGACACTAACCCTCCTGAGAGAATTGGGATCTTCTTGTGGCTTCTTCGGAGGAAGAGATTGATGACGCGTGATCGCTGCGTCAGACTCCTGGGCGTCGTTGCGAACAGATGCCTGCTTTGTGATAGCGCGATTGAAACGGTTGGACATCTATTTTTTTCTTGTCCAGTGGTCGCACAAGTTTGGCAGGAGGCGGATGTCGCTTGGTGCTGCTTTGATGATTTTCATCCCTTCTGGAACTCGATTCACGCTAATAGAGCCAGACCAAGGAGGGAACGGCTATATCCCATGGCTATTCTTTGGGCGATATGGCGGGGAAGGAACGACCTGCTGTTTTCGGGTCATAGGTTTTATAAGGAAAAAGTGGGGTTTTTGGCAAAGAGGTTGGTGGACGACTGGGTGTTGTAATGCTTTCTGTGGTACACCTTTTGGACGTCGCAGCTCTATACTTATGTAATTCTACTTTTGGCTTTCAATAAATATTGAAGGGGCGGACACCATCGAGTGTTTCCTCCTTCCCTGCAGACTTTCAAAAAAAAATGAGGTCTTATAATACACCAGTTAGATGATCCAAGATTTAGGATATTGAGCCGACTAAGAGCGAGCAAGGACAAAGAAGTGTTATTTGGCGAAGCAAGAAAATGCCTGAAGAATGGAGAAGCATCATGGTGCCTCTTTATAAGAACAAATGAGACATTCAAAATTGTTCAAATTATAGAGCTATCAAGTTGATGAGTCATTCTATGAAAATTTGGGAACGAGTAATCGAAAGAAGGTCGAGGCAATTTTCAAAAGTAAAAGAAAACCAATTCGGATTCATGTCAAGTCACTCAACTACTGAAGCCACCCATTTGTTGAGGAGAATGATGGAGATTTATAGAGCTAAAAGGAAGAACCTCCATATGATTTTCATTGATTTGGAGAAGGCTTATGACTCTGTCCCACGGGCCACGGGAGATAATGTAGAGAGTTTTCGAGAAGAGACAAGTACATGCCCTATGCAATAACCTCATAAAGGATATGTATGATAGTGCTTCATCTTGTGTAAGGATCTGTGACATCAATTGGTCTGCATCAAGGTTCAGTTTTGAGTTCATTCCTTTTTGCTTTGATTATGGACGAGTTAATGAGTCACATGCAGGATGAGATACTGTGGTGTATATTATTCGCTAATGATATTTTGATATTTTGTTGATTGATGAGACTAGAGATGGAGTAAATGAAAATCTTGAGTTCAGGGGACATGCATTGGAGACTAAAGGATTTCGTATATGTAGGGCGTATAAGTAGGGCTAAGACTGAATATATGGAGTGCACTTTTGATGGAAGCAATAGTGAAAGAATTGAGGTGAAGATTGGTGACGATGGCATTCAGAAGAAAGATTCTTTTAGATACTTGGGGTCTATTTTGCAACACGATGGGGAAATTGATGGAGATGTTACTCGTATAATGAATGCAAGTTGGCTAAAGTGGAGAGGAGCCTCTATTGTTCTATGTGATAAGAAAATTTCTTTGAAAATCAAAGGAAACTTTTACAAAGTAGGCGTGAGACCTGCTATGCTCTATGGATATAAATGTTGGCATGTGAAACATAGGCATGTGTAAAGAATGGCGGTAGCGGAAATGAAAATGTTATGGTGGATGTGCGGACATACATGTAAAGATCGAATTCGAAATGATTCAATCATAAGGAAAGTGTATGTATCTCTAAGCGAGGATAAGATATGAGAAAACCGCTTAAGGTGGTTTGACTATTTGCAAGGAAGGGTCAACTGATGCACCAATTAGGAGATGTGAATTTTGAGATGTTGAGCCAACTAAGAGAGGGCGAGGAAGGCCCAAGAAGTGTTGGAATGAGACTGTCCGAAGGGATATTAATTTTTTGGATCTAAGCCCGAGAATGACCCAAGATATATATGAATAGAGGCAAAGAATCCATGTAGTCGATCCTACTTAATGTGAGAAAAGGCTTTGTTGTTGTTGTTGTATGAATGAACTATATACTATTTATTATATTTATTTATTCCATATCCTTCAGTTCAAAAAATTATTGGTCCAAATTTTAATTTCTTAAAACAAATAAAAAACATTTTCCTCTAAACTATACTTTATTTTTACATAAATTAAATTCATTATTTTTGAACGATTCCCAATGAATATATGTGTACATATAATATAGATATGCAACATCCTTGATATGACAAGATTCGATCATTTTTTCCAATAATAGTATTGGTTGCACATTCTAGATAGTCTTTTCCTCCAAAATCGTAAGGGTGGCTTCACTTCTTAATATGACCATTTCCACCATTAGGGGGATCTTTTGATCACATTTGCAATGTTCTGATCCAAACATGAATCATTATCAAGGATAACTGGCCATAGAACTTGTTGGGTTCGGATCCAATTGGTATCGTTGTCAACCATATAAAACGCTTAAGCCCAGTGTGTCAAATACTAGACCTTCACTATTTCAAACTCAACATTTTAAGAGTACATGATGCGGTACATGTTAGGTGTTACAATCTCACATATGTATACCCGTAGCGTCCTTGTTATGATATGGACAAGTTATTTTGGTCTATTGGACACATACTTCGAGAAATGGTTCTTTATTATCAGGAGCAACAAGATCAAGTTGGCAAGGATAAAAACCGTTCATGTTTTGTGGTTCTCTATGACTTATGATCACGGGGGCTCTTTTACCATTCCATATAAATGGACTATTCCATTTGTATGGATATGGTAAAGGGGCATATCCAACATTTCTTTGCTCATTAATTCTCATCACAGCACTAGGCGCATGACGTTTTCCCTTATTCATTCCCGTCATAGAGCAAGTAAAATACCTTGCCCTCGCCTCATTTTTTTGGGGGGTAATAGCTGAAGATAGGAGCACGTCATATAATCAACCAAGAACAAGGCGTAGTCTTTCCTCTTAACTCTTTATAGGGGTAGCTCTACATCTTAGGTAGCCCTTTAACCATTAGAGAAAACCCATTTTTATACTATTTATAAAGTCTCAGAGACGGAGAGACCTTGATCGGAACTGTCATGAAGGAAAAATAACCATGGTCCATGACTACATGTTGGCCTCTGGACTAAATATACTCGTTAACAACCACCCAAAATGCACGATCCTAAGTTGCCAAGTAGTAACCCTTACCTGTTATAACCCACTCTCACATTTTGTGAATATCTTATGTGGGTTTTATATTTGGGTTTTATAATCTAACTCACATATTGTTGAGATATATGTATTTCTCGGTTCTTTATTTTATATTTCATATTCCTTCCGTTTACTTTATGTAATTTCCCCATATAGCTTTTCTCCTATATAAGAAAGCTCTAGGGATACAATGAATATACAATTCTATTCTACATTTTTCTACATAGTATCAGAGTGGCGGTCCTAGGCCGGAGCATGTGCCATAGCTATCCCACCCCACCAAAACCCTAACATGACCCCCTTGTCGTCGTCGTCGCTATCTCCGGGCGCAGCAGCCGCCCCGCTATTGCGGAAGCAGTCTAGGGTTGCGATGTCACCGACACCAGCAGCCCTAGTCGCTCGCTTCCACTCCCACTCGATGCGTGGGACTCCATGGCACACTAGGTCTGATGCATTCCAAGGCCTGAAAAAAATCGCTCCAACGAGCGATTTGATTCCTATTCAGACTAATTTTTGGGTTTCGGGGGTGTGATTTGATCATCTAAAATCACCCTAGTTACCCAGAGCGGCGTCCAGCGGATGGAAGAGGTTGTGGTATGAGTCTACACCCACAACCGTCTTCCTGTATGCATGTGTAGACGTAGTTATTCTTGTCTACAGCCCTAGTCTTAGTCATTGTTTTCATCATGTCAAACAACAGAGTTGATTCCAAAACTGATGTCTCATCCCCGGGTACCTTCAAAGGTCCAACAACCATTGTCAAGATAGATGGAACAAATTATGATCTATGGGTTATGCAATTCATAAGCCTAATGCAGTGTAATGGCAAGAAGCACATCCTCGCGCAGGATGAGCCAAGCGAAAAGGCTGGGGTTAACACCTCGTGGGAGGCAGACGATGTGCATGCGCGTGTTTGGTTGTCAGGGACTGTGTCAATGGAGATAGCCAATAATATTATGAGTCAGCCTACTACAAAGGCAATGTAGGGCATCCTCATCGCTTTATACTCCCCGACGAAAAATGAATCGAAGATACTACAACTTCAGCATGATATCTTCACATCAAAGAAGAACGGATGTCCGCTCTATACCACTTACACTTCTCTAAGGGATATGTTTGAGAAGCTTTATGGTTTCATTCCCTTGACTGCTACGCCTAACAACTCAAGGCATACAGAGATTCGATGATGACCGGAGTTTTTCTAGTAGCTCTTGACCCTGAGATGGTGCTGCTTGATCGCAGATTCTTACTGATGCCACCATACCTCCAATGGAGGAGGCATACCGCAGATTGAGCATGCGCTCTGTTGCTCCTAGTGGTGTTACTCAGCATGTTCAGGCCTCCTCGGTTATGGCCGCATCTCGTGGTAGAGGAAGCTATGCACAATACTGTGGACGTGGAAACTGTGGTAGCGGAGGGGGTAGTCGACCCTGACAGTGGTGCACCTACTACCACAGGCCCGGTCACTCTGAGGATACATACTATTCTAAGCATGGTTTTCCTGCTTCAGTGTGTTTTGCGGAGCAGACTCAGCAAGTTGGTATTGCACCTCCTTCTTCTGATCAGAGGTTCAATGAGCATGTAACACGCTTGAGAGAGATTATGCCAGCACATGGGTCGTCCAATGCTCCTCCGGGATCCTGAGAGGTAGCCGCCTCAGCATATGCATCCACATCATGTACAACACATGCTTTTACTAGATGTTACATGGCAGATTTGTCAGAATGAATTATGGACTCAAGAGCTTCACACCATCTTTGTGGTGATAGAAGACAGTTTAGTACATACAGATCGACTCAGCCATGTAGATATGTAGTCAGCAGATGGGACCCATTCTCCTATTACTGGTCAGGGGAAGGTGCAGTTGACTTCAGCAATGCACCTACAAAATGTTCTTCATGCTCCTAATTTTTCTATGACTTTACTGTCTATTAGTCAAATCACCAAAGACTTACATTGTCGTGTCATATTTGATCCTTCGTCTCTCATGTTTCAAGACATTCTTATGGGCGGGATGATTGGATTTGGTCATGAGCAAGGAGGTCTGTATAGACTGGTTCAATCACCATAAGCTGGTACTTCAACTCTTCATGGTAGATTAGTCTCTCCATACGTATGGCACCTCCAGTTTGGTCAACTTCCTCTCCAGAAGTTGTGTCACGTTCTTCCTCAAATTTCTCCTCACTCTACTTTTCAGTGCAAGTCTTGTCAGCTTGGGAAGTACCAACTGTCTACTTGTCAGAGTCGCTAGGGTCGAAGTAGTCAGTCTTTTTAAGTTGATTCATTTTGATATTCGGGGTCCAAGTTGTGTCCCATATCATCAGGGACAGATTTTATCTTATTGATGTGGACGGTTTTTCCATATTATCTTGGGTTTTCCTTCTTAAAAATAAGTCTGATGCTGGTCCTGTTATTCGGTCCTTTATCAATGAAATAAAGAATGTTTTTCTGCAAAAGTCAAGTATATTCGTTCTGACAATGCACTAGAATTTTATAGTCTTCAACTTTTGCAGTTTCTAAGAACCCTTGGTATTGTCCATCAGACTTCTTATGCATATACATCCCAACAGAATGGGGTGGCTGAACGCAAACATCGGCACCTATTGGATGTCACCAGAATCCTCTTGATCCAGAGACATGCTCCTCATTCATATTGGGGAGATGCGGTTCTAACTGTTTGCTACCTGGTAAATCGCATGCCCTCGTCCATGTTAGGGGAAAATATTTCGTTCTTGATTGCGTTTTCCGAGAATGATATTTTCTCCCTCACTCCAAGTGTTTTTGGGTCAGTTGCCTATGTTCATTATACATCCCGTGGCCATGACAAGCTCTCTCCTAGAGTTGTTAAGTGTGTCTTTGTGGGGTATTGCAGGACTTAAAAGGGATATTGTTGCTTTGATCCTGCTCGTAGGAAGTATTATGTTAGTGTGGATGCCACTTTCTTTCAGTGTATTATGTTTTTCTCTCCTACATGTGATAAGTTGATTTCTTCAAAGTCTGGAGAAGATGTGTACATGCCTTTATCTCTGATTGTGTCTACCCCGAGACCCGCTTCATCACCACCACCTCCAACACCACATTCCTTACCACCTCCTTCACCACCAGCAGCACCCATCTTTTTGCCATAGGTTTACAACCGCAGACCTCATGCTCATGTGCCTCCTCTGCCATCCAGCACGCCCCAGGTATGTCCTGAGCAATAGGTTTCTAATGATGGCACTAGTGATTTTTGTTTACAACAGGATGAGCATGTATTTTAGATACTCCGGCCTCTGTCACTGAGGAGGTTGATGACCTCGGCATGCCCATTGCCTTACGAAAGCAGCGACGTACATGTACTATGTACCCCATTGCTTCCCATGTTTCTTGTGTGCGTCTCTCCAAGGAGTTTCAGACGTTTGTCGTAGGATTGTTTGCAATAGAGATACCAAGGTCATATCATGAAGCATTACAGACCAGTCAGTGACGTCTGGCTATAGAGGAAGAAATTGTTGTGTTACTGATGCAGATGGTGATTTGCGACGGATAAAAAAAATATTTTGATGGTGGAATTTATTTGGTAGAAGAATTAAGAGGGATTGAGAAGAGAAAGCGCGCCGGTTGCACGAGATTTGAAGACAGAATCGCGAAGATCGTATGAGGACTAAGGAGAGAGATGAGAGAGATAGAGATAAAATCTCGAGTTTTCACATCATCTGACATGTTTCAAAACAATAGCCTATCATCCCTTTATAAAGGAGGGACACAAAAATTAGAAATTCAAATTCAAACTCAAAACTACTTATCCTAATTTGACTCTAACCGACTAACTAATAAATTCAAATCTCTAATTGACTTTAACTAACTAAATTGAGATCGCACGTGATCTCTTTATTTAAATTAAAAACTACGAAGACTCAATTATTTATAAATAAAATGAGACTCTAATTATCAGACAAAATTAAAATAAATGAAGCCTTATATATCCGATTCACGCAGCATCAGTTCTCCTCCGCTTGAAAAATTCGTCTCCCGACGAATTGCTGGATCTGTAGGCTTGGAGGTTGATAAATTTAAATCAGCGTTCTCGATCATCCCAAGGAAGAACTGATGTGGAGCAAAAGGCGGAATCCATGCGTGCACAGTGCGAATGTTGGAGCTGGTAGCTTCATGATGGAATAACATGTGTGGCGCGAATGCGGGTGCCCATCCGGTTTTTTTCCCCTGACATGGTGCTTGAAAAACTGATGTGGCATCTTCATATCGGACAACTCGACCTTCGGAGATTCCATAGCAAATCAATAGCACAAGTTGAGTAGAGGAGGAGATGTGGCCAATGAATTAAGCCATGGGGTCTTTAAATAAGTGAAACCCATGATCCTAATTCTAATTGGGTAAGGAGGCCTCCCAGATTTCTTTCTTTCAGCACTCTCCTTTAAATATTTCTACAGCAGAGGGGTGGGTTGCTATTTTCGTACCCCTTTATTTAAAATATCTCCTTTTAAAGGCCTGCCATCTTTAACCTTTATGCAAAAGGTTTTAAAGTGAGGTGTACTATTACAATTTTTTGAAATTACTGCCAAATCCCTAATTTTATGGGATTGGCTCTTGGGGAAGGAGTCAAAAGTCCAAAGGACTAGCTCTTCATTTCCTCGACAAGGGCAGCGCCGAACCCTAGGGTTCTGATGGCTTCGACGGCTCGAGATCGGGCATTGGCGGCGGAGGCTTCGACTTGAAGGATGGCATCGCGTATGGAGGTAGAGCGGGAGGGCGGTGAAATGGGTGGTGGGGAGAGGGCGCGGGGAGTATCGCGGGGGTGATGGAGGAACCGAGCAGCGTGGAGGGAAATGGCGGGGCCTGTAGCGGGGTGGGGTGCTCCTTGGTGCGCTTGAGGGTGGTGGGAGTAGGTGGCAGCGACGGTGCGGTAGGGTTGTTGGGGCCGCGAGGGCCGTATGGGGGTGTGTTGGCGGTGGAGCAGAGGGTAATTGCTGGCAGTACAGGAGGTTCTGGGGTTGCGGCGGGTGGGAGCGGCGGGGAATGAGCCGCAGGGGGTGCGGGGGCGGCAGGGAATGAGCCGCAGGGGGCACGGGGGCGGTGGGAGAGGGTGCGGGGAATGAGGGTTGTGCCGCAGGGGCTGGAGCTTCGGGGACAGCGGGAAAGGGTGGTGGCGGTGGCGGTGTTGGAAGGACGGGAGGGGGTTGCAGCAGGTCTGTGGGGGTGTGTGATGGGGTTGGTGGCACGGGGGTGGCGCTGGGAGGTGTTGGGGCTGCAGCGGGGGTCCGCGAGAGGGCTGCGGGCGAGTTGTGTATAAATTTCTAGGGCTTTTGCAAGTCTGAATATACCTGGACAGCAAGCAGATCGACACTTTTGCTTCCTGCCACGGTCTGAACTGCAAGCAAATCGTCATTGATGGCGAGATTTTTGTGATTTTCTTCATCGTGGGTCTGGACAGCGGCTTCTATGATAGAAGATTTTGATTTGGCGGCACATAAAGTCTCGAAATTAGCCATCAAAGCTCGATATTTTGACTGGAAATCAAGCAGTGCGCCCATCATCTCCTTGTCGTAAGCTTCTTCAGCTCGCCGTTTACGCTCCGACGGATGATGGTGTTTCGTCGCATGTCGGCGCGAATGTCTGGACGGATTGTCAGATCGTGACGACGATCTGTAGGCCATGCTCTGATACCAATTGATGCAGATGGAGATTTGCGACGGATAAAAAAAATATTTTGATGGTGGAATTTATTTGGTAGAAGAATTAAGAGGGATTGAGAAGAGAAAGCGTGCCTGTTGCGCGAGATTTGGAGATAGAATCGCGAAGATCGCGTGAGGAAGGAGAGAGATGAGAGAGATAGAGATAAAATCTCAAGTTTTCACATCATCTGACCTGTTTCAAAACAATAGCCTATCGTCCCTTTATATAGGAGAGATGAGATTACATAAAATAGAAATTCAAATTCAAACTCAAAACTACTTATCCTAATTTGACTCTAACCGACTAACTAATAAATTCAAATCTCTAATTGACTCTAACTAACTAAATTGAGATCGCACGTGATCTCTTTATTTAAATAAAAAAATGCGAGGACTCAATCATTTGTAAATAAAATGAGAATCTAATTATCGGCCAAAATTAAAATAAATGAAGCCCTATATATCCGATTCGCGCTGCATCAGTTACAGTCTCGCGGCACATGGAGTATTGTACATGCTCCACATAGTGTATCTATTGTTGGAAGCAAGTGGGCGTTTACAGTAAAACACCATGCTAAAGGTACTGTAGACATACAAGGTCAGGCTTGTTGCTCGTGGGTTCACCCAAACATATGGGGTGGATTATCAGGATACGTTTTCTCCTATCGCTAGACACTCTACACTAAGGATTCTTACTTCTATCGTTGTGGTACGTGATTAGCCTCTATTTCAGTTAGATGTCAAGAATGCCTTCTTGTATGGTGACTTGCTGGAAGAAGTCTATATGTAGTAGGATCCAGTGTTTGCTGCTGAGGGGAAGTCTCGTATGGTGTGTAGATTTCACAAGGCTATTTATGGTCTTAAGCAGAGCTCAAGGGCTTGGTTTCAGAAGCTCTCAGAGTTGATTGAACAATAGGGGTTTGTCGGTATTGCAGATCACTCTCTTTTTGTTAAGAGATCCCATAGAGGTACTGTTGTTATTCTTGTCTACATGGATGCCATCATTGTTACAGGGGATTTTGGGGTGAACACCTATGAGTGTCTCCCCCTTTCCTGGTTTCAAAAAATTATTACAGGGGATGATGAGCAGGGTATTCATGCAGCTAAGGATTTCCTTGGACGATAGTTTGTGACCAAGGACCTTGGCAATCGTCGTTAATTCCTTGGTCTTGAATTTACAAGGAATTAGTATGACATGGTGATGCCGCAAATGGAGTATGTTACTGATCTCTTAGCTGATAAGGGCATGACAGGATGTAGGTCTGCCACTACTCCAATGGATCCTAATGCTAAGCTAAATGATGATGACTCTGAGGATGTTGACAAGAGACGATATAGAGAGCTAGAGGGGAAGCTTTTATATATTACTATCACCAGACTTGATATATCATTTGCATTTAGTAGAGTCAGTCAGTTTATGGAGCAACCCTGGCAGGTTCATATGGATGTTGTTAACAAGATTATGAGATATCTGAAGTCTTCTCCGGGAGCAAAACTCTTGTTCAGAAGAGGCACAGTTCTTACAGTTATAGGATGTGCTGATGCAGATTATGCAGGGTACCCTAAGGAGAGGAAGTTCACATCAGGCTTCACTGTATTTGTAGGGAGTTCATTAGTTTCATTGAAGAGTAAGAAACAGACGATTGTAGCTAGATCTAGTGCAGAATCAAAGTATAGAGCCATGGCACAAGGGAGCATGGAAATGATGTGGGTCAGATCCGTCCTAACTGACCTAAATATTGAGGTGCCACTTCCCAAGCACCTCCAATGCGATAATCAGGTCGCTCTGTTCATAGCAAATAATCTAGCCTTTCACGAAAGAATCAAGCACATTGAGGTAGATTGCCATTATACTCGGGATCTGATTCAGAACGTATTTATCACCACTTGTCATATTACTTCAGGCGACCAAACTGCAGATATGTTCACCAAAGCCCTTGCTAGAGGTTTTTTTCATCGTTGATGTTCCAAAATGAGCATGATAGACATATATGCTCCAGCTTGGGGGGAGTGTTGAGATATTTGTATTTCTCGGTTCTTTATTTTATATTTCATATTCCTTTTGTCTACTTTATGTAATTTCTCCATAGAGCTTTTCTCCTATATAAGAAAGCTCTAGGGCTTCGATGAATGTACAATTCTATTCTACATTTTTTTACACATAAGTTTGCACCATCCTCGTTGTGACATTGTCCATTTTTCTAACACATGCTGATTAGTATTTTCTTCGTAATTCTTAGTAGGGATGGCTTCACCTCTTCGGTAGCTGATAGTTATTTCTGCTATTATAGGATTCTTTCTCAAATGACATGTGTAAAATCTCATGCCTAAACTTGAATTTTATTGAGGATAGGGCTTAGACCCAAATTATTATTGAGGAACACTGGCCCTATCAACTTGAGGATTCAAGTTCAATTCGACTCATTCAAAATACTTGCGCCCAAGTTGTCAACCAGCAGACCTCAACTTCTATAACCACGCAATATTTTGAGTCTTCGATGTGCGTACTTGTGTTGGGGTGTTAAAATTTTTCCCACTTGTGTTCATGATGTCCTCGTTGCAGCGTGCGTGATCCATCCATTTTTCTAGACAATAGTGGTAACTACAAGCCCTATATTCTTCCTAATACTTTATAGGATGGATCTACCTTTCGGGTAGTCATTTCTACAATTAAGAAAAGCATGTTCCAATACCTATTGTAGCATCGTAAAAGCAGGCCATATATGTCATCAAGGAAAATTAGTCGTAACAACTTGTTGAATTTGGATCCAGATAGATTCAATGGCAACAACTCAAAATGCTTAAGCATAAGTTTTCAAATAATGATATCCACCTCTAATAACTCACTTTGACATTTTGTGGGTCGTCCATGTAGGACTATGCTTGAGTTGTCACAATCTCCCATATTTCTATTTGTAAGGCCCTCAGTGCAACATGGTCCAACTATTTTCTGAGTAGTAATGACAGTCACACATTATGGGTGGCCTTTTCATAACTCTTAATATGGATGGCTCCACCTCTACATAGCCGGTATTCTTTCAACTATTTCAAGAATTTTGTCTCTCATACTACTTGTAATTTCAAGAAGAGATCGGTTGTGTTGCAAAGATTGCAAAGTAATCCCTGGAGAGAGTTTGACAATCCAACATCGCCTGTTAGTCTTGGATTTACAAATAAAAGGGTTGGTAAAGAAAAGGAAGGTTCCTAAGATCACTAGAACTAGGTGGTGGAATCTTCCACTGAAGCAATCAAGCTTCAGGGAGAAGGTTTTAGAAGACTTATCTTGGGATTGTAGCGGTAGTGCAAACGAGATGTGGGAGGCAGGAGCATCTTGTATCCGAAAGGTAGCCAAAGAGATGCTAGGCGAGTCAAAAGAAGGAGCTCCGGGTCAAAAGGAGGCTTGGTGGTGGAGTGAAGGGGTGCAAGAGAAGCTAAAAATTAAAAGAGCTTGCTTTAAAGCTATGTCTAAGGATAGAACAGATGAAACTTTCACAGACTATAAAATAGTGAAGAAGGAAGCAAAGAAGGCTGTAAGCGAAGCTAAGTCAAAAGCTTATGAGGTTTTGTATAAAAATCTCAACTCTAAGGAGGGGCAGAAGGATATATTCAGGTTGGCCAAAGCAAGAGAAAGAAAGACCAAAGACCTTTCTCAAGTGAGATGCATTAAGGACGAGGAAGGTCGCGTGCTTGTTACTCAGAAGGATATAGAGACTAGATGGGAGATGTACTTCCATAAACTTTTCATTGGAGAAGGAAATAGAGAGATCACTTTGGGTGATCTAGCTAGCAGTGAAAGTTACTTGAATCGTGCATGCTATAGACGAATACAAAGAAAAGAAGTAAAGGAGGCTTTGAAGGTTCTGAGAACTGGGAAAGGTGTTGGACCGGATGACATTCCTATAGAAGTATGGAAAGTTTTAGGTGAGCGTGGTTTGACTTGGCTTACGAATCTATTCAATGTTATTTGGCGAAGCAAGAAAATGCCTGAAGATTGGAGGAGGAGTATCGTGGTGCCTCTTTATAAGAACAAAGGAGACATTCAAAATTGTTCAAATTACAGAGGTATCAAGCTGATGAGTCACACTATGAAAATTTGGGAATGTGTGATCGAAAGAAGGTTGAGGCAAGTTTCTCAAGTAAAAGAAAACCAATTCGGATTCATGCCAGGTCGCTCAACTATTGAAGCCAACCATTTGCTGAGGAGAATGGAGATTTATAGAGCTAAAAGGAAGAATCTCCATATGATCTTTATTGATTTGGAGAAGGCTTATGATTTTGTCCCATGAGAGATACTGTGGAGAGTATTGGAGAAGAGACAAGTACATGTCCTATATATTAATCTCATAAAGGATATGTATGATAGGGCTTTATCTTGTGTAAGGACCCCGAAGGGGAAGGCTGACTATTTTGATATCAACATTGGTTTACATCAAGGTTCAGCTTTGAGTCCATTTCTTTTTACTTTGATTATGGACGAGTTGACAAGTCACATTCAGGATGAGTTACCTTGGTGTATATTATTTGCTGATGATATTGTGTTGATTGACGAGACTAGAGATGGAGTAAATGAGAAGCTTGAGGTTTGGAGATATGCATTAGAGACTAAAGGTTTTCGTATAAGTAGGGCTAAGACGGAATATATGGAATGCACCTTTTGATGGAAGCAATGGTGAAAGAATTGAGGTAAAGATTGGTGACGATAACATTCAGAAGAGAGATTCTTTTAGATATCTGGGATCTATTTTGCAACATGATGGGGAAATTGATGGAGATATTACTAATAGAATAAATGCAGGCTGGCTAAAGTGGAGAGGAGCCTCCGTTGTTCTCTGTGATAAGAAAATTCCTTTAAAAATTAAAGGAAAGTTTTACAAAGCAGCCGTGAGACCTGCTATGCTTTATGGTTCTGAATGTTGGCCTGTGAGCCATAGACATGTGCAGAGAATGGTTGTAGCAGAAATGAAAATGCTAAGATGGATGTGTGGACATACACGTAAAGATCGGATTCGGAATGATGCAATCAGAAAGAAAGTTGATGTAGCTCCGATCGAGGACAAGATGCGAGAAAATCGCTTAAGATGGTTTGGTCATTTGAAAAGAAGGTCAACTGATGCACCGGTTAGGAGATGCGAGTGTTGGGATGTTGAGCCGGCTAAGAGAGGGCAAGGACGACCCAAGAAGTGTTGGAAAGAGACTATACGAAGGGATCTTAGTTTTTTGGATATAAGTCCGAGATTGACCCAAGATAGATCTGAATGGAGGCGAAGAATCCATGTAGCCGACCCTACTTAATTGTGGGAAAAGGCTTTGTTGTTGTTGTTGTTGTATACTACTTGTAACGACTCAAGCTAAGATTTAAGTCAATGTCAAAGAAGACTGACTCTTACAACTTGTTGAGTTCGGGTTCAATTGACCTATTGACAATTAAGCATGAGTTATCAAGTAGTAAACATCAACTCTTATAGTCATACTCAATAATTCGTAAGAATTTATGTAGTACATCGCTAGAGTGTTACCAGTGGACTAAAGCATGTAAGAAACTCAGTGACGATTTGATAATGCCTTTTATCCACCCTTTATTAGTTCTCTCAAAGTGTACTAAAGGGAACTCAGACGGTGAACAATGCTTTGCGGAAAAAAATGCTCAAATAATACGACTACAAGCACAAGTAAATAAACCAAATAAACAATCAATCTGCAGTAAACAAAGATTTATGCATGTTCATCCTACACCATAATTGTGGGTTTATCCTACACAAGGGCTATGTCATGCGACTAAACTTGGCCTACCTATGGCTTACGAAAATTCACCATCAAACTATTTCTTGTGTAGTTAAAATCGTTTGCAGAAGTGTGCAGCTTATCACAATTTACTTCTACCAACGAAAAATGGTTATTACGAAGAACGCCTCAAAGTAGGAATATCTCACCAAGACTTTATCTTTTGTTTGAGAAAATAGGCATTCATAAAGAATGTCTTCTAGCGAAGAATCAATATATATATATATATATATATAATTTCTAAATAAAGCCTTTTAATACATGAATAGAATATGAAAGCAAATGAATTAGATATGAAGGCTTGAGAACAAAGCTTGGAACATCGTCAACGCAAAGATTAAAGATAGCTTCTCTAGAAGACTTCTTTAGCTAGAACTCACTATATAATGATTTTGTAGCATGAGTGACTTGTAGAGTGTTGTGTGTTTGTTTAGAGTGGATAGAGGATCATTCCTTATATAGAAGGCCTGAGAATAGCAAGAATCTCAAATAATGTACCCCTAAATGGGAAGATTTTCCAAACTAATATGCACCATTGTACTAGTACCTACACATGTGTAGCAGTACACGTGTTTTCTAAGATAGGTAAAGTCCAACCGTTTATTTTTAAACAGTCAATATTCAAAGATTTCCCGGTACAAAGGTAGTGTACTATTGCAACAATAGCTCAATATTAGGTTTTGAAACAAACAAAAGTGTATAGGTGCAATAGTAGTAGGTGTATCAATGCAAGGGCATAACTACTAGTGAAACATGATGTTTTTGGAACTATTAATTTTTCTAATTATGGAGTTAATGTATGAAAGTTTTTTTTAAGTAAACGGGTGAAGTCCCAGAAATTGGGACCCATTAAACTATATAATTGCAAAGGTTACAAGCAAATTACATCCTCCATAATGTACACAGCGCTCTATTGTGTTCCACAATGTTTTCAGCATAATAGAGTTGTCCCCCAAAATGGCACTATTCCTTGCACACCAAATCGCCCACAATAGCGCCAATGGGCGAGTATTCTCCTCATGGCTATATCCGCAAACCGCCCTGAAGCTTCTCTAGAAACCGGCACAATCCAGCTCCTCCAACCATGGAATATTGGCTACATTACACACATGCGTGGAGGACGAGCAAGAGAAAAAGAGGTGATCCAAATCTTCTATAGCCATGCCACATCTGATGCACATCCCACTCTCCGGTCCTAAAAGCTTGTCACGGCAATCCTGCGTGAGAACCCGCTCTTGTCGTAGTAACCACAAAAAAATCTTTATTCGATTGGGCACCATGCTTTTCCAAATCAACTTGGTGTCCGTCAACATCTCCTCCTCTACCTCCTCCCCCTCCTCAACCAAAAAATGATAGGCCTTCTTGATCGTGAATCTCCCATCCTCCCACGAAAAGTGATCCCTGCCCTCCCCCAGGCCCTCGCAGTGTGCCAATAGCACCATCAGAGCTAGGAGCTCATCAACCCTCTGATCCGACAAGGAAGACGCGAAGGTAGGTGACCAAGAGCCACTCGTCCACATCTGTTGCACCGCTGCCCCTCTATTCATCGCCATCCTGCATAGCCTTGGGAAATGCTCACCCAAAACTCTCTCGCCTGTCCAATCATCTGGCCAGAAGTGGAAAGAAGTACCGTCCCCCAAAGCAGGTCTCAACTTCATTGCTATCTCGAGCAACATCTTGGTGATCCCCTTCCACAGAGATGATGGCAACTGGCCCAGATCCGCCAACAGTGACATGTGCACTCCATAGATCCTATTCAACAGCCTACAGGCCAAATCCTCCGATTTTCCCCAAATCCATACCACCCACTTCGCCATGAACGCCTTATTCATCTCAGCAATCCTCAAAATTCCTAGTCCACCATTCTTCTTTGATGTTGTCATTTTGTCCCACCCTACCAATTGAATGCCCCGACGATTCTGCCTCCCGTTAGCTAAGAAAAATCTCCTCATTAGAGCTTCAATCCGAGTACGAACCCCCACAGAGTGTCGCCTCGTGGAGCAGAAGAAAATAGGAATGGCGGAAAGAACATGCTTCAAAAGAACCAATTTCTCGCCTTTCGACAACATGGATGCCTTCCACCCCACCATTCTACCCTCCAGTCTGTCCAACAGAACCCTTCAATCGCTATTCCTCGGCTTGCCTGCCACCAACGGGAGACCCAAGTAAGTAATCGATAAGCCCCCTACTGGACAACCCAAAACCTCCACCGCCACCTGTAGCTCGTGCTCAACCAAGCCAAAAGGTACCGCCGTTGATTTGTCTTTGTTGATCTGCAACCTTGATAGGTCCCCAAAAATGTTCAAAATGAGAGCCCGCCGCATTTTTTCCCTATCATGCCCCATGAACATTATAGTGTCATCCGCATACTGCAACATTGTATGGAAATGTCGTCTTTCACATACGCACCGCACCACCCCTCGTTCACCGCAAACCCCAACATAACCGCTAGAGCGTCCGCCACAATGATGAACAACAAAGGTGCCAACGGGCATCCCTGCCTTATACCGCTATGTGGCTGGAAAAAGCACCCCTCCGACCTACCGTTGACCAAAATTGCATGTGATGATGTCGTCACACACCGCTTTATCCATCCAATCCATCGTTCGGGGAAATCCCTCTTCGAAGAGGGCCCATAAGAATCTGCAATCCACGCAATCATATGCCTTCGAAAAATCTACTTTCCGCATAACCCCTGAGATCGTGTTCCGCTTCCAATCCGTCGCAAGACACCAGAACCAAAGCATCTGCCATCTTCCTTCCAGGTACAAAAACCATTTGTTCGGAGCAATGATTCGCTCCACCACCTCCCTCAACCGATTTGCCAGGATTTTCGACACAATGAGATATGCAGCATTAGATAAAGCAATCGGTCTGTAATCCTCTACTATGGTCGGTGTGCCCGGCTTAGGCAGCAAGAAAATAAGGGCCTTATTCAGTTTCTCAAATCAGTTGTTGCCATCCCTAAACTCAGCAAGCACCTGTTGCACCTCCATGAAATCTTGTTTGACCATCTCCCAAAACTCCTAAAAAAAGGAGACTGGGAAACCATCCGGGCAGGACGCCCCATCCGCATTCAACTGAAAGCATGCCTGCTTGGCCTCCTCCTCCCTGAAGACCCGCTCCAACCGAACCGCATCCGCCTCGTCAATCCGTGAGACTCCTCTTCCCACCCAACCCCATCAAGCCTGGTCCCGCCATCTGTCGAACTCCTGAAAGTGGGAGCGCAAAGCCGCACCAACTGCATGATCACCCTCTACAACTGCCCCCTCCCCCCAACCGTGATCGAGTGGATGAAATTTCTCCGCCTTCTCCCATTAGCAACAGCGTGAAAGAATCTGGTATTTGCATCACCTTCTCTAACCCATCTTTGCATGGACCTCTGCCTCTAAGCCACCTCCTCCATTTTATCCTCAATAAGGATCTCCTCCATGCATCCACCTCGAATCGCAATCTCCTCCGTCGTCAGCACCCTTTAATCTTCCAATACATCCAGACTCCTCGCATCCTCCTGCGCCCTTCTCTTGATCTCCCTACATTGTAAACGGTTCACCTTGTTGTATTTCACGAAGAAAGACCTCAATGCTGATAACTTGCCTGCAACCTACATGTGGCCGAACCCATCGGATGATAGCCACCCCAGAACTCCAGAATCGCCTCCTGAAAGCCACCATCCAGCAGCCAAGCCTTCTCAAATCAAAAAAACGAGAAAGGCCAGTCATCCTCTCCCAAGACCCACTGAAGCAGCGTGTGATCTAAACATGATCTATGTAAGGCCCGGGCACCAACCAGGGGGAAGGCCTCCAAAACCTTACTGGACATCAAGAATCTATCGAGCCGAGATCTAGACCGGGAGCTACGCCATGCGTACACGCACCCCGCCGCGTCAATAATCTGAAGCCCCAATCCATGTATCGCCTCTAATAGTCCCGTTGACCCTCTGTCTCCTCCACCCCATCCCCTAGACGATCCTCCGGCCGAAGAGTCACGTTAAAATCACCCGCCACGAGCCAAATCACAACTTGGAATCTCGCACAAGTCAGCCACAATTCATCAACCAATGACTCGATGCCCACACCATTGCAAGGGCCATAAACATTGGTCACCAGCAAGCGCATCCCATCGAACTTGCGGTTAAGCAGTACCCACAGCAAGCATAACCCACGCACCTCCTCCCCCACCAGCTCCAATCTGTTTCCATCCCAGCCGGTCACCATACCTCCGACCATCCCAGACGCCTCCACCGCCCTATGCTCCCTCAACTTGCCTCCCACGATCTCCTTCCATCCCTCTTCAATCCCTCTTGATATCTTTGTTTCCTGCAACAATGCCAAATCTGCCCCAAAACCATGCAGAAGGTTACGGACCGCCCCTCCCTTATCTGCTTGCCCAAATCCCCTAACATTCCAAGTCACCATCTTCATTAAAGAATAAACGAAACCCTCCCTGGCCTCACCAGGCCAATGCATGATAAAATAGGCAACTCCAGCCCCTCTCCTACCACATGCCTACTCCCTTCCGGCTCCTCTGTCGACCCCTCCATGACATCCGGCCCTCCCTTCACCCCCCCTCCCATCACAACACGATGCTCCCAAACATCGGCAACCCACCTTTGTCCAACAGCATCCGACGCGACGGCCTTCTTCTCAATGCCAACACTCCCCCCCCCTCACCAGCCATCCAACCGCCATTGTCGCATCCCTCCGCCCTGCAGTACACTGCCATCCTCCGCCCAGATCTACACTCCAAAAGCTTTCAACGAATGTAGCACTTAGCAAATCACCCCCTCTCTGCTAGCATGGTGCCACTTCGCCCAAGTTTCGGGCACCCGACCACTCCCAAACCTCCACCAGCATTGGAGTCGGGGATGTTGTTAAACCCATCCCTCGCCGCCCTTGAATCTTTCGCCATCGCGTGTTGAGAGACGGACCCCAACTGCGCAGCCACACCGCCTTGCATGCGCCTCCCGAGCATGGGACCCTTGTAATGCTCATCCGATACCTCCAAGATGCGAGAGCTCAGCACTGGTATGCTGGTAGCATTGCCGATCCCGCCTCGAAAATCCCGTTCGGATTGCGAGGAAGATGGCATCTCATCCAGCAGATGAGCCCCGGCTTGCTGAAGAGCCCCGACCTTTCCAATCGCCACCAGAGTCGGGGCTGCTGCTGAGCCCATCCTCCGCCGCCCTTGAATCCTTCGCCATCACGTATTGAGAGACGGACCCCAACTGTGCAGCCACACCGCCTTGCGCGCGCCTCCCGAGCATGGGACCCATGTAACTCTCATATGATACCTCCAAGATGCGAGAGTTCGGCATTGGCATGCTGGTAGCATCGTCGATCCCGCCTCGAAAATCCGATTCGGATTGCGAGGAAGATGGCATCTCGTCCAGCAGATGAGCCTCGACTTGCTGAAGTGCCCCGACCTTTCCAATCGCCCCGCTCTTTTCATCCGCCTCGCCCTTCTCAGATGCCCCACCGCTCAAATCTGCCATCGGAGTCACGACCGCCACGTCCACCTGCGCATGACCCTCGACCACCCAACAGTGCTCGTTTGACGCAAGCATAGGGTTCAGCTCGGAGCAAGTAGTTGGAGCGCCTCTGCCAATCGAATCCACCGAAGGAATCGGGAACCGAACCACCACTGCATGATCTGCACCCATTGGGTCACGCCAAGCCCAGTCGCATCCTTCGAAAATACCTCCAGCATCTGGAGCACCAGCGATCAGATCTTGGCGCACCTTACCTGATCGAACCGGATGATCAACTTTGCCATGACCACGCTCCATATCCGGATCGCCCACCAAAGATCCGGATCCAGCCCTCAATCTCGCGTTCCCCTTCGACCAATTCGAGCACCCACACAATGCATTCGCATATGATGCACGGCTTCCAATGCCACCACCCCTCTCGGGGCCTTCGCCCAAACTTGTTGAGGATGCCAAGTCTACTTTTTCTTGTTTTGGCCTCGAAGTTTCAAATTCACGAAAAGTTTGTTGTTTCCCTTCCAGGAAATGATCACCCTCTGCTGCCCCACATGCCGACCTTCCGCCTCTGGCGATCGTCTGGCACCCCTCGAACGTGAGCCCTCCTCCCGACAGCCGACCTCCCGCACATAAAGCAGGAAGGCATATCCTCTGAAAGTGGCGACGAAGCTCACCGCAGTGCACACTTGAGTTTAGATCCCTCCACCATGACCCAAGGTGGTTGGCCGCGGTGCAGACTGTCCGATACCACCACCCCGATACGAATGACAGGCGCCAACATCCGCCGGACCACCTCTTCGCTCCGACCCAGAATTGAGAGTCCGAGAATAGCGACCCCCCGAGCATCCTGGCGTGAAACACACCGACCATCCCGCAGCATCGGGCGCCTCTAATAGACTTTTCATCTCGCTCCTTGCACGAAGCTCAGCAACCTTCGAGCTTCCAATGGCGAGATGCCTCACACACATACCAAAATGCCTTCCAACTTCACCACATCTCCTCAAAACACCTCGCCGGTCACTACTCCAATATCCTCCGTTGCGTCCGCAAGTCTCATCGCTTCGTCCCTGCATACGCCAATCAACACCTCGTTCGCGCATCCCTATGAATCCCGCGAGTCCCTCACCCTCCCTCCCGGATCCGCAGGCCGCTTCAAAGGAGATGAGAAGCTGCGATGTCCGTTTGCTCAGCATCGGAAGCACCAGACCGGGTCCCAGCATGCCACCGCACGGTAATCACTGGCCCTGCATCTCAGGCAAAGGCCGATGAAGGCCACTGCTCCTACCGTTGTGCTCGACGATCCTGCCTTTGCCGAGGGGTGAACCCGACGGGCCCCTTGAGATACACATGTCCAACCTCCCGCGGAGTCCATCCCAAGTCCCAATCAAGGAGATAGATACAGCTGAAGCCATTGGAATTGCCAATGTATGGAAGCTTTTACATCATATTCTAAGTCATGCAGTTACAAACTAACTCCATAATATAAATAACAAACACAAGTTCTTAAAATTTCATGGGATCCACTCAAAAGAACATGCAGGCCATTTTATCATCTTGGAAATAATCATGCACAAGTGATCAGGTTTTAAATGCTAAGTTTTTGTAATAATGTTAATACTACATATCAGTGTTCAGAAATGTCTCCATATGAACCGCATGTGCAACCGCTACTATATAGTAGGTGGACCGAAGTGCATTTTTTATGGAGTGCATTACGCGAGCGATTTACACTGCATATATAGTCTGCAAGGCTGCATATTCAGCCAAATAGTCTGCATATTCAGTTGGCACTCTAGACAGAGCTGATACATAACTTGGACTTTAATATTTATTTGTATTAGCAATTTAAATTATTTGTGTCGAGGAGAATAATTCTTACATATGAACCATGTTTTCATGATTTTATTATCAAAGTTAATGTTAAATGTACAAGCTGACTGTAACTTTTATTTTTGAATCTTGGAAATCACTTTATTCAAAAAATGAAGCATTAGTAATGAATAGGAGAATAATTCTTACATATGAACCATGTTTTCATGATTTTATTATCAAAGTTAATGTTAAATGTACAAGGTAATTTATTTTTGAATCTTGGAAAATCGATTTATTCAAAAAATGAAGCATCAGTAATGAATAGGGATGTTAATCGAACTGAACATGTTCGTGTTCGTTTAGTGTTTTTTCAATAATAGTTCAAAAAATATTTGTTCATTATTAAACAACTGAAACTTCAAATATTAATTCAAAAAACTTAACGAACCGAACATGAACTTAATATATAATTATATATTTGTTCGGTAAATGTTCAAGTTCGATTAGACTTTATATATATACACACACATATTTGTAAGCACGTAAAATATTTTGAGGTAAATGAAACTAAATATCAATAAGGGACTTTAATCTAAATTCAATACATAACATTTCTATTTTTATAAATGCTTATCAAACGATCAAACTTCATTATCAAACTACAGTTTCAAGCTTGTTCATTTTAGCAAGTTTTACCATAAGTCTAACAGTTAACGAACTACTATATCGAACTCGAACATTTGTTTTCCAAATGAACTTGAATTCGAACTTATGTTATAGACTTATATCGAACCGAACTCGAACATAAGTGTTCATTACAGTTCGGTTCAGTTAGAATTACCATTTGTTTTACAACAACAACAAAGCCTTTTCCCACAATAAGTAGGGTCGGCTACATGGATTCTTTGCCACCATTCATATTTATCTTGGGTCAATCTCGAGCTTAGATCCAAAAAACTAAGATGCCTTCGTATAGTCTCATTCCAACATTTTGTGGACCTTCCTCACCCTCTCTTAGCTGGCTCAAAACTCATCTCCTCACAGGAGCATCATTTGACCTCCTTTGCAAATGAACAAACTACCTTAAGCGATTTTCTCACATCTTATTCGCGATCGAATCTACATCAACTTTCATTTTGATTGCATCATTCCGAATCCAATCTTTATGTGTGTGTCCACACATCCACCTTAGCATTTCATTTCTGCTACTGTCATTCTCTGCGCATGTCTATGGTTCGCTGGCCAACATTCAGATCAATAGAGCATAGCAGGACTCATGGCTGCTTTGTAAAACTTTCCTTTGATTTTCAAAGGAATTTTCTTATCACAGAGAACAGTAAAGGTTCCTCTCCACTTTAGCCAGCCTTCATTTATTCTATTAGTAACATCTCCATCAATTTCCCCATCATGTTGCAAAATAGATCCCAAGTATCTAAAAGTATCTCTCTTCTAAATGTTATCATCACCAATCTTCACCTTGATTCATTCACCATTGCTCCCATCAAAAGTGCACTTCATATATTCAATCTTAGCCCTGCTTATACAAAAACCTTAGGGTGTATTTGGTTGCCGGGTTAGCCCGGGTTAAACTGGGGGAGGGTAAACCGTTTCTTGTGTTTTGGTGTTTGGATAAAGGGTTAAGAGTTGAGTGGGTTTGTTGTGATGTGATTGTATTGAAGTTTGGAAAAGTGAGTAGTTATTGTGATGTGATTGCATCGAAGTTAGGAAAAGTGAGTCGAAGTTGAGTAGTTTATAACTTTTAGAAGATATGATGGTATAATATATTATTTTTTGATGGAATGGATGAAAGAGAAATGATTTATTTAATGTATAAAAAAAGAGGGGGGAATGGACCGACAAGTGAGAGAAAGGGTGGGTTTTAGGGGGTAACCCCCCCCCAAGGGGGGGTTAACCCCTAACCGAACGGGGTCTTAGTTTCCGATGCATGTCTCGAGACCTCAAGCTTCTCATTTACTACATTTATAGTCTCATCAATCAACATATCAACAGGGAATAACATACACCATGGTATCTCAGCTTGAATGTGACTTGTCAACTCGTTTAATCAAAATAAAAAGGAATGGACTCAAAGTTGAACCTTGATGCAGACCAATGTTGATGTCAAAATAGTCAGTCTTCCCAGACTATATCCTTACACAAGATGAAGCCATATCATACATATCCTTTATGAGGTTAAAGTATAGGACAGATACTAGTCTCTTCTCCAAAACTCTCCACAATATCTCCTTCGGGATAGAATCATAAGCCTTCTCCAAATCAATAAAAATCATATGGAGATTCTTCTTTTTAGCTATAAAACTCTCCATTATTCTCCTCAGCAAGTGGATGACTTCAATAGTAGAGTGGCCTGGCACGAATCCGAATTGATTTTCTTTTACTTTGGAAACTTGCCTCAACCTTCTTTCGATCACATGTTCCCAAATTTTCATAGTGTGACTCATTAGCTTGATACCTCTGTAATTTGAACAATTTTAATGTTTCCTTTGTACACCACGATGTTTCTCCACCAATCTTCAGGCATTTTCTTGCATCGTCAAATAACATTGAATAAATTTGTAAGTCATGTCAAATCATGCTCAGCTAAAACTCTCCAAACTTTTATAGGAATGTCATTATGTCCTACACATTTCCCAAGTCTCATAACCTTCAAAGCCTCATCTACTTCCTTTCTTTGTATTTTTCTATAGCTTGCACGATTCAAATAACTTTCACTACCAGCTAGATCTCCCAAAGTGATCTCTCTATTTCCTTCCCCGATAAAAAGCTTATGGAAATACAGTCAGTGTTCAGAAAGGCGGCCCAGGTAGCCACATATGCGTAGGCGGTAACACTCCCGAACCACATATACAGTATTCGGTGTATATGCAATTTTGACGAGTATGTGGCCGACTAAACTGCATATGCAGTTGCATACTCGACCGCCAATAGGATAGACCCCTCTCCCTTTAGACATCAATTGTTGTTGATGCCCATATGGATTCAACTTCATACGCTATTATTGCCATCAATCTTCAGATGCTACTATTGTTGGTTGCAGTAAATATGAATATTTGTTATTTGTTTTCGCTTGATTTTATAGTAGTCTGGTATTTATTTAATTCAAATATTTAATTTGGTTTCGCTTGTTGCTGCCCTTCAATCATCCATGCTTCAAATATTGCTATTGTAGTTTATCATAAATGTTAGATTTAGTTATTCAAGCTTCAAATGTCGCTTAATATTAAATTAGTTATTTTTTTTTCCTTTCGGTGGATTTTATAGTAATACGTTCTCTCGTGTATTTAATTTCATTTCTTCTCCTGCCTTCAAGCTTTAAGTGATGCTAATGTTATTATTTTTGTTCTGAAAGATGCCATTTTCTTATTCTGAAATTAGTTCATCATTATTTTGGAATTGGTTTGTTTTATTATATTTCATAAGTTTTTTTTTCTTATTTTTTCATTCTATCAATAGATATACCAACTAATTGCACCTCTCAACTTATTGTTACGAGGAATTCTTTTATCTAAATGGATGCCTTTCGAAAATACTCTGGTTGAAATCACATTGTACTTAAAGGTATATATTTAATATTTCCTCTATGTTAGTTTTTTAAAACATAAATATCTAATATTTGAATTTATCATTATATTTTTAATTAAAATAATACATACCGCATAATCCACATATACTTCCGCCAATCTGCTTGCTCGCTTCAAACCGTCTGACTGAACGAATATCGCATATCGACTTTCTGAACCTTGAATATTGCTACCATCTAGTCTCTATATCCATCTGAGTAACAAGCACGTGACCTTCCTCATACTTAATGTGTTGCACGTGAGAAAGATCTTTGGTCTTTCTTTCTCTTGTTTTGACCAACCTGAATATATCCTTCTGGCCCTCTTAAGAGTCGAGATTTTTTGTATAAAACTTAATAAGCTTTTGACTTAGCTTCGCTTACAGCCTTCTTTGCTTCCGTCTTCGATATTTTGTAGTTTGTGACAATTTCCTCTGTTATACCTGTAGATATAGCTTTAAAGTATGCTCTTTTAATTTTGAGCTTCCCTTGCACCCCTCCACTCCACCACCAAGCCTTCTTTTTGGCCTGGAGCTCCTCCATTGGACTCGCCTAACATCTATTTGCTTACCCTTCAGATACAAGATGTTGTTGCCTCCCACATCTCGTTTGCACTTATGTTACAATCCCAGGATAAGTCTTCTAAAACCTTCTCCGTGAAACTTGATTACTTCAATTGTAGATTTCACCATCTAATTCTAGTGATCTTACCCTCCTTTCTTTACCAACCCTTTTATTTGCACATCCATGATTAACAAGTGATGTTGGGTTATCAAACTCTCCTGGGATTACTTTGCAGTATTTGTAACAAAATCGATCTATTCTCCTCAATGCAAAGTAATCTATCTGTGGGCTTCAAAAAAAAAGTAACTATCTGTGTACTAGTCGGGCCACTCTTATAAGTAAATGCTCCTCCCTCTTCTTGAAGAGAGTGTTTGCTATGAAAAGATCATAAGCTGTTACAAAATCCAGAATGAATTTTCCCTCTTTATATCTATCTCCGAAGTCATGGCCTCCATAAAACTAGCATATCATGAAGCATCCTTTCCCACATGTCCATTAAGATCACCTAGGAAAATCATCTCTCTTTGGGGGAATCATTGCATAATCTTATCCAAATCCCCCTAAAAAGCTTGTTTAATCCTTTCATCTAAACCAATTTGTGGTGCATAAACTGAGATGATATTCGAGCACTAATTTTAGCAAAATAATCCGATCACTGAATCTGTGTACCTCAGCCACACAATCCTTCAAATCCTTATGAACAACCACTACAACACCATTTATGCCCTTATCTTTACCTGAATACCAAAGTTTAAAGCATGTCCTCTCGATCTCCCTTGCTTTCTCTCCAATCCGTTTTTTTCTCTTGGAGACATAGTATCTGAATCTTCCTTCTTTCCATCGTATCTATTATCTCCATCGATTTACCTGTCAAAGTGCCAATATTCCAGCTATCTATCCACAAGTTCCTTTGCAACATCTTTTGGACTAACTTCTTTACTCGCATGCATCCACTATGCGAGAATCCTTGCAAATTTTGGACTTTGGATTGCATCCAAATGACGATGCAACGGATAGCTTATTTACGCGCATGTGTTCCTCATGCGATAACCTTTGCAACTTTACCATTTGTTTTAAATTCAAAAAAATATAAAGTGCATAAATTCACATATATCCTACCGCATAACATACAGTCGATGTGATGATCTATCCGAATGAATCGATATATCACATTTCTGAACATGATCTATCCGAGTGAAACGACAAATCACACTTCTGAAACATTGCTAGTTGCTATAGATAAAACAAGTATAGCCTATACTTTGATCTTTATTATAACTCAGTAGATACCAATTTTGCAAAAGTCGATTGTCGGTAATTAGTCACCCATGTCATTGACTAAGGATTAATGGTAATTTATTATTAATGCTTTGTTTTGTGAATAAAGAGAATTTTCCTAAGTCAAAAATAAAGTTAAGATAAGCTTTCAATTTTAACATAAATTTTAATATTAATCATATAATCATGGCATATATGTAAGCACTATTCTCAATAGATGTCATAAAAATATTAATAAAAATAAATAGTAAAGTACAAGATATATATTAACTCTATCTAAAATCAAGCCGGATATACGGTTTATGAAGCCTAATATGCAGTGTAGAGTGCATAATACACCACATAGAGAATGTGATTCAACCCATCTATCACATAGGCATATGCGCCAGCATAAGCAGTTCACGGGGGGATTCTGGAACACGAATACAATCCACTCTTTGTTTTACAGCAGGACCCTTGATTTGTGGGAAGGACAATTAAAACAACATGATCTTCATTGTTCTAGAGAAGTGGAGAGGTGTAGTAAAGTTATCCCTGAGGTGTTCACCTCTTTATAAAGGGTGAATGGACTTTTGTAGCACATCAACATAGTCACAATCTAGTAATGACAAAGTGTGATAGTGGGTTATACATAGTGGAGTACTTTTCACAAACGCGGGCTTAAGCATTTTGGGTTGTGGTCAAGGGGTCTAATTGGGCATGGCCCCAACAAGTTGTTAGGACTAGTTGTCAGCATAATTGTCCGGGTGTAGACTTGGTGCGTTACAAATGGTATCATAGCAAGTTCCCTCTAATAGTAGAAAAGCTATCCACGAGGTGGAGCCACCCTACCATAGTCATATGAGGAGGAAAGGGCTATCATAAGAGTGTGCATATGCTAATATCACTAGGAATGAATGATGTGTCATATAGCAACATGGACGATGCATATAAGTGAAGAAGATTATAGCACCCCAATATAGTTTCACATTTATTAATCACAAAATATGATAGAGGATTATAAGCAGTAGGGACTGCTACTAAAAAACTTATGATTAAGCATTTTGGGTTATTGTCAAAGGGTCCAGTTGAACCTGAGCAAAACAAGTTGTGAGGACCAATTGACATCCATAGCAGATCGGATCTAGACTTGGGACACTAAAACTTTTACGCTAGAGTTGCCCTTGGGGAAATGTTTTCCAAGTTGGGGATTGTTTCAATTATGAAGACCCGATTAGAGGGCCCGTGGCTTACGGATCCGAGGGGAGTCGGTTCCATCACGGAGACCCGACCCACAATGCTGGAACTTCATGACCTGAATAGGCCATGTGTGCGGAGTGGTCGCAGGGGTTTGCAGAGTGGATATCACGACGGTGGTGGCACCGGTATGGTCAACAGGGTTTTATCGCTTTTTGAAGGGGAGGGTGTTGGTGTATGTACAGATCCTTGGGCTTCAGCAAGGAGCCCTCCTCGGGAGGCAGGGGCTGCAGAGAAGGAAGTGAGGGTCATAGGAAAAGAGGCGGTGAGGGGTATGGAGAAGGAGGCCGCTGTGGGGTATGAAGCAGAGGATTTTGTTGGGGAGGCGGTTGTGGTTCCCTTGCAGATGGCGGAGGTCGGAAATGAGGGTCGTTGGGAGGTTAAGGCTAGTGGGGAAGCCCCCTGTAGCCGGTTCGGGGCGGATTCAGTCAGGGAGTCGGGTATTCCAAGCCCGAAGAAGGAGGGAGATAGGTATGGAACTTGTTACTCGAGGAGGGGCGGCCTCAAGTCAGAGAGGAAAAGGAGAAGAGCGGATGCACTTGCTTCAACAGTTCGGGAGGACTCTTTGCAATCTTTGCAGCTATTGCATGTTGGCTCCAGTGCCTTGTCGGTTCATCGGAATCGTTTCAGCTTATTGGACAGGAGAATCGCCGAACGTGGTCCCACCAAAGAAGTTGAGTCAGGTTGTCCCTTAATGAAGTTGTTGTCTTGGAATGTAAGGGGGTTGGGCCGCCCTGAAAAATGGCTTGGTGTCCAAAACCTGGTATTGGAGGCTAGTGCAGACGTGTTCCTTATTCAGGAAACGAAGTTGTCTGGGGGCACGAATTATGTCAGGCAGGGCCTGGATGGGGGAGGCCGATTCGATCTTGCGGTGTTGGAGGTCCAGGGCACGTCAGGTGGGTTGCTGACATGCTAGAAGAAAGATGAGTTCGAGCTTTTTGTTGAGTCGAAGTCCTAGTTATGTTCGTCTGTGTGGCTGAGGAGGCGGACAGATAGGCTTTGCTTCCTTGTCACGAATATCTATGGTCCGACGGGAAGTGAGAAGGGTTCTTTGGCGGCGGAGTTGGAGCAGTTGGGATCAACGAGTGTGGTCGGGATCTGGGTCAGTGGAGGTGACTTGAATGTTACTCTTCTTCTTGATGATCGCCCGCAGCGGAGTGGAGGCAGAGACCCCGGGTTGGAGGAGATGAGGAGAGTGGTCTACAGTATGGGCCTATCGATTATTGATGCGGCTAGATGTGTGTTTACTTGGTGCAATGTGAGATCGCGGTCCAGGTTGGACAGATTCTTTCTGTCTCCTGAGGGCGCGGAGGCGTTCCCCCCTTTCACGTGCTTGGGCATTGTCGAGGACCCATTTCGACCACATGCCAATTCTGTGGTCGTGAGGGAGCAGCATATTCTTTTTTCGATACGAGCAGAGCTGGCTATTAGAGAAGGGTTTTAGCGAGACGATTGCGGAGCAGAGGAGAAGCTGGTCCCCCGAGGGCTCGGTTGTATCTAGGTTAGCGGTGAAGCTGAGGTTGTTGAGGTTGTTTCTAACTACTTTTGGGAGAGAGGCCAAGGCGAGGCAGAGTGCTAGAAGGGGGAAGCTCATGCTGGAGTTGTCGCCTGGACGGGTTAAATGATGAGAGAGGGCTGAACCAGGATGAACTGACGAAGAGACTGGGCCTGCTCGAAGAAATACTGCTTGAAGACAGAAAAGAAGAGGTGTAGTGGAGGCAAAGATCCAGGCAAAAGTGGTTGAAAGAAGGGGATGCCAACACGAGATTTTTCCATTCGGTGGCTTCTGAGAGGAGGAGAAGGAACTATTTGCATGAGATTGAGATTGGGGGGGTCACAGTTTCGGGGGAGGCGCAGCTTGGCAGTGCGTTGCGGAGCCATTCGTTGAGGTGACACGAAGGAGAAGGGGGGATGGTCGGGGGTGGTTGGGGAGAGGGGTGGAGACTTTGTTTGGTGAGCAAGCGGAGAGATTAGTGGACCCCTTCTCTACGGCGGAGTTTAAGACTTAAGAGTATTGTCTGGGGGTTGAATGCGGATGGTGTTCCTAGTCCGGATAGGTTCTCGGTGTCGTTCTACCGGGAGTTTTGGGAGTTGTTGAAGGAGGAAGTCCTAGAGGTGCTTAATGAGTCCATGGAAGAGAATAGAGGCTTCGAGAAGGTCAACTAGGCATTGTTATTCCTCCTTCCGAAGAAGGAGAAATCCGATAAGGGTGGAGGATTTCAGACCTATTGCGCTTTCCAACGCCTTTTACTTGATTGTGGCTAAGATTACGGCGAACATACTGAAGATAGTTTTGGGCCCGGTGAAACTTCATGGGCAGTCGGCGGTTATCCAAGAGCGGCAGATGGCAGACGGCCTGGTGATGGCTTCGAAGATTTGCCTTGAGTGGAAACGTTCTAGGAAGAAGGGGGTTATGTGGAAGATCAACTACGTCAAAGATTATGACTGCGTCGACTGGAATTTCTTGTGGGTGTCCCTAGTCCCTACGAAGGATAGGTTTCCCTGACATTTGGGTTGCATGGATGAAGAGGTGCATTACTACTTCCTCCTGTCAATCATGGTGAGTCGTAGGCGGGAGGGGGGTTTCTTTCAGCCACAACGGGGGGTCCGGTAGGGATGTCTGTTGGCCTCTATGCTATTTGTGCTTGTGGCGGATGCTTTTGTTGTTCTTTTCAGGCAAACGGTGGAGGCAAGGTTCGAGATTTCGATTTCGATTTCGTTTTGGTCACCCCTAATACCGAAATTTCGGTGAAATTTCGGGAAATTTCGACTGTTTCGGTGGAAATGTCAAAAATGACTCAAAAAGTCATTTTTCAACCATTTTTTTTGCAAATTAAGATCTTTTATGTTATTTACAACAATAAATAGCTCACAAATATACAGTTTTATCATACATATTGCTCATATATGCCTCTTATATTGCACATATCGGTCATATCGATCATTTCGTTGTTAAGGCTGATTATTAATTGATACATATTGGAAATGGATATCAATAAATCCAAGTTCTTAAAACAACAATAGCTAACAAATGCGTACTTATATCACACATATCTCTCATCCATAAGCCTTATATCGCACATATCGGTCAGATCGGTCAGATCGATCATTTCATTGTTAAGGTTGATTATTGATTGATACATATTGGAAATGGATATCATTAAATCCAAGTTCTTGAAACAATAATAGCTAACAAATGCACACTTATATCATTAATATCTCTCATCCATATGCCTTATATCGCACATATCGAGGGCATATTATTGAGCTGACTGATAGATATCATACAGTTCTAGTGAATTACATAATTAATTACAAACTTACAATAAAGATGATATATTTTACAAAGATAAATGACAAAGGAATGAAGCAAAGAAGCAATAGCGGATCTCTAGAATCTAAAGTTAAATCATGATGTGTTCTGATATAGATAATTGGTAAATAGTTAGTAAAATGACTAAAAATAAGATCATATGGGACTTCAAAAAAATTAAGATCATATGGTTAATATCGTTGATTTACAGATGTATCAGCGAAATTTCACCCATATCGGTCGAAATCCGAGAAATTTTGAACTGAAAACATGAATTTCGACCGATATGGGTCGAAATGTCACAATATCACCGATATTTCGACCCGTTTCGGTCGAAATCCGGGAAATCAATATACGTGTGTTTCGAAAGACCCAGTCGAAATCGAAATTTCGGCAAAATTTTGCCGAAATTTCGCGAAATTTAAATCTCTGGGTAGAGGCAGAGTGGTGTGAAGGTTTCAGGCTAGAGGATATCTCTGTCCCTCTACTACAATATGCAAATGATACGATCTTAATACTTGGTGGATCTGAGGAGCAGAATGGTAATGCGGCTCAGCTAGTCGAAATTTTCAGCAGTCAATCTAGTCTGGAGATTAATAGGCACAAGTCGATGGTCGTCACTTTTGGGATGGACGATGCAGAACGCGCCAGTCTTGCGGATTTGACAAGGTGCCCCTTGGGGGATCTTCCTATCTCTTACCTGGGGTTGTCGTTGGTGGCAGGAAAGTTGAGGAAGTCAGACTGGGATATGGTGGGGCAGAGAATGGAGCAGAGGTTGCTAGGTAGAAGGCAGTCACGTGTCTAAGGGGAAATTAGTTCTATTGAAGCGTGTGCTCTCGGCATTCATATTTTCTTCTTTTCTGCTCGTTTGATGATGGTGGGAGTTAAAAAGAAGATTGAATCTTTGATGAGGAGATTCTTCTGGTCGGATGGGAAGCAGCAGAGATCCAGGCTACATCTGGTGAGATGGGAAGAAGTGACGAAGGGGCGTAGAGATGGAGGTCTAGGGGGGTGTGATATCGAGACCATGAACAATGCGCTTCTCGTAAAGTGGGTGATTCACATTTGGTGTTCTTCTTACTCATTGGCTGTCAGGCTTGTGAGGAAAATCTATGGTGTGAGGGGTGATCTGGTGGCTAGGAGAGTGTGATGTAAGTCCCCACTCTGGGCTGAGATCCGTGAGGTGTTGCCTTTGGTTGCTCATAGGTTGTGGCCTATGGTAGGGGATGGTCACATTTTCAGATTCTGGCACGACGACTGGACGAGGGAGGCAGCCCTTGACGTTAGATTTCCGAGGATATTTGCGTTGGCGGCAGCGTGGGAGATTCCTATTGCGCAGGTGGCGGATTCGGGTACGTGGTCGTCGATGTTCCTGTCGGAGCAGCGCCTGGAGGAGTTTGTCAGATTGCAGGCAGAACTTCCACCGCCGTGACTTAGAGCAAGGCATGGACCATTTTGAGTGGGAGGGCACGAGATTCTCTATTAAGAAAGCTTATGAGGAAATGAGGAGAGTGGAAGAGGTGCAAGATCCGAATTTGTGTCAGGACATGAAGGTGATTTGGGCAGCTGAGATCTCGTGCAGGGTTATGGTCTTCTTGTGGTGCCTGAGAAGGGACCGTTTGTGTGATAAAGCGATGAGGGGGAAGGTGTTTGGCATGATGGATACTCTATGCGACAGGTGCCACAGGATGGTGGAGGACTCGGATCATTTGTTCTTCAAGTACCCGACGTCAGAGCAGGTCTGGAGAGAAGCAAGGATTTCATGGGTGGCGACTGGTAGGGTAGTGGAATTCTGGAGGTCGGTTCGGCCGACGGGATCCAGCTCTACGGATGACTGTTCCAAGCCTTTTGTTGTTCTATGGATCATATGGGTAGGGAGAAATGATGTGGTATTCAACAACCAGAGGTTTTATTCCGAAAATGTTGTAGCTCATTGTAACGTGTTGTATAACTCTTGGGTCTCAAGGTAATGTACTCCAAATCTTTCTAATGAAATAGATGTTGCAGTGACTCTCACCTCGGGAGATCACCCTCTTTTTCCATAAAAAAAACAACGATTGATGGCCGGTGTACCCAATTGAAAATGGTAGTGAATCGTAAAAGCAAAAAAGAGCTTTGAAATAGCTTTTGGAAAGTCAATGTGTAAAGGTGAAGGCTTGAATATTTGGGTAAATTACAAGAAAAAAAGTCCCAACTATGCGTCGATTCTCAATTAAGGGCCTCATTTTTCAAATTTAATAAAGACGGGTATGAACTTTAACTTTAGGGTTTGACATCAATATGAAATTGTTGTGGAAGCTTAAGGAGGCATGTGCTTAAGAGACAGAAAAATAAGATTAGGCCCTTCATTTGTTACATTTGAAAAATGAACCCCCCTGATTGGTAATCAATACATGATTGGGATCATTTCTTGTAATTTACCCTGAATATTTTAAGTGGTAATGTAAATTGAACACATAAGTTGGCTGGATATTCGATAACGACTCGGATCTTGGCACTGTTCTTTACATGAATGGGTCCTCACATTTCTCCCTTCCAATCAGCGACTAACGAGTATAGAAATGCAGGTGATGACATGTGAGAGTGAGTTGATGACATATTTTTTCAACGCTGCATTCATAACAAGTTAAGGCAGCTGGGAAATCTGGATAATTCTAACTTGCTAATCTGTGGAAAACTATGCCCTCCTCTAAAGGTCAAAATTCCCAAAGGAATTGATGAGCATTTGATGCTGCGGGCATCAACTAGGACTTATAAACAGACAGACGGGGCGAAATAAGAAAAAAAATATCAATAAAGAGAGACGTGTGAAGCTGAAAACCTGAAACATAAATTAGATTTCACGTAATCTAAATTCAAATCTGTAGAAGAAGATGAGCAAGATAGGAACTTTTTTAATCTGAAAGTACTGACGTGTTCAGGAATTAACTATAGATGAGATCAGAAAGGGAGAGTAAAAGGACTAGAGCAATGAGAAAAACAAGCAAAAAGAGGGATGGATTGCGTGTGGGACAAACATTTAGGTTCGCCGGCGAGGCTGCTTGTCCGGTCTGGATCCCCACGCCTCGAGCTTAGCTAGCGGGCACCCGCAGCGCGCCCGGAAGAGCAGCACCGCCCTCCCATTGGGCGGCGCGAGTCTGCGCAGCTCCTTCCGCAGGCAATCGTAGTCGGGATTGTCACCCTTCCACGGAAGCTGATCGATCTCCCTCCACGCCTCCGCGGCCTCCCCCACGAGGCACTTTGCGGCGTCCTCCGTCTGGAGCCTCACGTCGAACTCCATGGCCTTCTTCATCCCCTTGCACCTCGGGTTCCGACACCTCCGCGACCACGGGCGTAGACTCCTCCCGGAGGAGATCTCGAGGACGAGGGCAGCGGATGCGGGGAGGAGGACAAGGGCGGCGGCGGCGTAGTGGAGGTGGGAGAGGAGGTAGTGTAGGAAGAGGGGAGGGAGGAGGTAGGCGAGGCACTGGAGGACGTAGGAGGAGAAGGAGGCCACCAGGAAAGCGCAGGAGAAGAAGACCAGCACCAGCACTAGCACGTCTACGATCGCCGACGAGGAGTGGTGGCAGGTGGTGGAGGAGGAGGCGGAGAGCCGCCTGCGACGCGGCGGAGGGGCGGCCGGCGGCGGCATGGAGGTGGAGGAGGACAAGGGGAGCATGCTTTGCTTAACTTGTACCCGCGTTTATTAGAACCCCCAAAGAAAACCCCCCGTCTCTGTCTCTCTCTGTTGTGCGGGAAGACGAGGGGTTTTGGTGTTAGTGGGAGGAGACGAAAGGAAAGATTGTGAAAGGTGGGGGAGGAGATGGAAATGATATTAAAAAACATAAATAGTTAATGGCTTTCTTAATTTTATACAATTCATTGATGATTTGATGGCTTTCATGTTCCAAAATTGAATTTTATCCTAATAAGTTTATGGATTTTTTTACAATAATGTCATGATTTTTTTTGCAAAATATATCTATTGGGTTTATGCCATTCTCGTTTCTTTATATATGTCAAATAATTTATATGGGAGTAAATGTACTAAAATGAAATGAAATGTTTACAAAAAAATCTACAATGTGTATTTAATTTTTTTGTCATCATTCGCTTAATTAGACATGGGTAGTGAGAAGGGTTGGCCCACCTGGCCTACCAGCCGGTTCAGGGATCAGGCTTGGACTGAAAAAATGGCGTACAAGGCGACCTGGTTCGAATCGCTCCTTGACATGCTCGTTAAATAGGCATGTCATGAACATGAACTGAATAGCTCAATATGGCATGCACTATGTGTATATATATAATAAAAATATAATTCAAGAATATATCCAATAGTTTACATTCTCGATAATGTGTACAATAATTGGATTAGATTAGAAAGTTTGAATTGTGGTATAATTTTTTTATATCTATCAAATAACATAAAAAATCAATGGAAAATTTTAAAATTGTTCCATGGGTCGATCCAACTTGGACTAGGCCTGGACCTTGAAGTATGGGTCATTGGCCGACCAAGCATGAGCCTTGGATTTTTTGGAACCTTGGCTTGTAAGGCCCCGCCTAACACACAAGTTGGCTATGTATCTTCTTCATCCAGTCTCTCTGTGTTATAATGGTTGGTTAACAAGTTCGAGGTCGGAGGATGTGGTTTGTTGAAGAAGGGTTTATCGCAAACAATAATCGTGTGTGGCGGAAAGTGAGGGGAGTTGATGCCACACCAACAACCCTAAGGGGGGGATTGTAATGTCGAAGTTGCATGGAGAGGATGCATGTAAGTCAGCTAATGAGAGGTTTGGAGTGGCCTTAATGGACAGCTTTGTCATCTGCGTGCCTTGTATATGCAAGGTTTCCTTGAAAAAACCCTCAAAGTCACTACAGTGCATCCTCTATCCCCCCACTCCACCCAAGCGACCTCCCTCGCCACCCTATTGTGGCCCTCCCTTTCTCTTGATCCACATTAAAGTCCCTTAGCATCCACAACCTCCCAAATTTTAGGCCTCAATCAGTTCGACCCACGAGAAAGCCTCAGCGGACACCCATCTAAACCAATATTCACGTGATAGCGAGAGATAAGAGAAAGAGATAATGATGTAAAAGAAGATGAATATGATGAAAGAGAGTTGATCGTGTAAGAGCTCAAAAATGTAAGAGCGTGAGAACAGTGAGTCTGAACCACTAGATTATGCTCATCACACACTAGTTGATTGGAGGCGGAGAGAGATGAGCAAAATCTAGTGGTTGAGACTCATCGCTCTCATGCTCTCACAATCTGAAACTCTCGCATGATCAACCCTCTATAATGAGAACATGCAAATATATTCCATATAGTTTTTAGCTTACTTTGTGAATAATTGCTAATTCCGATTCCTTAACATTTATCTCATATTATTTAACCCACTAGAGTTAACAATAAGGAGGGTTAGTGATTAGCTTTTGATGACGACAAGATGGGATAGAGAATATCAAGAATTAAGGGCTTTCAATAGCTAATAAAAACGTCACCATTGACCCAAAAAAAGGAGAGTTAGTGAAAGCTTTGATAATGGCAACATATTTATAAATAATAACCTCTAACTTCAAAGTTTGGAGACCTAGAAGATAGGGCAAGCTGACCATCACATGATCTAGTTGTTTAAAAAAAGAAAGTTCAAATCACTAAGGTCATGTAATCTAAAAGGAGGGTAAGAAGCTCTAAGGTTTAAATTAAGGAAGATGCCACTCTATTCTTGCAAAAGATCAACTCAAAAGGGATCTAAAAGAAGAAAACACCAAGAAAGAAGGAACTCGAGTAAAGCTCAAAAGTTCAAGCAAAAAGTATTGAAGTGTATCATCTTTACTTAGCTTTTTGTGTGCAAAATGAAAGGCGTGAGATATACAATCCTCAATACAAAAGCAAATGTCGAAGTCTAACTCATATCAATCAACAATCCATATTTTCAGTCGACCGATATCACCTTGAGTTGACTAATAAGTTCACTCAGTTAATTGCGTCGAAATCACGATGCATGTCTTACCTCGTAACAATTTTATCCAAATATTTCTTAAGTTCAAATGATCTGGTGGTAGTGCAGTGTGCCTACCACCCCAAAAGACCAGGATTTCAAATCCCCTCCTGTGCGGAGGTTGCGTTATGTAGTTGACAACCAGCGTAAAAATAGTTGAATCTTTCAACATTTGAGCAAGAATCTACATAACCGACCCTGCTTATAGTGGAAAAAGACTTCGTCATTTTTTTATTTCTTAAGTTCGGTTAACTGGAAAAACTTTCAATCTATTTACCATATTCTCGAGTTTACCAACCTTATGTTGATCTTCAAGATTATCGTTTGTCATATATTTTCTGTCAAAATGATACATAAACGAGAAATTATCTAAGTCAACCATGTTAATATCCTGTCAATCGATCCCACAATCAGATGACTCCATACAATTATCAGTTGCCTAATCAAATGATCAATAAGTAATTAAATTTACACAAAGTCATTCCAGTTTAATAATTTCCAAAATCAAATGAAAAAGTTTCCTCTTAGTTAACTAATTATTTGTAATTCAACTATTTTTGTCGAATCTAGATGTTTTTAATAGCCCTCAACTACTTTTAAATATTAACCACTTTGTGTAAATGACTCTTGAGCCCTTAGAAGTCTTTAAATAGGTACTCAAGAATATTTACATGGATTGAAACCAATCATAAGAGTCGTATTCATCTAAGTGAAGGAGAGTTCTCCATTATTCAATCTCACTTTATATATTCAAACTCTCAATCTGTGAGTGTGCTCAAGAGCTCTTAACATTTTTCACCTTTTCTATGAATTGTTTTAAGTAGGGATGTAAACGGTTACGGATATATCTGTATCTGATCCATCACCGTATTCATTTTACATAGAGTTTGACACACGTATCCGTATCTGCTTTAAAATGGATAAGGATGTGGATATCGTTTTAATATCCGCAAACATCCGTATCCATATATCTGTTTTCGTATATAAATATGTTCATATATTTATTTTAACCTTATATAACATAATTATGTATCTTCATTTACCATATTGTATAATTTTTATGCTACAAACACGCTTGATAAATTTATATCATGTGTTTTACATTTAACTTGCATATATTTAAGTCAATTTTATAGAGTATTACTAACATTACTCGTATGTGATCATTATCTGTTCTACATATGTATTCATTTTTTAACCATATGGTAAGGTAATTTTAATATCCGTCAATATACGTATCCGCATCCGTATTCGTATTCTAAAATGGATAAAGATACGATAATACCAATATCCGTACCCGTATACGTCCTTTGCATCCCTAGTTTTAAGCCTTGTTATGCATCTATGAAGCCATGTAACCTTTTGCTGTTAAAATTATATAACGACAATGCTTTTTTTATTGCATTACTTAAGACTCAACTAGTAGGGAACCCGTGCGCTGCACAGAGAAGGATGTTATTAAAAAAGTAGTCATCTTCAATATCATAATTAACATTATAACAACAAAAACTATTATATTGCATTATCATTTTTCATTAGTTATGTAACAATGATTTAACTATATATTGTTGTACCTAGAGGCAGGTAGTAAGAATTAATAGAAAAAAGATACACGTTACCTTCCTTATCAAAGTCTATAATAATTATGGTAATTTTTAGCTAAAATATTTTCATAAATTTGAGTGATAAAGGTGACAAATTGTCATTAGAAACGAAAAAGTGGTTGGCTTGTTATTTCTTGTGAATTTCTATTAGAATGTCATTTCGCACTCAATGATGTTTGGTCTTATATATTGATTGCCATTACGGACAATATAATGATGTATTATTTGTTGGCAATTTCAACAAAAAATGCGAGTTTGCAATATGTAACATTAATTCGTTATCATATATTTGAAATCATAATATAACTAATCATGTAAAAAGAGGTTGACGTTGTAGATATAATTTCTTCACAGTGGTTTCAATCGAATACGGAGTTACAATTTTGAAAATGAAGAAGGCAATTATGACAGGATTAAACTGCAACGTCGATGACATAATTAAGATGGGATTATCACACAGCTTCAACAACATTCTTAACAATCCGCATATCACCCGAAAAAATATGCTCCAAGAAGTTGATCTTCTCCGAACTGGCATTCTCGTCATAACCAACTACACGATATTTATGTTGTTCATGTACTCTAACTTCATATCATGCTTCTACCTCTGTAGATCTGAAGGCATCCGATTGAAGATATGATTTTTCTGCTATTTAGTATTCAACCATGTATTTACTCTCATTAATTTGATTGTGACTTTCTCTTTCGATTCTCAAGGCAATTCAGTGCAGTGTTGTTCGGGGAACTGGGTCTTTCCAAAACCTATATTTTGGTGAACTTTTTGTTGTTTAAATCATCCATTGCTTCTTCTAACGAAGCCTCTTCCAAGGCCCATTAACACCATGCTAACTCAGATGATGAGGGAAGTTGTATATCGACTGGACGATCTTCGTTACTATCATATAATCAAATGACACCTCTTGGGGAATGTGCTTCAAGTTTTTCTCCAATTATTGTCGCTCTAGGCGATAGGTCAATTCACTACAGGAAAACTAATTTTTTGTAACAGATGAAAGCAACATTTTTAGTAAAATATTATGAGTGATGAATTATTTGCAACATTTCTAATAAATATCGGTTTAAATATAATATTCGTAACATTTATAAATTAGTGTCTCACTTGATTGAGATATTTACAATATCAGACAAAAAAGGTAACCGTTGGTTATTAACACTTAATTGCAAATGTTACTAAAAAATAAATGTAACGTTTAATAGTAACTGTTACACTCGAAAAAAATGGCGGATGTAAATCCCGCCCACATTTTCAAACCCTAAAAAAGCCTAACGATGCAACCCTAATCCTCCTACCATCGTACCCCCAAAAATCTCCTCCCTCCCACTAGTGCCTCCTCTATCGATTTTTCTCCTCAACGTGAAGAAGGTTGACGGGGCTTCCTTCCCTACCGGTCTTCCTCCACCACATGCGCTTCCTCCTCCGGTAACCTTCCTCCACGTGGGTTGGTTCTCCGTCCACTTACTCCTCCGCTGACCTTCCACCTCCATGCGAAGAAGGTTCTCGATCCACAGGCTTTCTACTCCGGTGATGTTTCCCGTCCACGGAGACCCTGTCGACCTTCCTCCTCCACGCGAGGAAGATTCTGTGATCCTCCGGTGACCTTCCTCTTCCAAAGAAGACACTACTTTCTCCATCGACCTTCCTCCTCAACACGAGGAAGGTTCCTCCTGCGTTCCGAACCATCAGCTCCAGATTCTCTCCCACGTTATTTCAGCATTTTGTAGTAATAATGCCTTTATTTTTTCATTGCTCGCTACTTAGATATGATTTCGATTTTTTGTGGTAATCTGTACATACAATATATAATTAATAAAAAAACATATTGAGAGTCTTTTCAGAAAGGCAAAAGATGAAGTGGTAAATCAATTCCTTTCTTTTTTCACAGAGATGCTATTGTTTGTAAGAAAGATACCTTTTAATCTTAGACTTTCCAATATTAGCAATTTAATTTTTAAGACCAATCAAGTCAAGAAGGCAACATTTATATTATGGGGAAGTGATAATACACCTGTGATTCTGGAAAAAATATTTGTAGAGTTTAGATTGAAAATGATGAATTGTAGAATTTAGATTTAAACCAATCTTATCTCCATGTTATTGACAAATAAGAATACAATAGATATTCTAGAAGTGATCAAACTGAGAGTTGGGGTCTCAATAGCCCTATTTGTGAGGGCTTTCGTCAACTGAATCTAGTTGTTATAGTGGATATTATGTTTACAACATTTACGTATTATATAATTGTAATTTTATATGACCAATTACAACAGAGTTTAAAAAATAATTGATCTAACATGGATTACCAGACAGATTCTTACTACAAATAATCTAGAATAAAATACATCAAGAATGCATATCAATACATTAAAATTAAGTTATGGTGACATTTTTCTCAAAATCCGTCATCAAATCATCCGTTGTTAGCTATATAATGACAATATCATCCACTGTGAAATGATTTTTATGCTTAAAATTAATGACGAATATCATATCCATTGCTACATCTAGATGGGAGAGCTTGTAGCTCTCGACTCCCAACTATAGTTGATGCTATGCTATTGAAATAGGATCTCAGATTGATTCATATCTTATCGAACTTACTTTACATTATTATGTTTGGTTGTACACGGTTACAGGATACAAAATGGATAAGTCATGGATGCAATTGAGATTTGCGGATGTCTTTGAATACAACAGAGGGGTGAAACAGTTTCTTGAATGGGATTTTCACGAGGATAGATTCTCTTATAGAGGTGGAATAGACGGAGAGAAAATTCTTTGTCCTTGCATAAAGTGTAAAAATACACATTATTACGAACAAAAAGTTGTCGATGATCATTTGATCTGTGAAGGATTCTGGTTACATTACGAGGTTTGGAGTGCACATGGCGAGGAGGCTAGAAATTCATCCCATCAAATGGCCCAGAATGATCCAATTGTGGATATGTTATGGGAGACCCAATTTGCTCCCGCATTTGTTCCCTTTCAAGATCCCCCACAGACTGATGACAGTCAGTTTTATACCAATTTAAAAGAAGCAGAGGAGCCCATAGCTCCAGGATCTAAAGTATCTCGTTTGGAGTTCTTGTTAACCATTTTTAAGATGAAAGTGATGCATCATTTCACTAAGGCAATGATTGAAGAACTACTGGAGTTTATTGATCAAGTTTTGAATACACCCGATGGCTATCCAACTAATTGGTACAATACAAAAAAATGTCTTCGTTCATTGGGTTTAAAGTCCGAGAAAATAGATGCATGTCGTAATGATTGCATTAAGAGAATACAAGTGCCAATAATAACTCCAAGAAAAGAGCAGAAAAAATACTTCAATATTTTCCACTGATCCCAAGATTACGTCTTTTCATGTCATCTAAGACGGCTAAATGGATGTCGTGGCATAAAGAGGATAAGACAATTGGTCCTAATGGACTAATGCGTCATCCTTCAGATGCTGAAGAGTGGATACAGTTTGATGAGAAATTTCCAAATTTTGCATCAGAAGCTAGAAATGTCAGGCTCGGTCTCTCTAGTGATGGGTTTAATCCATATGCAAACATGAGCCTTAGTTATACGATTTGGCCAGTAGTAATCGTGACTTATAACTTGCCATCGTGGATGTGTATGAAGCCATCCTTTATGATGCTCTCAATGTTAATACCAGGTCCAAAAGGGCCTGGAAATGCAATAGATATACATATGCAACCTTTGGTTGATGAATTGAAGCTATTGTGGTATGATGGAGTGCAGACTTATGACGCACACAAAAAAGAGAAGTTTACAATGCATGCAATGCTATTATGGACAATCAACAACTTTCCAGCCTATGCCAATTTATAGGGGTGGAGTACGAAAGGTAAACTTGCATGTCCAGTATGTATGGACAAGACACATAGTACTTGGTTGTATAACAGTGGAAAGCATTGCTACTTGGGTCAGCGTAGATTCCTTCCACTAAAACATAGATGGCGTAGAAGTCAATATAATGATAAATTTGATGTAGCATCGTCAGGTTCAAATTAAAACTTGATTTTGTGTGTGCTTCTGGACGTGACTTACTGCATCAACAAGAGGAAATTGGGCATATTCGTCTAGGCCAGCCTTATAAGAAAAAGCTGAATGGTGGTTGGAAGAAATATAGCATATTTTTTCGAGAGTTACCTTATTGAAAATATTTAAAGATTCGTCATAATCTTGACGTTAGGCATATTGAAAAAATGTGATGGAGAACATACTTGGAATCTTGGGTTTGTCTGGGAATGCAAAAGATACTTTGAAATATATGAGGGACTTGCAATAATTAAATATAAGAAAGGAACTACAACCTATAGAGTTGAATGATGGAAAGGTGAAATTACTTGTAGCGTTGTATACATTATCCTCAGATGCACGTCAGAAGATACTTTCTTTCTTAGCTAATATTAAGGTCCCAGATGGTTACTCTTCCCAGTTAGCTAGATGTGTAAATATAGCAGAGAAAAAGATCTCGGGACTTAAGAGTCATAATCACCATGTCTACATGCAAGTATTCTTTCCTTTAGCCATTCGTGGAGTGATATCCTCAGATCTCGTACATCCATTAACAGAGTTGAGCCAATATTACAAATGTATATGTTTGAAGGTACTCGATTCGTCGGCATTATGTAGATGGGAACATGACATTATAGTGACACTATGTAAGATGGAACAAATATTTCCACCATCATTTTTTGATGTAATTGTGCACTTGACCATGCATTTAGCAAGCGAGGCAAGAATCGCTGGTCCGGTGCAATATAGATGGATGTACCCCATAGAACGATATCTTAAAAAACTTAAAGGCTATGTCATCAATAAGGCTTCTCCAGAAGGGTCAATTGTTGAAGGATATTTATTTGAAGAATGCATCAATTTTTATGCGATGTATATGGATGGTACAGATAATCGTTTTAACCGTATAGACAGAAATTTTGATGGTGGTATGCTTGAAGTTAGAAAAGAATGTCCGTCAATTTTTTCTTCAAATGGAAGGCCAATATCAGGTACTATAAGACGAGAGTGGTTCCCACAAAAGAGATATCTTGCACATTACTATAATTAATGCAGATGGATGAGATAGACACGTTTTTTGAAGAATACAAACATATATCAATGAGAAGAGATGACATATCAACATTCTTGCTTTGGTTTCAAGTGCAAATTGAGAAATTCAAGCAAAATGACGATCGAAGATGGACAGCAGAATTGGATATAATGTCTCGACCTCCGTATTCTCATGTTCATTCACATTCAGGATATATTGTAAACGGGTTTAGATTTAGAAAGAAATCTATTTACATCAATAAGACGAATCAAATGAGTGGTGTGATCGTTAAGTCAGCTCTTGAGTCTGGATTGGAAGGCTATTACGGTGAAATCATAGATATTATCGAGGTTAGGTTTATGCATGATCACCGCATGGTGCTATTTAAATGTGATTGGTTTGATGTGTTCAATGAAGGTGTAGGTTATCGCAAGGATAAGACAACTGGCTTTGTAAGTTTAAAAAAGAGTGCTCGTTTGGCAACCGAGGAATCTTTTGCATTAGTAAGTCAAGTAGAACAAGTTTTTTACGTAGATGACAATGGGGCACGCGGATGGATTATACCCATAAGAACAATGCCTAGGGATTTTTTCGATGTTCAAACAGAAGGAATCGTTCCAGACTCCGATGCCTACCAAGATCACAGAGGTGATGTTGACACATCAAACATGCAAAATAATGTTGATGTCGACATTCTTACCGGTGGAACTAATATAATATTGAATGAGTAATGGTACGGTATTATATTATTTCATGATATTTAATATTTTTTAATATAAGATGTGTCGTTTGTATTAAAATTTTATCTTTAATCACAATGCAGATGGGACCACGATATGAACATTGTGTTCGCTCTTCTAGGAGGAACCAAATCAACGGTAATTTGATAGTTTTAGTATTTATTGGATTAACATTCTAGATATTTTTGCTGATCATTCTATTTGCTCCATGCCAATTGCTAATGCCACAACAACAAATCTCCGTGTTGAGACTGGTGTAGGTAGAACTCAATCAGAGATACATGAATCGCCTATACAAGATAGTGATGTGGTAACAGATATTGGATCTTCATCAACTAAGGGACGTAGAGGACCGTCAAAGTGCCATTACCTAGATCACTTAGCCGTAGGACAAACATTGCATGTTAGAATTATTGGAGGAGATGCTGTTGGAGAGAATGCTGCACTGTTTCACAGTTTCTTGGGACAAGTGGCACGTTTTCGCATTCCTATCTTGACTCGTGATTTTAGATAGGATGTTTCAGAGGATATTAAAGCTTCTATTTTGCATGATATGGAGGTATGCCATAGACATAACTTATGTTAAGAATTCAAAGAATAATTTCTAATATTTGTATTATAGGGTTCATTTACATGGGAGCGCAATAGTGAGACGGATAGACAAATATTGTCACATGCAGGTGATTTACATCGTCGATATCGATGTGAAATGAAAAAAAAGGTAAACTTTTATAGTAATTGACATTTCAATAGTGTTCTAATATAGTGAATAATACTCTTAGTTTATTTTTCTTCACAGTATTTCGATGAGACGATACCACTATCCGAGCTACATAAAAGAGTTCTCAAGGAACATGACGCAATAACATGGAGAAAACACGTTGATTATTGGTCTTCTGAAGAGTATAAGGTAAATTTATTTGATTATGGGTTCCCCTCCTTTTTCAGGAGAACTCGTTTTATTTGGTTCTTTACCAAAATGCATAGCATTGATAGATCTGCTATTACTAGAGGTCTTGGAAGGGGGACTTCCTGACTTTCTGTTTATATTTATTTTTAGGTCAAGGCAAGTAAGAACAAGAAAAGCCGAGCAATGAAAGTGAATCCAACCCATCGAATGGGTAGAAAAAATACCCACGAAAAACAAGATGAATTTGTATGTATTATGTTAGGTACTCAATTCTATTTCAATTTTATATTTTCTTTTTTTGTCTATAACCTTATATTTTTCTTCATGCAGATGAAATTGAATTCTTATGTGCCTTCTCGAGTAGAAACATTTCTTTTAACTAAGAGTCATGAGATTAAAGGTATGAGAACGTGGACATCTGAGATCCACCAAAAAGAACATGTAAGTAAATTTTGTCAATAAAGTTATAGTTTAGTAAAAATTATAATTTTTCGTATGATTGTTTAGGAGGAAATGGTAAGTCTAATGTCTCCGCAGTCTACTGATAACGAGGATGGAACACCTGTGGTAGCACTCTCCCCAGATGAAGCTTTTTTGAAAGTTAAAGGACCCGAGCCTTTTGGTCGTGTTCGTTGTGGAGGTCGTGGTGCCACTCCTTCTCGATATTTTGGTGTTCAAGGTGGCTCTTCGAGTAAAGAGGTTATCGAGCTTCGTAGTAATGTACGTAATTTGACGGAACAAATTGCTTTAATGCATAAACGTCAGAAACCCTTACGCACCAAATGACAGAGCAACAACAAATGTTTGTAAAACAAATGGCAGATCAACAACAACAGATGGTAAAGCAAATGTTGGATATGATGGAGGCTCATCGTCAAGAGATGAAGGATCTTTTATCAATGATGTCAAAAGAGAAGGACATGTCTTCTCAAGCAAGTGACAGTGCTCATGACAATGATGAGTTTAGTGATGACGACGAGTATTATTCAGAAGAAGCTTAGTATTAGTTTTCTACTATATATGTGGACTTTTATTCTAAATCTAATCTCAGTTGTGACTTTTGTAGCTTTATCTTGTAATAGAAATATTTGCACTTTTATGCCATTAATGTTGTATTAAAATTGTTTATATAGGTTTTAATTGGAAAACTTATTAAGTACAATTTGCTATTGATTTGGTTTCAATTGAGAAACCAAATGGTTTGGAGGGAAAGTGGAAATTCCCAAATTTAAAACATGGTTGAGTTTGGGTGGAAGTTTAGTACCATACCTTGGAGATCTAAACTTTTGGTGGACTTATATATGAGTCCACACCCCAAGCTCTTGTAGCAATAGTAGAGAGGAGGAATGGAGGACCACACACGCGCGGGCCATCCTCTATTTATATCCCTCACCCGACGCAGTTTTTCTACACTCGCAAGAAAAACCTCTCTCTCACGCCATCTCTCTCTTTCACGGACGAACGTTTTCTTCTTCCTCTCTCGGCTGCAGTTCTCTGAGGTACAATCGAGGACGATCCCGTTGGTGTGCGCCGACGATGATCGTGAACCGTCGTATCCTGTGAGCGGATCGCCAGTACCCTACGCACCAGTATTGTGGGGGCGATATCTTCTCTAAGGACAGTCCATTTCATGGACGCTTCGGTGATTTCTAAACTGATCTTTATTTTATTTTGGTTGCCGCAATATGTTTGTTGCTTTACCCTTTCTGGATCATGCCCGTGTTATTTATGTTTCTGTTCTATTAATCGGTTCCTGTTTGCACTGTATAATCGGATAATGATTGGGAAACATACGTTTAATGTATTATTATTCGGTATTGTTTCTCTGTTAACTCATTTGGATCCGATAATTTACTGTTTAATATATGCACTGGTAATCCTGTTATCAACAATCTTAGAGAAGATATCCCGAACCGATTCTAGAATGTCGGAAACAATGTTTAAATCGGGGGTAGATATGACGGGTATGCCTGAAAAATTCGGTGGATAGAATTTTAAGCGTTGGCAACAACGCATGAAGATATTGTTAACCACCATAGGGTTAATCTCGATGCTTGAAACTGACTGTCCTACGGTGGAGGCGGAAAACCCCTCACCCGATAGCCATAAGGCGCAATCTGCGTGGAAGGAACGCGATCGTATATGTCATGGTTGCATCTTGTTGGCTCTGTCCAACACTTTGTTTGACGTATATTGTTCGTCCACGCAGACTGCGAAGGGGCTATGGGAAGACTTGGATCGGAAGTATAACACCGAAGACCTCGGAATTGAGAAATACTCCGTAGCCAAATTTTTGAAGTTTTCCATGGTCGAAGGGAAGTCTGTTTCTGAACAGGCACACGAGTTTTTACTCTTGCTCCATGGTTTAGAGGATGCCGAAATGAAACTTCCAGAGAAGTTTCAGGTCATGTGCATCATAGAAAAATTCTCAAAGTCGTGGGAAGACTTCGGTATGACCCTGAAACACATAAAAGGGGAAAATTTCTATGGATGACTTGATGGTGGCAATTGCCATAGAGGAGGAACACAGGAAACAAAAACATGTGCTTCCTGTTGATATTCAGGCTAAGGTTAATCTTATGACCTCGAAGGGCAAGGATAAGAAAGGAAATGGTCCTAATAACAATAAAATGAAACCAAAGGGCAAGATCCAGAAAAAGGCAAAGAATAAACCCTGCTGGTACTGTAATCAGGTTGGCCATTGGAAGGACTGTCCGTCCTTGAAGGCTTAACCTAAGGCTACAGACGGGAGTCCACAAGTGAACATGATCACTATGGGACTCGGGGCTAGCGAGGGGTATGTCTCTGTAAACCTGAACTATGCCATATCCATGATCCAAATGAGTGACTTGTGGATACGGGAGCCAATGTAAACATATGTTCTGACAGAACGTTATTTTCTTCTTATCAGACCTGCAGCGGTGGGACTGTGAAGATGGGGAATGATTCTGCTACCAGGGTGCTAGGGTCGGGACAAGTCAACTTGAGGTTCTCCCCTGGACGTGTCTGGACGTTGCACAGGGTACTGCATGTTCCTGACATCAAGAAGAATGTGTTATCCGGCTCTATTTTAGTTAGAAATGGTTTTGAATTAAACTTTAAATGTAATAAAGTTGTTATTCTTAGACATGGTGTCTTTTATGGTAAAGGCTATTTGCCTGATTTCAATTTGTTATTTAGAATTAGACGTGATTCAGTAAACATTAATGAATTGAATGTTTTGAATGCTGAATGTTCTAGTTCTGTGTCTCATGTTGTGAATAATCTAGAATCTTTTGATCTGTGGCATGGTAGATTGGGACATGTAAATCTAAATTCAATTAAAAGAATGATGAATTTAGAGTTGATCCCTAAACACACTATTGATAAAACTCAAAAATGTGAAATTTGTGTGCAAGCTAAGACACCTAGGAAGTCTTTTCAGTCTGTCTCTAGAGATAGTGAGATCTTGGATCTAGTGCACACAGATATTTGTGAGTTTAATGATGTGTTGACCCGAGACAATAAGAAATACTTTATCACCTTTATAGATGATGGCAGTAGATACTGCTATGTATATCTAATGAAAACCAAGGATGAAGCCTTAGAGAAATTTCTTATATTTAAGAATGAGGCTGAGACACAAACAGGAAAAGTGCTTGAACGCCTTAGGTCAGATAGAGGAAGTGAATATACCTCTAACTTATTTGATAAACAATGCAAATCTTTTGGCATAGTTCATGAAGTTACGGCTCCATATTCACCGCAATCAAATGTGATAGCAGAACAGAAAAATAGAACCTTAACTGACATGATTAATGCTTTCCTACAGAGTTCTGGACTTCCAACCTATATGTGGGGAGAAGCCTTGAATACGGCTTGCCATATTCTGAATAGGGTGCCTCCAAGACATATGGAAAAGTGTCTCCTTGAACTTTGGAGAAATAGGAAACCGAGTTTAAGATATCTCAAAGTGTGGGGTTGTCTCGCTAAGGTTTTAGTCCCAGAACACAAGAGAAAGAAACTTGGTCCTAAAACTGTTGATGCGATCTTCTTAGGTTATCTAGAAAATAGCTATGCATATAGGTTCTTGGTAATTCGGTCCGAGATACCGGGCATAGATGTCAACACTATTGTTGAACTCCGTGATGCTACCTTCTTTGAGGATGTCTTCCCGTTGAAAACTGGGATTCCTCAGAATCTGACCATTGAGGGCGCCTCTACATCAGGATCTATTTCAGATCAAGTGGAAAAGAAAATCGAATGTGGGGGTTGAGACTCAAACTGAACCCAATAATCTTTCTGAAGCAAAACAATGGAAGGAAGCCATCAAATCTGAGATGGATTCCATTATGGCTAATGGAACTTGGGAGTTGGTTAATTTACCCAAAGGATGCTCTACTATTGGGTGCAAGTGGGTGTTTAAGAGAAAGCTTAGACCTGACAGATCAATTGAAAAGTATAAAGCCAGATTAGCTGCCAAGGGCTTTAGGCAAAAGGAAGGTATCGATTATTTTGATACCTATTCCCCTGTGACTAGGATGACCACAATCCGGATGCTCATATCATTGACATATGTATATGATCTCTCTATCCACCAGATGGATGTGAAGACTGCCTTCTTGCATGGCGATCTTGAGGAAGAGATCTATATGGATCAACCTGATGGACTTGTGACTCCTGGGAATGAGGGAAAGGTCTGCAAGCTTGTCAAATCCCTTTACGGATTGAAACAAGTACCAAAGCAGTGGCATGAAAAATTTGACAAAACTATTTTATCATGTGGCTTTAAGGTTAATGAATCCGATAAATGTGTCTATTCCAAGGTGAAAGGTGATGAGTGTATTATCTTGTGCCTATATGTTGATGACATATTATTTTTGGATCACATATGAGGATTATTAATGAGACTAAGGCTTTCTTGAGTAGCAAGTTTGATATGAAGGACATGGGTGTTGCTGATGTGATCTTGGGTCTCAAACTGAAAAGGTCAGTTGATGGGATTGTAATTTCTCAATCTCACTATGTTGAGAAGGTACTTGAGAAATTTGGATATCAAGATTGCAAAGCTGTAAGCACTCCTTTTGATTCATCCAAAATGTTGTTTAAGAATAAAAGTGGAGTACCTGTAGCCCAACTAAGGTATTCACAAGTGATAGGAAGTTTAATGTATCTTGCAAATTGCACGAGACCTGATATTTCATTCTCGGTTGCAAAGCTGAGTAGATACACTAGCTGTCCTGACCGTACTCACTGGGAGGCTCTGGATCGGGTACTGAAATACTTGAAGGGAACTATTTCCCTTAGTTTGCATTATGGTAGACATCCATCTGTACTAGAAGGATACAGTGATGCAAGCTGGATAGGGAAAATAGAGGAGTCTGACAGTAATGGTGTTACAGGGTATGTATTTACCCTTGGAGGCGGTGTAGTCTCATGGAGGTCTGTAAAGCAGACCATTCTAGCTCGATCCACTTTTGAGGCCGAGATGTGTGCTTTGGACACCACTGGAATTGAGGCTGAATGGCTAATGGAACTTCTGTCTGAAATTCCCATGGTAGGTCAGCCTGTTCCTGCGATCTCGGTACATTGTGATAATATGACCACAATTGTCAAGATCAAGAGTTCAAAGTTCAATCAGAAAACAAGGAGACACATACAAATCAGACTTAAGACGTTAAGGGATTTGGTGTCTCGAGGAGTGTTGGTTGTGGATTTTGTTGGATCCAAAGACAACACGACAGATCCGTTGACTAAGGGACTTGATAGATCTTTAGTCTTAAAGTCTAGGCTTGGGATGAGACTGAGACCCATTGGGAGTTCCTCTACAGTAGCAACCCAACCTATCTGAGTGGAGATCCTACAAAGTAGGTTCAATGTGGTAATAACAAGCTGTTTGGAGAACTGGTTGGCACTCTAAGTTTAATGTGTAAGCATGAGTGTCTTATCCCTGGAAGCCTGAGTGCCATTTAAGCTGCAAGTTTAGGAAGAGCGTAGGCTCTGAATGGGTTCAAGCCTTTGGGCAGGATGTTATCAGTGCATCTTTGGAGAACGCCACCTATGTGAGTGTTACTGTGGGCCGCAGTTAAAGGAAGAGGGTCTTTCCTGAACACACTCATGAAACAGGATAAGGGTGCATGGCCTTTAAGAGCACCAACCCTGAAGATTGTACCAAGAACAACGCTTTGTTGTTTCTACCGTATACTCTAACACTAAGGTCTGAAGTTCAAGACGTAGTTCACTTCGTTCCTGTTAAAGTGAAAGTAGTAAACTCAGGTAGAGGTTCAAACCGGAAGGTACCTTTACTGAAAGCAAAGTGTGGGCAGCCGAAAGAAGTCTCTTGAATCTTTTTGAATCTCTTTTTCAAATTGGTGAACTCGTGGGGGATTGTTGTATTAAAATTGTTTATATAGGTTTTAATTGGAAAACCTATTAAGTACAATTTGGTATTGATTTGGTTTCAATTGGGAAACCAAATGGTTTGGAGGGAAAGTGGGAATTCCCAAATTTGAAACATGATTGAGTTTGGGTGGAAGTTTAGTACCATACCTTGGAGATCTAAACTTTTGGTGAACTTATATATGAGTCCACACCCCAAACTCTTGTAGCAATAGTAGAGAGGAGGAATGGAGGACCACACACACGCGCGCGCGCTCTGCTCCGTCTCTGTCTCCGGCTCGGGCTCGGGCTCGGGCTCGGGAGAGTCAATTCGGATCTCGGATCTCGATACTTTTGCTGCGGTTTTCATTTGGTAAGTCGATTAAATTAATCACACGATTAATTTGGTAAGTCGACTTAAATGGGAGTCCAACTCGCCATTATGGGCGCGATTTTTGGGATCCGAAAGGATGCGTTTTCGGGACGCATTTTCGGAAACCAAAATGTAACCGCGCGCTAGGGCACGCGGGCCATCCTCTATTTATATCCCTCACCCGACGCAGTTTTTCTACACTCGCAATAAAAACCTCTCTCTCACGCTGTCTCTCTCTGGTTCTTCCTTTCACGGACGAACGTTTTCTTCTTCCTCTCTCGGCTGCAGTTCTCTGAGGTACAATCGAGGACGATCCCGTTGGTGTGCGCCGACGACGATCGTGAACCGTCGTATCCTGGGAGCGGATCGCCAGTATCCTACGCACCGGTATTGTGGGGGCGATATCTTCTCTAAGGACAATCCATTTCGTGGACGCTTCGGTGATTTCTAAATTGATATTTATTTTATTTTGGTTGCCGCAATATGTTTATTGTTTTACCCTTTCTGGATCATGCCCGTGTTATTTATGTTTCCGTTCTATTAATCGGTTCCTGTTTGCATTGTATAATCGGATAATGATTGGAAAACATACGTTTAATGTATTATTATTCGGTATTGTTTCTCTGTTAACCCATTTGGATCTGATAATTTACTGTTTAATATATGCACTGGTAATCCTGTTATCAATAATTAAGGTATGTTATAAGTAATGATGATTGCGATTGACTATTTTTGAAAGGTATTATTAATGTTATGCACCTATCAAAAGATACACTTGATTTTTGCATTTATATTGTTGCAAGCATATTTAATGTGAAAGTTAAGGTGTTATCAATAGCTTATAATTATGAAAATTATATGCATATACTAAAATATTTGTAACAATGATCAAACGTTGTCAATTAGCATGATTCCAACATGTTCAGATCATTGTTATTTTATTACCAACGCAACATAAATGTTACAATTAACCCGTATATGCAATGATTATTTAAATGTTGTAATAATATTTGTATCATTTTACAAATGTATCTAAAAGAAACAATAGCAACAATTTTACTTGTGTTACTGTCAAATATTGAAACGAATACAAAATGTTGCAAAAGTTAGTTGTTTGTAACGGTTGTTAATAAATGTCGTAAATAGCATTTGCGGCACCACTTTTAGGGACATTTAAAGAGACACAATGTAATTGTTACAGGTAATGAATAAACGTTACATATGGTCTTTTGTAACAGAATTTTGAATGTTGCAAATATTATCTTTTCCTGTAGTGATTAAAGATGGCTTTCTTGGCTATTCTTCATATAATGGATCTCGTACAAAAGCTGGATTTGAAGTTCGGTGGTCTGTAGTTGCTAGGGCACGACATGATTAAAGGACTCAGTTGACCAGGTGCTGCTCTGGAACTGCAACAAATGGTAATCCATAGATGCGGAAGTGCGCAAGTGGTGGAGTGATGACTGCAATGAACGATCAACGGCTCCTCCTCTTTGATGATGGTGTTATTTGAGCCACGATGACTCCAGTTGAGACGATTGATGAATGTGGTGACACTCCTCGATCTCCCGGCTTCACCTGCGAGAAGGCCTACCTCATTGCCAAATACCAAGGCACATGTTGTCGGGAGACGGGGGGACGTATGCCCATGCCATCCTCTCTGCGTTTTGCCGTAGAGAATCCAAGCATGAGGTGATCTAGCTTCCTTCTTACAGTGGATCACGGTCCCATTGTGTCGCGTGATGGAGCACATCCTCCAGGAGGGGAGATGGCAGAAGACGATGGAGGAGGGAGAGGCAGGAGGATCAGGCAGTGCGAGCAGCCAGACGTTCGGGAGGAGGTAACCGGTCGAGAGAGAAGGCGGGAAAGGAGGCTAGGGATTTTTAATGGTGTTGTAGTTTGCATTATCTTCCACTTATTTGATCAGATCCAACCAGTCAAATGAGAAAAAGTTCTTGGATGACTATATGAAATGAAAGGTTTGCATCCTGCATTTGATGAGCTCCACATAAAGCACATATCATTATGAAATGAAGTGCAAATTCAATGGGATTAACCTTCTTGAGAAATCGAAAAATGAGATGAATCAATATCAGATGTCATTGGAAGAATTACAGGTGAGGTATCAGTTGTTTAGTAATTAGTCACATCTTAATATGTGCTTTTTTGTTATTTATGACATTTTCTTACAGTCGATCATGGTTCCATCGCGTCTCTTGACGGAATGCAACCTTCGGGAGGGGAGATGGCGGAAGGCGAAAGAGAGACAACGGAGGAGGGAGAGGTCGGGGGATCAGGCGGTGCGCACAGCGAGACGTTTGTGGGAGGCAGAGAGGCTGGGGAGATGGGGATCCCTGGGTTGTCGGTATTTTAGGGCATCTACAGAGGGAGGGGAGAGGGTGTGGTTGCATTGGGTAATTTCTCTGTGGGCGAGGATAAAAATGGAAAGACAATGGGTGCTAAGGTGGAATTCAGAAGGGCGAAATGGGAATTGTATGGTCGAAAATTAATGTCTTGACGGGCTTTATATATATATAATGGATATGTGGGTTATTTTTTCGTAGAAGATAAAATCATTACTGATGGATGTCCAAATAATGGAAGTTTGTACACGAGGTCATGCTCAATATAAAATAGCATGAATAGTGGAATGAAGCTTTAAATATATATATATATATAGGATATCTTTCAAATGAGACATGGTCCTTCCATCCCTATGGAAGGCCAACAATCCCATGCATCCATATTCAATCCGTCGGTGGTTATTAAAGGTATATTATAATTATAATTTAATTAACCAAAAACCCATTTTGGTCATTGTTCATTATCTAAATATAGTATGTAACAACCCAATTAATCTCCTCATTAATCTCTCTCCCAATCTTTCCAAAAATCACACACGTACATCTCAAATATCTCATTAACTCTCTCATCTTTCCATTCATTTCATAATCTCGCATTCAAAAAAATGGGAGGAGGAGGAGGACGTCGACTGCGGGAGGAAGAAGAGGATGTCGACCGCCACTCGTCTCCTTCTCCATCTCCACCGTCGCTCGTCGCTCGTCTCCGTCATCGCTTATCTCCATCGTACGCACGTCGCATGTCTCGTCTATGTCGTCTTCACAGGCCTTGTCATCCTCTTCGTCATTTTCGTCTCCATCTTCACTGTCAACATGGCCGGCGGGTGGTTCTTCGCACCATTCATCGATGTCTTCAACGTCGGCATGGAGCTCGGTGTTATCTCCGTCCTCACGTGGACAACTACGCATGGTCGACATGAAGTTCTTCGTCCCTTCATCTCCGTCTTCAACATCGACATGGAGCAGTTAACGATGTCATTCGCATCGTCATCAACAAGGCGGAAGTGGGCGACACAGAATTTTTACATAGAAATACATTTTTCGTTTGTATTATACAATATCGATGTCTGTTATACAAATTTGATGTGTATTGTACATATCTGATATGTATTTTACATAACAATTTCGTGCGAATGAAAATTGTCGTTTTTTTATATATCTTGTATATTTGATGTGTATTACACATTTTGAATGTGCATTATACATTGTGGATGAGTATTGTACATATATGGTTGTATTGTACATATATGGTTTTTATCAGTTGTGCCCCTCCGAGATATCGCAATATCAGTTATGCCCCTATCTTTTTGGTAATATCAGTTGTGCCCCCGACTTCTTGCCAATATTTCACTTGTGCCCCTCAGAGGGGCATAACTGATAAAAGATTTTTATCAGTTATGCCCCTCTGAGGGGCACAAGTGAAATATTGGCAAGAAGTCGGGGGCACAACTGATATTACCAAAAAGATAGGGGCATAACTGATATTGCGATATCTCGGAGGGGCACAACTGATAAAATCCCTAAAATTTATTATACAAAAAATCATAAAATCGCTACAAAGAAGCACGTATTAATTGCTAATATGAATTGTATTCTACAAAGAACCAAACCAAAATTACAAATACCTGATTAATTTTGAAGGAACCACAGTAAATACAAAAAACATGCAATCGTTGCAAAAGGAACTGCAGATTCCACAAAAAAACACATTAGGATACAAACATTGTCCAACGTAACATCGTCCGGTACAAAACAAGACATTTTTTAATTATAGTACTGCGAAAAATACCAAAAATAAAAATAGCTAAATTTAGTATTTCGGAATATTAATTGGTGTGCATAATTAATGAAAAAGTTGATGACCAAAATACCCTTTTGAGCAAATAAATTGATGATGCCGTTAGATTTGAATCTAACGGCTAGGATCATTGGCCTTCCATAAGGATGGAAGGACCAAGTCCTATTTGAAAGGCCCCCTATATATATATAGAGAGAGAGTAAATAGAAAGTTCCAAACGAGACATTACCTTTGAGGGTTTCCATGTACTATGATTTTGCATTTTTTCTATCTCTATTGTTTATTAAATTTTGTATTTGTATTTATTGATTGACTATTGCACAATTCAACGACCCTTCTTGTGCATAATTCAGAGTGTTAATAGAGTTGTTGAGACGCCTCGCCTTTCGTGATGCCACACCATGAATCTTTGATACTTAACAAATATATTTCATGCACATTAAATCCACATTGAAAAACTATAAAACATGATGATAATAATAATAAAACGAAATAAATTTAAAAACCGCATTTATCATATCCAAAATATAACTCATGTCTATGAGAGATACATCATGCATATACATGCATATATATTGGGCTATCCCTATGTGGAGTCAACTGATACCCCCGCCATTATTTTTCTTATCTCGTACGCTATTTTTGGGGATATTTAGATCTCTATATGACACCTTGTTCTCATCCAAATTTCGACTCAATTCAAAACCTCTATCACATCCATCAGGCATGACAAATTATAACAGTCTCATAATTGTTGCGATCGACCCGTTCTAGACGAGTGGATTAGGAATGTATGTTTCATGTGAATTTGAATGAGAACATGTTATCATCTAGTGGACTAAATCCTCCCACGTGTTTACAAAAGACATCTCTAAAAAAATAAGAGTGGGGGTAGCCGATAAACGCATGTATACGAGAGAAAGAAAAATGTACCCATGGGCACACACAAGCGTGCTTCCTACGGCAATAATCGGATATTTTAAAATTAACATATACATCAAAGTCATTGATCTCGATTCATACTACAACATAGAGATTCTATTAAAATAGTGGTAAGACGCATACTGTTTGCCATGTGTTGAATGAGAACAAGGTGTCATATAAAGATATATTTAAGTTCCCGATCGTATCTGAAAATTTCCAGGTAAAGGGCAATTTTCAGATATGGTTGGATCTTAAATATATCTTCATCCATTTATACTTAAATAATCTTATCGTGAGTTATGAAGCTCGGAATTTGAAGATATCGAACTTCGTTAGAAAGTTCTCGACTAGCTATGCGAAATGTGAATATGTCATTTATTCGATTTGGATACTGAAAACACTCCAAATCTCAGAAGGAAAGATGTGGGGTTTCACATTTGTCTTTGTAAAGGTTGCCATGTAATCATGAATTAAGTAGGACACACGTGTTAATGTTAAAGTCTAAAGGAGCACAATTGTAAAAAAACCATGAGTTTATGGTGTGGATTGTCAAACACGAAACAGCTTGCTTCTTTTTAAGATATTGCTCAGTGAAAAGGAGATATAGTTATCGTCTTTTAAATAATTACAAGTCACATGATTTTATATGACAGACATCTTTTAGTTTTTGGAGTTATTTTTTAACAATATTACAATGTTCTGAGCTTTTAGGTACAGAGTTATTAACGATGTCTATTTTTCTAATCCATTTCGAGACTCTTATATTGTGGATAATGATTGTAACTAAACAATGTTCAGTTGATCAGTTTGTATAAATTTTTCATCTCGTATCGGGAGGAGATTCATATAATTAATTTCTTTTTACTACTTGTAAATAATGACGTTGATATCTTATTATCACATTGTGTATATGCCATTAAAATGAGCCCATAATTCATTAGCAAATTAACATGAGCCATTCATTTGTAATATTTTGTTGCCATTTATTACATGGAAACCATTCTCTGACTTTAAAAAAAAACAGCAGATTTATTGATCCTCGTATTCAACATGTTTGGAAAATAAGCAACATAGGTCATGCCTTTTTAAGAGGACGTTGAATTTATGTTTTACAACTTCTTACTTATTTGTTATGAATATTTTATTGTATTTTAATTATTTATATTCATCTGGCGTACACATGCAGGTGTAACTGTTTATAACTCATTTTTTATATTTTACAACTGCAGGTTGGTTTTCAAGACTCGTACATCATCTGTTACAAATATGTAATATTTTATAGGCAGGTTGGTTTTCAAGACTCGTACATCATCTGTTACAAATATGTAATATTTTAATTTTATAGGATAAATTACAAAAAGGATCGAACTTTACATCGATCCTCAAAATGAAGGCTGATCTTTATATTATAAGGGACTCAAGTTTAGTTTAATGCAAAGGCCCCAACCTTAGTTGAGGATCTAATTTATGCTACCAAATGACCAATATACCCCTCAGTACATGAGGATATAAATTCGTACATGCTTACTTCCTGTACAGGGTTCGGATCGTCTGTTGTAAGTTAATTGCAGCTGACTCTGTTGCAATCAACAGATGTGCGCCACGTGTCTCCGGAAAATCCAACGGATGCCACACCCCCTCCCTGACTCCTCTCTCCGCTGGAATCCCTACCCCTCTCAAACCCCTCTCGTTCCCGACCCTATCGCCACCAGATCGCCTTTGTCGACACTGGGTGCCCTCTCGCCGCCAGAGTTCCCTCGCCGACCCCAAGCCTGCTCGCCGCCAGCCTCTCCCCCGAGGCTCTCGCTGCCAGAGCCCGTCCTTCCCCGGCCCCAAGTCCTGTCGCCGCCAGACGTGCCCTCTCCTATCTCCCGACTCCTTACTCCCCCAAACAAGAACGTGCGTGTGTGAAGATGGAGATGGCGATCTCGGACCCGAAGCCCCTCGCATAGATCTTCCTCCTTAACATTGCCATCGCCTGCATCGACACCACCACCAAATGACCTCTTATGCTCCCCCATCTCTGTCATCTTCAACACACCCGCCGCGAACTCGCCATCGCCTGCGTTCTATTATGATTTTGTTCATAGATCTACATTGTGGTAGTTTTGAGGATATTCCACGATACTGAGAATTTTATATAAGTGCAAAAATATATGTACATTGAACTAAAATCTAGTAGGAAGTCCTCTTTTGTATATCTGAGAGAAATTCTGTATGGAGTTTTCTTCTTTCTTATGCAATGTGGAGAGGAGATTTTTGTATGAAAACAAAGGTTTTTGTATATTGAACTGAATTCTAATATGTATTCCTTCTCTGTTCTATAACAGAGTTGAATTGTGTATGGAGCTTTCTTCTTTTGTATGTAGTGTGGAGAAGATATTCTTTTTTATGAAAATGAAAGTTTTTTTATATCAGACTGAATTCTTGTAGGTATTCCATCTTGGTTGTATATTAAAGTGAAATTTTGTATGAACCTCTCTTATTTGGTTTGAAATCATATCATAAAGTTGAATTTTGTGTATATGTGCATTCTTCTGCATATCTAATTGCAACTAGGTATGAATCTTTCCTCTTACGTATACACGATGGAGAAGGGGATTTTTGTATAGAAATGAACATTTTTTTATATTGGAGTATATTCTTGTATGGATTCATCCTTGATTGTAGATTTGATGTACATTTTGTATCAAACGACATTCCTTTATTTTTGATGTATTATTATCTGCAAGTGAACGATTTTGTATTATAAGATCAAATTTTGTATGGTCTCCTTTTCTGGTTCCCAAAATATACAACAGAGGGCATTAACATACCAAAACACGCACAGATATACAAAAAGACCATTTATCCTACGAAGTGCGTTTTGTGAAGAAACCTACTAGAGCCCTCTACAATTATACAACAGAGGACACTTCCATACCAAAACACATACAGGTATACAAAAACTCCCTTTATCCTACGAAGTGCATTTTGAGAAGCGTACTAGAGCCCACTATTATACAACAGAGGGCACTTCCATACCAAAACACGTAACGATATACAAAAAGCTCATTTATCCTACGAAGTGCGTTTTGAGAAGAAATACTAGATCCCTCTACTATTACACAACATAGGGTGCTAACATAACAAAACATGCACATATATACGAAAAATCCCTTTATCCTACGAAGTGCGTTTTGAGAAGAAACGTACTAGAGCCCACTACTATTATACAACAGAGGGTGCTAATATATCAAAACACACACACACACACACACACACACACACACACACACACACACATATATATATATATATATATATATATATATATATATATAAAGTTCCTTTATCCTACGAAGTGCATTTTGTGAAAGTCCTCTACTATTATACAACAGAATTTTGTAGAAAGACAAGCATTTTTGTATATTGAAGGTTGTTTTTGTATGAGAATCTCCTATGCCGCATGATGGAGATGCATCTTATACGCCTATTCTCAAGGTGACTTCTGTAGAATAATGGAGAGTTTTTGTATATTGAAGGAAGCTTTTGTATGGGAGTCTACTCTGTTGCATAATGAAGATGCATCTTGTACCTTTGTAGGATAATGAGGAGTTTTTGTATATAGAAGGAAGTTTTTGTATGGAAGCGTGCTCTGTTGCATAATGTAAATACATCTTATATGTTTTTTTCAAAGGGCATTTTATAGAAAGACGAGATTTTTTATATATTGAATCAAGTTTTTGTATGACAATCTTAAGGCACCTTTTGTAGGATAATGGAGGTTTTTGTATGTAGAAGGAAGTTTTCGTATGGAAGTGTGCTCTGTTTTATAATGCAATTGCATCTTGTATGTTATTTTCAAAGGGTATTTTATAGAAAGACACGCATTTTTGTATGTGGAAGAAAGCTTTTGTATGGGAATATCGTCTATTACATAATGGAGATGCATCTTGTATGCCAATTCACAAAGCATCTTTTGTAGGATAATGGGGGATTTTAGTATATTGAAGGAAGTTTTCATATGGAAGTGTGCTCTATTGCATAATGGAGTTTTGCCATGTTCATTATCATGTGTGTGTACAAGTACCATTTTGTAGCAAAACGAAGGTTTTTGTATAATGATGGGGAGTTTTGTATAAATGTCCTTATTGTTGCATATATGAGATGATGTGTGCACAAGTAACTTTTTGTATGAATGTGGGGATTTGTGTATAATAGAATAAGGTTTTTTAGGATGTGCTCACTATTGCATATATGAGACAACATTTATTTGTTTATCTTTTGTAAGCACACGAATAGTTTCTTGTTGGAATATGATGATTTTCGTGTAACAAAGTGATTTTTTGTACGATTTCGCTCACTATTGCATATTTGAGAAAATTTTTGTATGTTTTATCTTTTATCTTATATATGTGCACGAGTAACCTTTTGTAGAAATACGAGGAGTTTTGTAGAATAGAGTGCTTTTTTGTAGGATTTGGTTCTTTCTTGCATATTTGAGAGAACTTTGTATGTTCCATCTTATGTATGCACACAAGTAGCTTTTTGTATGAATGAGGGGATTTGTGTATAATAGAGTGAGTTTTTTAGGATTGTGCTCATTGTTGCATATCCGAGACAACTTTTGTATGTTTATCTTTTGTATGCACGCGAGTAGCTTCTTGTTGGAATGTGAGGATTTTTGTATAATAAAGTGATTTTGTAGGATATCGTTCTCTATTGCATATTCGAGAGAACTTTTGTATGTTCCATCTTATGCATGCATACGAGTAGCATTTTGTAGGAATGTGAGTATTTTTGAGTAAGTTTTTGTAGGATTTCTTTCTCTGCACTTCAAATAGAACTCAGCTCCAATCAGCAAAAGAGGAGGAATCCATACAATAACGAAACTTTAATATACATAAAATGTTCATTTCCATACTAAAAAACATTCTCCACCAATTGATAGTTCACTTGCAACTACGTCGACGGAGGGGAGCTGCGCGGTAGAGGAGGGCAACCGAGAAGGGGGATACACAGCATGGAGGGCAACTGAGAAAGGGAGGAACCATGAAGGAGACATGTGCGGCGAGGATGGGCGCACAGTTGCCGAAGAGTTGCATGGAAACAAGAGAGGACAAGAAGGGATGTACAGCGAAAAGTAGCGTGACAAAGGGGGACTACATGGTGTAGGAGGGAAGTCGAGAGGGGGGGTTACACGGCGATGATGACGGTCGAGAAAGGGAGGTGCGGTGGAGGCAGGCTGAATGACGCGGAGTGATGCACGGCCACTGAAGAAATGGTGTTTGTGTGCACACTTAAGAATAAACACATCAAATTTCATCAAAGTGAATGTTTGGCGGACATAGAATTTAAATCTGATAAATATCCAACTTTAGAATACTAACTTAGGCATCCTCCATTCTATCTATTCCTCTAGTGCTTTCTGAGGAGATTCCCATACAAAATCTTCCTTCAATATACAAAACCCCATTATCCTACAAAAGGTGCCTTGAGAACAAGCATACAAGATGCATCTCCATTATACAACAGAGGAGTTTCTCATACAAAAATTTCCTTCAATATACAAAAACCCCATTATCCTACAGCTCGATGACGATGATCACCAGCCCGACCCCCATCCTCTGCAGCTCAGTGAGGCTCTTGCCGTCCTTCTTTATCCTGCAAATGAGTGGTTGCAGCAACCTCCTATTGAGGAAGATGAAGACCGCCACACCAAGGACGTCGAATTCCAACATGCTCACAAGGGGGATGCAGAATCCACCTGCCACCATGAGCTTCATGGCAGCATACTACTCTACGAAGAGCGACACCATCCGCATGAATACGAAGAAGTAGAGTATGGTACACAACCATATGGATAGGGTAATCATGCACAACCTCTGCGGATCGCAAATCTCACCCATCTACTCCTCGGAGAAATCTCGATACAACAGAAGGGGCACTGCGGCTGGAGACGACTGCAAGGTGGAGGTTGGTTGAATGAAGAAAAGGGAAGCACTGCACCAAGGAGTTGGTGCGATGAGGATTTCGGGGAGGACGGAGGGTGTTTGATGAGGAGTGATTGAGGGATGTTTTCAATAAGTTTGAAGTCGTTGGATCATGGCGATCCACGTGGTGCTCATCCGTGTGCTTGCAGCAGACTCTGCTGCAATCCACTTACTACAGACGATCCACTCCCTCATGTACATACCTTCCACTGGATAGGAAGTCTATCCGTACTCGAAGCTGAGCAAAGACATGAGAGATTTCCATCTTCTCCCTCTCCGATCCACGTAATCCCATATCATAGGACGTAGAAGTTGAGCCAATGGAGAACAACAATGACAGAGGAGGAGAGAAGGGCACCCTGGTAGAGTTGCTAAGGCAGCGTGGCCTCACCGAGGACGCCATCGCCACAATGTTCTACAGGTGCGCTCGTCTCCAATCCACCACCGCGGAGACGGCTGCTAAGAACTGAGACTACCCCCCGCACCCTCGGCATCCACGACCGGAAGCTCCCCCAAGCTCCCCCAAGATCCTCACCCTCCCTCTCCACAACCGCCTTCTCCTCGCCATCCGATGCCTCTCTACCTCCAGACCAAGCCCGACGACCTCACCACCGCCGTCTCCAAGTTCCCCCACATCCTCTCCCACAACGTCGAGGACAAGCTCTGCCCGCTCCTCACCCGGATTATCTGAGGCAATGAAGGTTCGACGGACCGCAGATCGCCAAGGTGATTGTCGATTATTCGCCGGTTTTGATCAAGAGTGTTCAAAATTTGATGGAGCCAAGGATGAGGTTCCTGGTGGAGGTGATGGGGAGGGGAATTAACAAGTTGATCGAGTGTCCCGAGTTCTTCTGGCATGGGTTGAAGAAGAGCTTGGAGTTCAAGCATAGGCTACTCGTGGAGAGGAATGCGGAGTGCAACCTGAGTGAGATGATGGAATGCCGACGGAAGAAGTTCGTTGTGAAGTTTGGACAAGTTCAGTGCCTCGCCTGAGGTACATTACCTTCACGATTCCTCTTTCTGCTCATCGGATCTAGACACCCCAGAATAGTCTACTTTAGTGTACATTTCACATGGTCATGAGATCACTAGATGGTTCGTAACTTGTGCATCGCTTTGTTGGTCATCTCTGTTTGTTGTAATTTGTTGCATTGTGATACCATTTTCGTTTTCTTGTTCTTGGATTTTCATCTTCCACCAGTTACACAAGTATTTGTTTGTGAAGGACTTTGATGTGAAGATACATAAATGTGAATGACCATCGCTATGGATGTTCTGAAATGAGGGAGCAAGAACATGGCATTGCAGTAAATTAGAGGTTGTTGAATGTCATCGTTGTACTGGGAGGGAGTGAGCCTGGCCGGTGTGGTGAGCATGAGAGCTCGTGGTGGGGGAGGAGAGGGGTGTTGCACGACCACGTGGTGGCGGTGAGAGTGGTGGTGCTCGCCGGAAAGGAGGAGGGGTACACGAAGGTCGTGAGGGTGGTCACCGAAGAGGAGCTCTTTGATGCGGTGAGCATGTCGTTTGGCCTCATCGACGTCATCTCCAAGGTTGCTTGCTGCCTTCCATCTCCATGTGAGGCGAGACTTAGGGAAGGTTAAAGAAAGACCCCAATAAGCGACGGGTATATTGATCATCTGAAAATACAAATTAGGTCTTCAACGAACGACGTTGGGGCCTTTATCATTAGACTAAACTTGAGTCCTATATTTGTTACAATATAAAGATAAGTTCATAAATTGGGAATCGATGTAAAGTTAGATCCCTTTTTTGTAACTTACCCTATTTTATATAAGGGTAAATTGGGGTTGCCCCCTAGGGGAGCTAATTTGACTATCATGTCATATTTTTCCATTTTTTTTGAAAAACGAATCCACAGGTTCCCTATATTATGTCAATAATGTTTCGTGTGAAAAAGAGACTCCTACGGCTTCCATCCAGACATTCATTTTTCAACAGTCGCATAATTGTTGAAATCGGACACATCTGGATGGAGGCTGTAGGAGTCTTTGTTTCGTACGAAACTTGAATGACATAATACATGGATATAGTCATGAAAATTCACGAAAGCATTTTTCAAAAAAAGTAAAAAATTTTAGAAAATGAAGGGGGGGGGGGAATTAACTCCCCACGGGGCAGATTTTCCCCTCTATATAACGAGTTATTAATTTTGTACAACTATTTTATCATTTACACACACATATATATAATATTTTTTATAATTCCGTCGTCCTCTTCGTTGTAAAAGATCATGATATATATAGTTGTAAGGAATGAAATCGAGGTTATAGAAATCAAAGGAGTAGTAAAAGCATTGACGTGGGAGGACACAACCCTGTTTTTTTTTAAATTTTTTACACCCTTATTTTTTTACCTGCCTCTATGGCATTTTATCGATGACTAGCCGTGAGATTAAAAAATAGATTATCGATTATAAGGATTTACATCAGTACTTCTAGTGTTCTATGTTAAATCTTATATTCATTTTTCCTCAATAAATTCAAAAAATTAGCCACTAAGTTACTAATACATCATGAGGAAAACAATACGTAGAAGTAATAACATTTAACCCCTTACACAATCCACTAGAAAATATATACGAGCATACGAACAAATATATGGGTAATTATAATGGACAAAATGGGACTGCCCTAAGTTGGCTGCCACCGTCTCATTTTCGGTGTTTTTTATTTTTTTTTCAAAAATAATCATATATTTTCATCACTATATCCTTCTAATATGTCATTCCAATTTCATTAGAAGTAAGAACTCCCGAATCTTTCATCTAGAACATGTAATTTTACGGTCTTAGAATTGCTGTAATCGACATGTTCTAGATGACATGCATAAGAGTTGCTGTTTCTGATGAAATTGGAATGGCATATTAGAGGGATATAGTGATGAAAATACATAATTTTATTTTTAGAAATAAATAAAAAATGATGGAAAATGAGACAGAGGCAACTCCATTGAACCCAATTATATTACTCATAGATATTAACTACTATGAAGCAAGAAGACAATGCATCATATGAGAAATTTTATATGGATTTTGACCTGAGGAAAAATCTGTGGAAAAAGTTGCGTCCAAATATGAGGTACCATTTGGATTTTGTAAGAAATAAGCCATCTATGTTCTTTGGTTGAAGGGTTTGTCGTTGGAAGAGATTTATTTCGATGCGACTTTTATGAGAATTTGAAAAATAATTGGTTTTTCTTGATTGTTTTGTTATGGGCAGAATGAGTAGATGTTATAATATATATTCCTTTTCACGATCTATGTTGATGACGGCTTGATTATTGATTTTTCATAATTATTTGTTATAATCAGCACATCATGTTGTCAGGGATGCACACACTGATCTTATTCTCTTTGCATTTGCACGAACAAATTAAATAGGACACACCAATAACATATGTTCCAAACAACGACGACGACAACATGTCTCCTTTTAAATGTTGTTTGGATCGGTTTTGAGTTGGCCCGACCCAAGTCTATTTAAGCATACGGATTAATGGGTCAGGTCTGTGCTCATTTTATTTTCAAATTCCAGGGTCAAGTCCAAACCCGACCTGAACATAATGGATCGAGTTCGGGTAGGGCCGGTCCGATTTAACACATATATACACCAATATCACGTGTTCCATTCTTCATGCATTTGTCTAGTTGCTTCTTATGCATGTATGCATGTTTAAGACTTTAAGTACACTAACTAATTCATGATTTAGACATTAGTTGTATGTTGAAAATAGAAATGTAGTAAAAAAATATGGCGACCTAAGCTACCATTCAATTCACCATTACATATCTATTATAGATGCTGACACTATGACCAAATACAGATTGATTACTTACAGTTGTACATGCCCTAACACTTGAGGACATATTCCACTCCAGCATATTAATATAATTTAATGTAATAAAGTCATCAATCCACGCTAATGGATATGATTATTAATGAGTCTAAGCATTTATTCTGCACTCAAAATAAGGATACAAAAGTTAGAATATGGTAATTGGAACGAATATGAATATACTGGATATAATCATATAGTATAGGTCGGGCTATAAGGCTTGCAGGTTCGGGCCTTCTCAAGCTCGAACCCCGATCCGATAATCAATACAAGCTCATTTTGGAACCCATGACCCATGAACTAAATTTTAGGTTTGGTTTTGGATCGGGTTAATGCTGGTCTGATTTTGGACCGAATCGTGTCGGTCCAGCCCAATACCCAACCCTAGGATCACCCACCACTAGAAAACCCTCTAACCAAATACATCCTAAAATATTTGATCTTATATATGATATTTGACCCCCATTCGCACGGGAATCTGCTCTTTCTATTCCTGCCTTATCAATTTGAGTGAACTTCCATTCACGATTTTTTTTCAAAAGCAATAGGCTCCCTTCAGCTAAGACTGTACATCTAAAGGCTTATTGCTTGATTCCTACCATTTGGCAAGGGCTTAAAGGCAATTGCACAAAGGCATTATATTATACAAGGGGACAATGGCAAATATTCACCCTATAAATGGTCAAAAGAGAGGCAGAACAAAGGATATGGAAGTAAATATTCCTTTTTAAAAATAGGAAAGAAAGCGGGGGAGTTTGCAACGGGGTCCCTTCTAATCACAAAAACGTTCTTTTTGATTGCTAATTCTTTTCCGCTGACGCGCATTGGTCTGTTTTGAAAAGAGCAGAAAAAAGGGAGGAGGTTGGCCTCGCCCCTCCCGCCCGCGCTCGGCCTCTCCTTCTTTCGGGGGATGCACGTTCTGCTCTCCTCCAACGCCCCTCGATCGACGGCCTCCTCCCGTCGGTGATTGCCGCCAATCCATCCCATCCCATATCGGCCTTCTGAAAAATTGTTGGATCCATCAACTCGCATCCTCCAGATCGTCGTGCCTTTCGTGTTTATGCCACACGATTGACGGAGCAGATTCTCGTTGCCCATTCAGGCAAGCAATCATGCTGCGCTGCCCTAATTTTATTATCAAATAACCGGCATGTCATTCACGTACTACTTACGATTCTCGAACATCTACTCTTTGCATCATGAAATGCTCATACGCATCGATATAATCTGTGTAAGGATCCGCGTGTCCTTATTGTGTTGTGATATCATTCGCATATCCGGGATCTTTTTGTTCTTATTTTTGTTTATAATCTGCACTATAAGCTGTTCTCATGATCCATTTCCAAGTTATTGGAACAACATGCATTTCTCTCTATGACGGTACCTTAGATTCACGTTACCCGTAAAATATACGTTTGTGGCTTTACATAATTACGAGAAGAATGTAGTTCTACTCATGAAATTGTTCATTCTGATAGCTTATCCCTTTTTGATATTTCTTGGTAATGTCTCTAGGGCTTCGAGGGCATTGCCGATAAAGAATGGCGACTTTTTCGGATATCACTGTTTCTGCCACCATCAACATTCTATCAGCAATAGGGTTTTTAATGGCGTTTGCTATGTTACGGCTTCAACCAATCAATGACAGAGTCTATTTTCCGAAATGGTACCTCAAAGGGATAAGATGCAGTCCAACTCATTCTGGAAATGTCATGCGAAAATTTGTGAACCTGGATATATGTACCTATGTGAGATTTCTTAGTTGGACAAGAGCAGCGTTGAGGATGCCGGAACTGGAATTAATTGACCATGCTGGGCTTGATTCGGCTGTATATGCACGTATTTATGCCCTTGGGTAAGTTTTAAAGACCCACATACCATCTCTACCTTTTTCTGATAGTCGGGATAATTTGGTCCTTTATAGTCTTTAACAATGTTCTCTGTAACAGTCTGCCATGCAGTGGTAGATAGTGGTGTTGCACAAGATCACCAACGAATGCTAATTGTACTATCTAAAAATAATAGATAGTGGACACCATGATCCGATCTAATCACCTTGCACATTTATAGCTCATTACATAGACCCAGCACCGAGAGAAAACTATCTTTTCTGTTTACTTACAATAGTCATCACTTTTGATGTTCCTTTTCTGCACAATTTTTTGTTGCTGATCAGACATTCTCTCTTCGTACTAATATGCAGCTTGAAAATATTTGTACCAGTTGCTGTGCTTTCTCTCGGCATTCTCGTGCCTGTTAATTGGACAGGGGATACACTAAATAATCACGATAAAAGTGATTTGACTTTCAGTGATATTGATAAACTCTCGATATCTAATGTCCCACTCAGGTCACAGAGGTAAGCATACAGTTCCTTGTGTAGCTTTGTCTTGTCTTTAGAATGTTTTTTTTTTTTCAAGAATCTTCGTTGATGGTTTGATACGAAAATTCTGAACTCTCACGTGGGCAAAAAAAAACATAAGGTGGAATATCACATTTCTTATTGAAAGAGATGCATTTAATCTTCATACTTAAGGCGTTATCTAGTCGGACTTCTTAGACACAATTTTGAGGAGAGACAAGCACTTATAAACAATTTTGAGAAGAGGGTAGCTTCTTGATAGCTTTCTTAAGGTAAACTTTGACAAACAGTTTTTCTGTAAAGAATGTTATCCAAGAAGCTGCCCTTTGCTGCATTTTGCAGGACTCTTAATTCTATTTATAACACGGGAAGTTCTTCTAACAAACAACAAATACTAACCTTAAAATTGGTGCATTTTAGTCTCTCCTGGGATCAATACACAACAAAGCCTGCCAAAATGATACCAATTGCACATTGAATAAGTTGGATTTCTAAAAAGTGCATTATCTTGTTCAAGACATCCTATTGGTTACTTGGTATATATCTATTGTTGTCAACTAACGATTCTTCAGCGTTAGTTTTCCTTCCTAATCATGATTGTGGATTATGAATAGATGATCCTTGTACCATGACAACAGTTTTCTTGATGAAATAGTTGAACCTGGTTTCTATGTAGGAGCCTAAAAGCTCAACCAACAGGTTGTTTAAGTGGATTTAATAGCAATTGGACATTTGACAATCCATTTTGTGCCAAAATTGTTAGAAGATTTGAACAAGCGAATACTTTCTTCAAGCCTAATAATTCAGCCATTCATTTCTTTTTTTTCACCGACAGTTTTCTTCTTGAACAGGTTCTGGGCCCATTTAGTTGTGGCTTATGCTATTTCAATATGGACCTTGTATGTATTGTATAAAGAATATGAAAGAGTTGCCTCCATGAGGTTGCATTTTCTAGCATGTGCTAGTCGACGTCCTGATCAGTTTACAGTAAGTTCATTTGTATTTGCTATGTTAGAAACTTGGTTGTATAGGATTCTACATACTCGTGCAATTAAATGATATTAAGACCTGTTGAGAGATGTACTAAGATAAAAAGATATTAGGTGCATATTCATTTTAACCCTCCCCCACGTACACACCAATCGTCGCTGATTGAGTGGAAAAGAAGAAAAGATCTATCTGCTTGTGTGCACTAGGGGATCCCCTATTGTGGTTTCTCTTTTGTTGAGAAGGGTTTTCTTGTGAATTCTTGCCTTCTTGTGGTTGTTTGCTTGTGTGCAACTTATTCCATCCGATATATGGTTGGATACTTCACGGAAACTTTCCATGTATTTGATATATGTTGAGGCATCCACATAATTAGGCGTGTGGTTCGAGACCTCAACCATTGCATCGAGGCCTCTCACATTGGGAAGATTGATTAGTTTGCATAGATCACATGTGATAGGGTTTATGACAATTTCCCTTGAAGTTTGCGGATTGGGGAATATGGTTGCTTGTTGGTTCGCTGTCTTGATCGATCAGTAAGTGCCTACTAATCAGTTAGTGCCAACTTCTATTCATTGGCATTTTTTTGCATGTTAATTGATGCTTTGTGGAAATAATAGGGTTCGATTGTGGTCGATTAGTCTCCTTATTTTGATCTCTTATGACAGGAAGGTGATCAATCAATCTTCTCTGTCTGATCGCTCACTTGTTGAGGGATTTCCTTAGTAATGTTTCGGGACTAGATAGGTTTTTGAGCAATGCAGAATGTTTTTTTACTTGAGTAGTGCAGCAATGATCTAGTGGTATGCAGTGTGCCTACTACCCAAAAGACCAGGGTTCAAATCCCCCTTTGTGGGGGTTGCATTAGGTAGTCGACATCCATCATAAGAATAGTTGAATTTTTCAACATGGTTTTGAGCAAGAATTCATATAGCTGACCTTACTTATAGTGGGAGAAGGCTTCACTAGTTGTGCAACAATATCGCATGTTTGAAGCATGACACTCATATCACATTTGAAAAATGCGATATCTACACTATTGCAAAGTTTGGACTTCAAATAAATAAATTTAAAAATGTATGTCGCATGTCCTAAATACGAGATCTATTAAAAATTAAATTAAAAATAGATGCATTTAGGATATAAGACATCTATTAAAAAATAAAAAATGTATGTTGCAAGTCCTAAATGCGACATTAATTTTTTTAAAGTTTTTTATGTTCAAGATAAAGAATATATAAGGAATGTCACATTTGGAAAATGCATGAGTGCTGCATTTCAAACATGCGATATTGCTGTACTACTCAAGTAAAAGGAAAACATTTTGCATTACCTAGGACCTATGTAGTTCTGTGACATTACTAAGGAATTTGCCTCTTTACTTGTTAATACTTGTTGATGGTTGAAGACCATTTACTTCTCTCGTTCTCTGATGTTGGTCGATCATCTTGACAATCTACCGAGTCACTGTTTGTGATCAATCAGTTAGACCATAGTGATCGACCACATAAGGCTTCTATTTCTGGGGGTTATAATCATTCAGACCAATACGATCGATCACTTAAGACATTTGACATTTTTCTTATCGATCACCACCTATAAATTAGTCGAACAATCATGGATCTCTTTACGGTGATTTGATTAATTACTATCCTTGTTGTACTCAACCATTTCGTGGTTCCTTTTATATGGAAAAAATGATGATTTTGAAGAGAATAAATGTGTGACATCCTCATTAATGACACTTCTCCGCACTATGGGCATAGTGGCATACAAAGTAGAGAGTTATCTGATCACACTCAAGCACCTTAAGAAGATGGTTTGTTGGTTTCTCACCTAGTCAATTATTGGCAGGTGTAGTACCAATCGAAAGTGACTTATCAAAACTAGTGTAATGATGTGAGTAAAGTGACTATTTTTTTGTTTCACTCGGGAAAGTCCTAAGGTACTTCAGAAGGAGGCTATGTCTAACACAATAATCTAACACATGAACGATTAACTACATAGGTTTTTAAGGAGAATCTGATACATATACGATTCTGAAATAATTCATCGCCAAGGATTTTGAGGAGCTCTGATATTTCCTTTGCCTAATTCATCGACATGCCTACGTGGATGTGATCACAATGATTCTCAAGTATTTGAAGTCTTTACTTGGTATATGATTGCTATTTAGCAGACGAGCATACCTTGCATTTTAGGTTGTGTCGATGTGGATTATGGTAGTTGTCTAAAGGGCGGCAGAAAGTCCACCAAAAGGTTTTTTATTTAATTGGTGGTTCTCTAGTCACATGAAAACTAAGAAGCAGACAATAGTTGCCAAATCAAGCTCGGAATCTGAGTACAAAGCCATGGGTCAAGTTAGCACTAAAATGTTGTGGGTTAAGTCGGTCTTGATTGACCTAACTGTGGAGGTGCCTCTCCCTATAAAGGTCATGTTTGATAATCAAGAAAGTACCCGAACAATGGAGTAGAAGCATCGTGGTACCTCTTTATAAGAATAAAGGACACATTCAAAATTGTTCGAATTACATAGGCATCAAATTGATGAGTCATTCTATGAAAATTTGGGAACGTATGATCGAAAGACGATTGAGGTAAGCTTCTAAAGTAACAGGAAATCAATTCAGATTCATGTCAGGTCGCTCAACTATTGAAGCTCTCCACTTGTTGAGAATAATGGAGATTTATAGAGCTAAAAGGTAGAACCTCGATATGATTTTTATTGATTTGGGGAAGGCTTATGATATTATCCTGCATGAGATATTATGAAGAGTTTTGGGGAAAAGACAAGTACCCGTTCTATACATTAACCTTACAAAGGATATGTATGATGGGGCTTCATCTTGTGTAAGGATTTAGTCTGGGAAGACTGACTATTTTAACATCAACATCGATCTGCATCAAGGTTCAACTTTGAATCCATTCTTTTTTACTTTGATTATGGACGGGTTGACTAAATACATTCAGGATGAGATACCTTGGTGTATGTTGTTCATCTTTGATATTGAGTTAATTAATGAGACTAGAGATGGAGTAAATGAGAAGCTTGGGATTTGGAGACATGCCTTAGAGACTAATCAATTTCGTATAAATAGGGCTTTTGGAAAGAATAGAATTGCATACCATCAAAGAGACCCTAGAGCTCTCTTATATAGGAGAAAATCCCTGAGTAAATTACACAAGAGGTACATGAAAGAAATAAAAACAAGAAACATATGTAATGAGATACAAATATCTCAACACTCCCCCTCAAGTTAGACATATGTCGACCATGCTCAGCTTGGGACAACATCTCTGAAAAGGACCTTTAGCAAGAGCTTTGGTGAATATATAAGCATTCTGATCCCTAGTAGCGACATGCGAGGTGGATATGAGTCCCTTCTGGATCATGTCTCTGGTATAGTGGCAATCCACCTCTATATACTTGGTCCGTTCATGGATTGCATGATTATTAACAATAAAAAGAGCTGCTTGATTGTCGCATAGAAGCTGCATTGGAAGATGTACCTCAATTGCAAGATCTATCAAGACCGATTTAACCCACATTATCTCCGTGTCCGCTGAGCCATGGCTTTGTATTTAGACTTTGCATTGAATCTAGCAACCACTATCTGCTTCTTGTTTTTCCATGACATGAGTGAGCTCCCAACAAAACAACAAAGTCGGATGTAGACTTCCTGTCTCTAGGGCATCCTGCATAGTTTGCATATGCAAAAGCTGTCACCTCAAGAGATTTACCTCTGCTAAATATAAGGCCAATAGATGGTGAAGTCTTCAAATATCTTAAAATCATATATGCAACATCAATATATACCTTCCTGGGATGCTCCATGAACTGGCTCACCTTGCTCACAACAAAGGATATGTCTGGCCTGGTGATAGTAGCATAGAGTAGCATCCCAACCAGCTCCCTGTATCTACTCTTATCTACCTCGTCAGTATCATCATCATATAATCTCATGCTTGGATCCATAGGGGTAGCAGTAGGCTTGCACCCTGTCATGCCTGTCTCGTGTAGAAGATCAGCCACAAACTTCCTTTAGGTCATCACAAGACCATGCTGGTTCCTGACGAACTCTAATATGAGGAAGTAACAAAGACTTCCAAGGTTCTTAGTCACAAACTGTTGACCAAGGAATTCCTTAGCTGCCTGAATGCCCTGCTCATCATTGCCCGTGACAATAATATCATCAACATAAATCAGAATGACAACCATACCTCTCTATGTCCTCTGAACAAAGAGTGAATGATCCGCAGTGTATTGCACAAACCCCTGGTGCTCTATCAACTCTGAGAGCTTCTGGTACCAAGCTCTCAGTCTCTGCTTCAGGCCGTAAATCGCCTTGTGGAGCATGTACACGTTCTGAGACTCCCCCTCAACAACAAAACCTGGTGGTTGCTGCATGTATACCACCTCCTGTAGATCTCAATATAGAAACACATTCTTCACATCAAGTTGGTAAAACATCCAGTCCCGAGTCACAACAACCGATAAAAGAATGCGCAATGTTGAATGTCTAGCCACTGGTGCGAAGGTACCCTGGTAGTCCACCCCATATGTCTGGGCGAACCCTCATGCTACTATCCGTGCCTTGTAGTGATCCACACTACCATCTGCCTGATGCTTCACCGTAAAGATCCATTTGCTCCTCACAACAGAGGTACCTGGAGGCAAGGTTGCAAAAAGCAGTATGCGGTATTCAGTTGGTAGGGTCACTGATTACTGATTAAACGGTATGCGGGAGTTTAAATGGAAATTAAACGGGCTATGCGGTTTTGCATATTTAATTAGTAAAAATTATTACATACATATAATTAATAAAAAAAGTATAAATAAATAAGAAAAATATAATCACAAATTCACAATATAGATTAAATATTGTCAAATTCCAGGAAATGGTTCATCCAAATGTCAAAATAGATAACATAAACAACTAGAATTCATAGCCAAATGTCAAAATAGACAAGATAAACAATTACAATTCATAGGATGAATCCAAAAAGTAATGGATAATGGTGATCCTTTGAAGAAAGTAGATCCATGTTCTTAAAAGGTTGTTTCGGGCTGTTTAAAAGGCCGCTTAAGGCCGTTTAAGACCGTTTATGGACCCGCTTTTGGTTAAACGATGCAGTCGAGGACCACATACGTTTAAACGACCGTTCAGATCGTTTTTTGCATCCCTGCCTGGAGGAGAAGAAACACCGCTCCAGGTACCACGAGACTTTAAGGCTGCCATCTCTTTCACGGCAAGTCACCAACTGACAGCTGTTGTCCTGTACTACCTCCTGGTATGTTCGTGGGATAGTGATATCAGAGAGTCCAGTCCCACTACAAACCTATTGTACTCTTCTGTAAGATAATCCACGGAAACATGAGCAACCAAAGGATAAGTGGCACATTTACGACGTGGCTTCCTTAAGGCAATAGGCACATCGAGATCATCAACCTCTTTGTTCTCTGGTATCAGCTCCTCTTGTACAGTGCCCTGTGGTAGATGTATGCCACTAGTGCCATCCGTAGAAACAATGTGTTCAGTACATACCTGAGGTGTGTTGGATGATGGGGAAGACTCATGAACATAGGGACGAGTAGAGGAGGGCATGCAGATGCAAAATTGTGGTAGAATTTGTGTCAGTGTAGACGGTGGCGGAGGTGGTGGAGGTGGCGGCGGCGAAGGAGGTGACTGTGGTGCAACCTGAGGCGATGGTGGAACAAAAACATCTTCACCAGAGTCTGAGTTAGACAACCTGTCGCCTGTAGGAGAAATATATACTAGACTCAAAATGTGACATCAACACTCACATAATACTTTCTCCTTACATAATCAAAACATCTATACCTTTTTGAGTACGAGAATAGCCAACAGACACACATTTGACAGCTCTTGGAGAGAGCTTGTCGCGATCAGGAGTAAAATTGTGGATAAAGACCACATACCCAAAGACCCTGGGAGTAAAGGAGAATGGGTCTTTTTCAGGAAACGCAATCGAGAAAGGAATTTTTTCTCCAAGAATCATGGAAGGCATGCGGTTCACTAAGTAGCATGCAGTGAGGACCCATCAACCCAGAATGAATGAGGAGCTCGACCTTGAATCAAAAGAGTTCTCGTGACATCAAGAATATGGCAGTGTTTGCGTTCAACAATACCGTTCTGCTGTGATGTGTACACACAAGAAGTCTAGTGAACAATACCAAGAGATCTAAGGAAGTCAGACAACTGTAAAGTGGAGAATTTCAAAGTATTGTCAGTGCAAATAAACTTCACATGAGCAGGAAAATATTTTTTATTTCAATAAGAAATGATTTAATGACAGAACCAGCTCCATATCTATTCTAGAACAAGAACGCCCAAGAAAGTTTGGAAAAATCATCTACATCGAAAAGATAGAATCGATGCCCCTGATGATTGGGTACACGATTGGGACCCCAAATATCAAAATGAAATAACTCAAACGACTGACTACCGTGATGACTTTGGCTACTTGGAAAAGAGGAATGATGATGCTTCCCAAGCTGGCATGCTTCACACTCTAAGGTAGTGCGAGTAGAGATCTGTGGAAGGACATGGCATATCCTTTGCAGAGGAAGATGTCCAAAGCGAAGGTGCCACATGAATGGAGAGAATGATCCAATAGGAATTGTAGCGGTACCTACAAAGGAGGCTGAACCAGTCTATAAAGCCCTCTCTGCTCACGGCCACGTCCAATCATCATGCCTGTAAGTATGTCCTGAAACACATGAGAAGATGGGTCAAATATGACGCGACATTGTAAATCTTTTGTAATCTGACTAATAGATAGAAGACTCATATGAAATGCTGGAGCATGTAAGATATTATGCAAGCGCATCGAGGGTGCTAGGATAATCTCCCTCTGACCAACAATGGGTAAATGAACCCCATTTGCAATCACTACTGATCTATCTACGAGAAGGGATAGATCTGTAAGAACCAAACTGTGCTCAATCTCCGCACATATGATGAGATGCGTTGGAGTCCATGATCCAATCAGTCAAATCTGAGATGCTACAACTGGTAAATGCATAAGCTATACTTGACGAATTCATAGACGCTTTGCAGCATCTGCAACATCTGAAGGTCCTGCAACTGGTTTGGTCGGTGCGGTCATCATCTCTCTCAATCGAGAGACAATATCATCAAGCCTCACATTATGAGAGGGAGCCGGAGTGGTCTCTGTCTGCTCAGCTACACGAGCAGTCGCAAGATACCCATGCTTTAGATAGCATGTCTCCTCATAATGACTGGGACAATGATAGTATTTGCATGGGCCACGTTGACGTCCACCTCCTCGACCGTAGGATCCTCGCTCGCGAAACTATGAAGTACCCTCTCTGTTGCGAGAAACAACCATCGTAGAGGGGGTTTGGGCCATGGTAGTAGATGAATTAGTGATTCTGCTCAGTCTCTTGTATACCTCCTCCATCGGCGGTATTGTCTTTCCAGTAAGCAGCTAAGTAGATGTTGCATCATACTCAGAGTCAAGAGATGACTGAAAGACTCCTATCATAGTGACATTTCGGTATGCTTGCTGCTGCTCTGTGATGATAGTGATAGGCATAAAGCTATGAAGCCGCTCAAACATGCCTCGAAGATGCGAGCAGTGGGCATGAAGTGGTCAACTATTTTGCTTGGTCGAAAAGATGTCGTACTGAAGTTGGAGGATCTTGCTATTATTCTTGGCTTGCAAATATGTGACAACTAAGCTGTCCCACATAGCCTTGGCTGTGTGCTGATTGACTATGTCATTGGCAATTTCCGTGGTGAATGTCCAGAGAGCCAAATCCTTGCATAAGCATCATCATGTTTCCAAGACGCATTAGCCCCAATCTTGTCCGTCGGCTTTGGATCAGTAAGAATGTGCTCCTTGTTATTGCATTGCATGAGGGTGCGAAACTGCATGGACTAGAGCTCGATGTTGGTCGGACCCATCCATCTTTATTGTTGGAGTATATGTGTTATGCGTCACTTAGGGCCTGTTTGGTTGCAGGGTTGGGCAGGGTTGGGTTGGGCAGGGTTGGGCTGGGTGAATATTAATCTGTGAGGAGGAAGTACCCTTGTGAATAGTAACTAGGGTTGGGCCAACCCTGCCCAACCCTGCAACCAAACATGCCCTTATGGTGTAGATGGGTAAGTGGATCACTCCAGGATTCATTTACCACATCTAGTTGTTTAGTCCCACATCTACCAGTTGTGAGATGTGGAGACTCTGTGAGGGCTATATAAGAAGCCCCTCACCCTTTGTATCCCGCGAGAATGTGCAATGTATAAATCAACCCTTTGAGGCATTCTCCTGTCCTACGGTTTCATCCCGCTCCGTAGGGAGTTGGGTTCCACGTTAAAATTCCGCTGTTCATTCTTGTTTATTCATTCTCTGATCATGCTTCTGCATTATATTTTCTAACATGATATCGGGGCGGGTTCGATTCTGGAGGATTTTATGTTCGTTCATTATTTTATTCGAGATTCGATTTTTGTTCTTGAAAATGTATTCTTTGAAGATTATTATCCTGTACAGTTCAAGTTCAAGTTTTAGGATTTCTTTTTGAAACCCTAATCCTGCAAAAATCTTGTTCTGTTCTTCCACGGTTCCTGGATCCTTGTTCTGTTCGATGCTCTCCAGTCCAGGCATGGCACATCTTCCAACCACATCCCCTCGTGCCAGCCTCCAAGCAGCCGTATCCCCTCGCAGAATCACAAGGGTTCCCCTCACGGAACCCATCCTCTCGTGCACGCAGATCTCAGGCAGTCGCATCTCCAACAGAGGTGGTGGCTGTGGTCTTCAGAATCCAGGGTTCCCCTCGCGGAACCCATCCTCTCGTGCACGCACTGCCAGATCAAATCTCACCATCAGCACGAGACCTCCAGGCGGCGCCTCGCGCAGCCACATGCTCCAACAACCCTAGGCAGCAACCCCTTTACGGAGGCGACACAACATCTCCATCCCGCGATCCAGGTAGTACTAGGTGAAGGTATCTCCCCTCCAGAGCATGCTCACGGTGCTTGCGCAACCCTAGGCGAAGGCTGCTCCTCTTTGCGCAGCACCAAGCGCTCGTGCCTTCAATATCCAAGGAAGCGACGACAACCGACCATGCTGCAAGCTCCATGCGAAGCTCGAGCCCCATCTCCAGCAAGTCCAGCGGCATCCTCCTGGCCGCACCGCCAATCCTCTCAGGCCGCATCTCCTCTCGGGGGTCATCTCCAGGCGGATCCCTCTAGCGATCTCGAGGAAGAGGCCTCCGCGCAAGGCAGGCAACGACAAGTGTAGAATCCCCCATCGGGGCCGACGGGTTCGAACAAAAGGGGTTCCGGAACCCTAAATAACAACCCCAAATGGGATGCGTTTCCTTAAAAAAGGAGGGCTTTTATTCCTTTCATTGAAAGAGGCCCCAAGTGGGCCGACATGCAACATTTTTTTGAAATTAGTCTCGTTTGGGCTTGTAGCTTTGAAAAAAAGGGGACTGCTTTCTTTGAGCCCAAGTTAGGCTTTTTAGCCAAGATGTTTTGTTCAAAAAGAGTTTTTGAGAAAATGCGTGTTCAAAAGAAAAGCCGTACGCAAAGGAAAAATTTTGTGAAAAAAATGAGACGGCTATAAAAAATGAAATAGCCGAGAAAAAATGATTATTAAGAAAAGCCGAAAAATTGTGACGACTTAAGTGATTCATTTGTTTCTCCCCATCTTGATTTGTCTTCTCCCAACTTGGTCGGCGCCATTGTTTTCTGATCAGTCTGGGAGAAAGGGGGAGTATAGTGTAGAGTTCTATGGCATCATACATCCTCATCACTCTGATTATTCGGATTTCGGTTCAGAGTCAGAGTTCAGATTCTCCAGTCCAAATGCTAGTTCAGATTCTCCAGTCCAGATGCACGTTCAGATTCTAAACTTTACAGATGTTCAGATTCGACGATCAGCTTCCGAGTCTTCAGGTTGATTCGCACATGTTTGCGATCAATTGTGAGATCCCTATCTTTTCTGGTTGTCTCAGAGTTTTCCATGTGGTTTCACAGAGACTCCAGAGTAGAGATCCCATTATCTGAGCTAGTATGAGAGAGACCCAGTTCTCCAACAAGGATACTTTTCAGACTCCATTATCCAACGACCGTGGACTCGGACGAGGATGTCTCCACGACTTTTTCAATTCGGCCCTTCAGAGATGGAACAATTGTCCACATGATCTAGTCTTCTACATGTAGCGGGCTAGAGTTCTCCAGGTGGAGACTCATTTCCAGTTTTAGTGGCTCTAACAAGCGCTGTTCAGAGTGCACTCAGTCTGACTCACACTCTAGCCCATTTGTTCCTCCTCACTTGCATGGTATGAGAAGCAACGTCCTCGACGACAACCGATAGTTGTGCGCGTTGAGTTGATATTGTCCGTAGTGTCCTGTAGTGAGTTTGAGATTTCTTTCTGTATCTCTAAGATGAGCATTGCATGCTCCAGCTCGAGGAGGAATGCTTGAGTATATGCGTTATGTGTCACTTATGGTGTATATGGGTAAATGGATCACTCCAAGATTCATTTACCACATCCAGTTGTTTAGTCCCACATCTACCGGCTGTGAGATGTGAAGACTCAGTGAGGGCTATATAAGAAGCCTCTCACCCTCTGTATCCAGTGAGAATGTGCAATGGCGTTATCCCGTGGTTTCATCCCACTCCTTAAGGAGTAGGGTTCCACGTTAAAATCCCACTGTTCGTTCTTGTTTATTTATTTTCTCTCTCATGCTTCCGTATTATATGTTCTAACATTTATGATGGGAGCTGGGCCTTTGAAAGCACCAAACGACGAAAATATATCACCCTTGATTTCTGACATGATAAAATAATAGCTGGGAACATGAACTTAACTGGGGAGTCGACAAATATGAAAGAGTCTACACAATCATATTAAGGAGTAGTTGTACATGTAGACTCATATAACCGTCCTCCTGACTCCTTGTTGCATGCTAGGGTCAGAAACACGATTTATAGGTTTGAAATCGTGCTTTCCGATTAAATCCAAACCATGCACGGTGTAGATAGGGGCCTGTCGACTAGAGAGATGGTCAGCGGTAGCGGCCTGACGGCATGGATGGGCGGTAGCGATTGCTGTAGCAACCTGACGGCCTGGCGGCGGCCTGAGCAGTGGTCGAGGTGGCGACCTGACGCCGTAGACCGCGGATCCGGGCAGTTGAGGTGGCGGCCTGACAGTCTGGCGACGGTCGAAGGGCCTAGGAGGTGTCCTGGCAGCAACAGTCGAGGCGACTAGGGCCGTGGGGGGGAGGAGGTCGACAACCCTCGGCTCGGGTTTCGCGAGAGGAGGCTTGCGGGTGGGGGAAGGATTTAGGTCAGGGCTTCGGTCTAGGACTGTTGCTCTGATACAATGTGGAAAGAATAGAATTGCATACCATCATAGAGATCCTTGGGCTCTCTTATATAGGAGAAAAGCCCTAGGTAAATAAGACAAGAGGTATACGAAAGAAATAGAAATAAGAAACAAATATAATGAGATACGAATATCTCAACAGGGCTAAGACTGAATGTGTGATTTACACATTTGATGGAAGTAATGGTGAAGGAATCGAGGTGAAGATCGGTGACGATAACATTTATATGAAAGAATCTTTTAAGTACTTGGGATCTTTTTTGCGACATGATAGGGAAATCGATGGAGATGTTACTCATAAAATAAATGCAGGTTGGCTAAAGTGGAGAGGAGCCTCTACTATTTTATGTGATAAGAAAGTTCTTTTGAAAATCAAAGGAAAATATTACAAAGCTGCCGTGAGACCTGCTATGCTCTGTAGATTTGAATCTTGGTATGTGAACTATAGACATGTGCAAAGAATGACAAATAACAGAAATGAAAATGCAAAGGTGGATGTGTGGTCATACATGAGAAGATAGGATTTGGAATAATGCGATAGAAAGGATTGATATATCTCCGATAGAGGATAAAATGAGAGAAAACACTTACGATGGTTTGGTCATTTGCAAAGGAGATCGACTGATGCTTCAGTTAGAAGATATGAAATTTGGATGTTGAGCCAACTAAGAAAGGGCAAGGAAGGCCCACAAAGTATTGGAATGAGACTATTCGAAGGAATCTTAGTTATTTGGATTTAAGCTCGAGAATGATAAAAAATAAATCTGAATGGAGACAGAGAATAGCCAGCTCTACTTAATGGGGGAAAATGCTTTGTTGGTGTTGTTAATTGTAGTTGCTAATGACTATCAGAAAGCTTCTCTTCTGCATATGGCTACACCGAACATCCTTATCAATATCCATTTTCTAGTTCTGGAACCTCACAAATCTCATCTAATAGGCTTTGATATTTCTAGGTCATGGAAAGTCTCCATCCTTTATATTTCTTTTCTTATTTCATGTTTCGAAAGTTATCATTGGAAATTTCTTTAAGTTCTTGTTGTCTTGAAAATTTTATGGTAACTGATGATTTATCGTTTCATGGTTTATATGATACAGGTACTGGTAAGAAATGTCCCCCCAGATCCTGATGAGTCAGTTAGCGAACATGTCGAGCATTTCTTCTGTGTAAACCACCCTGATCATTATCTAACTCATCAGGTGCGCACTGAGCCCATGAATGAACATCATATTGTTGATATTGCAAACCTGGGAAGATATGTATTTTAATCACTTCCATATTATATATATTTACTCTAGACGGAACACTTTTGCACGTTAACTGATTTAGGGCCTCAAAAATCGGTGATTGGTATTTTTTGGCAGGCCTTGGACTAAGGACTTTATGTCAACTTGATATGAGTCCTATATTCTTAACATATTAATTATAAATTTAAAAAACTAATATAATTTTAAACATCTCATCCTTTAGCATTTTCACAAGGTTTAACCATTGCCTTTTTAATTATAAAATATAAAATTACATATTAAATCAAACGCTATAAATTCTCTATAAAGCCTTAATTTTCCCATGATTTTCTAGGTAAGTTATATATTAGGTGTTCCAAGAGCATGCTTGAGTGCAAAAAATATTCCAAATATTGGCAAATGTCATTCAATACCCACCAACGCCACAGATGCATCTGCACATTCAAGATCAAAAAGTGCCCTTTCAAATTGTATCTGCGAGGATGTGCCACATCTCCGTGCCTGCCATTGGAGCTTGCGCCCAAAGACGTTTTCAGCACAGAAATCCAAGGGCTTTATTTGCCGGTTCTGTAGTGATGGAAAATCTTTTAGTTTTTTATACACACTAACTTTTTTTTATTGCAGGTTGTCTATAATGCAAATAAGCTAGCAGAACTCGTAGAAAAAAAGAAGAGTCTGCAGAACTGGCTTGTCTATTACCAAAACAAGCATGAAAAGAATCCAGCAAGGAGACCAACTACAAAGGTATGCAAAAGTATATATAGAAGTTGATCATGCAAGTACTTTACAAAATTTGTACAAAAGTATGAGAAGTATTTTTGTGAAGTCTCCATGATAACCCATAAAATAGTTGGAATCAGACTTGTTTCTTGATATTGCGATGGAACTGTCTTGTTTATTAATTCCATACGTTCTCTTGTTGAATTACAGTGTTTTTAAATGCTGATTACCCATTTTTTCTTTTTCATTTGTTTACATGCAAGAATTGATATTTACGACTTTTTCTTTAGACAGGATTTTGGGGGCTCTGGGGAAAGAATGTTGATGCAATTGGGTACTACAGTGAGGCCATCGACAATATAACTAAAGAAGTAAAATTTCTTTTACGTTACCATCTTACTTTTTTTCCCATGAAGCACGATCTTACTTTTCGGGAGAGTATATTTTTCCCCTTATAGATGCTTGTTGGTTCTGTATGCTAATTGTCCGTGTAACACATATTGGGGACAAAATATCATGAAATCCATCATTTAATACACTTCACGTGTTGTAATTTATAAAATACTTTGTATATTGTCCGAATGATTTGGGCGTGACTTGTCTTGAGCTCACACCCTCTTCTTTTTTAAAAAATGTCAATGACTATTGACTTATTGAGACTGTTTCCTTAGGAGATATCTTTGTTTACATATATCTTATTTTGAAAATATTAATTTAAAGATAGGTTGCACAAGCATTTTCTCACATGTCTATGTGGTATGCACTCACACACGATTGCTAGCAGTAAATTGGTGATTATGTTAGGTTACTGCATAACTGCATGCACTTTATCTCTAGGCTAGTTTTTTTCGAAAGTAAATAGGATGGCGTCTCGAGTTGGGACCCACCACAAAAATTATATTAAACCAGAAGACTTAGCTTGCATTTGACCATGCAATATAAAGTGCCCTACAATGGCTCCAAAACATTTTCATAATAAAAATACCGATCAAGGAAAATGTACTCATTCCTAACACCAATTAGTCCAAAGAATCATGACAGGAAAAGAGCTGTTCTAATGCGAGTTGCCACAAATCATCCGTATGGAATTCCATAAGAGAGTGATGTTGTCCTCCTTGAGCCACATAACATCTACCATCCTCCATACCCGAGTCGAATGACTACATCTGAAGAAGAGGTGATTCAAATCTTCATTCTCATCCCTACATCTATAACACAATTGGTCCCCAACTTGAAGTATCTTATCTCGACATTCCTTCGTAAAGTAAACGATCGTGTCAGGTAAGCCACAAGAACACCTTGATTCTCCACGGAATTTTGCTTCCCTAAATGATTCTAGCATCATGGCTGATATCGTCATGCAACAAATTTCGACTGTCCATGAAAAATCGATAAGCCTTCTTAACCAAGAAATTACCATCAACTCGTATGAAGTGATCCCTCCCAAGTATCAGACCCTCCAAATCCGCCAATTCCTCTACAAATTAAAAAATCATCGAGTTTTTTCTCCTAACTCTGTCATGAAGGATGTCAACCAATGCACTACGTCCACATCGATGAACCAAGGTTTCACGATCCTCCTCAAGAACCAAAAGCCAAGGAAAACGATCCTCAAGAGCGACACCACCTATCCAATCATCCATCCAGAATCTAAAAGTCTCCCATTGCCAAATAATGATCGTAGAGGATGGTGTACATATATCACTGGCCGTCACTAATTTGCCGATGACATCGATCCTTTGCAGTAACCGTCACACCAAGCATTGAGGTTGCCCCATAATCGCACCACCCACTTCGTAATTGGTGCTTTATTCATGCACTCTACCTTCAAGATGCCCAACCCCCCTTTTTTGACTTGGTGATAGTGTTCCAATCAATCAAGTGGGTCTCTCCTTCTACTGCCTTCCATAGCCCAAAAGAACATTCTCATCAAGGCCTCCATCTTCGTAGGAATTGCCATTGGTAGCAATCTAGTAGAGCATAAAAAATGGGACAAGCTGATAGAATATGCTTGAGTAGCACCATTTTTCTTCCTAGATAGCATCAACACCTTCCACCTTGCCATCTTGCACTCCAATCTGTCCATCACCTACCTCTAGTCAACCGCTCTAAGTTTTCTCGCAACGAGAGGGAGCTCGAGATATGTTATTGGCAGGTCGCCAACTGGACACCATAATGCCTCACTAGCCTCATGTACCTCCAGCTGTGAAAGGTCAAACATCACATCCACTGACTTCTCTCTATTAATCCGCATGTCCAAGATGTCCTCGAAAATCTTCATGATATGAGAAGCTCTCCTAGTCTGCTCCTCCTCTCCCCCGGGAAGATCATCGTATCATCAACATACTGTAGAAGAGGAATCGAGGTATCTCCATTGTAGTAGCACGAGCATTGCCCATCATCAAGAACCAACCTCCTTATAACAACCAAATCATCATCCATAATCACAAACATGAGAGGAACCAGTGGGCATCCCTGATGCATGCCCCAACATCCATTCACAAGTATCGCGCATGATTCCATAGTAATGCACCGCTTGATCCAGGAGATCCACATGTCTGGGGAGACCGTCTTCTGCAAAGACGCTCAGAGGCAACGCCCGTCCACGCAGTCACATGCTTTAGAAATATCGATTTTTCAAAGCAAGCCCTTCACTTTATTCCTATTCCAATACAATACCATCTCCAAAGCAAGCATTATGCCATCTGCCATAACCGTAAGTCTTCCAGATACAAGCCATCTCCTCGAGAGAGATGATATCATTCATGACACATCGGAGGTGATTTGTAAGAACCTTGGCAGTAATAAAGTAAAACATTTTGGAGAGCGCAATTGGTATGTGGTCTTCCACTCTATTAGGTATCTCCCATTTCAACAACACAAATAAGAGCACCTTGTTGTACCATTCAAAACCCAAATTTTCTCTACTGAATTCCTGCATCATCTCCAAGATATCTTCCTTGATTATATTCCAAAACTCTTTACAGAAAAAGACCAAGAAACCATCAGGGTCCGGGGCTCCATCAACATTAAGCCCGAAAATCGCCTTCTTGACCTCCGCCTCCATGAAAGGTACAATCAATGCCTCGGCCTGAATCGACAGAAATCTCCTTAGCCCCTCTCCCATGCCACTCCAACCAGTGTGACTGCCCTTCTGCTAGCCGTACAGAAATGATTACGAAGCGCCCTCCCCACCTCCTGCTCAACATGACCCTCCACTCCACCACATTGATCTCATGTATGAAATTCTTCCTTCTGCAATAAGCCAGTGAATAAGCCACGAAAATGATGAGATTTTGCTTGACAATTGCATATGGAGAGTATGTGGGAGCGGAAGTGTTTCGGGAGAGGTAGAGGAAGGAGTGTCTGAGCGGCATTTTCTTGAAGTTGGTAAACAGAGGGTCACCATCATCAGAGAGTAGTGCCAAGGTGCAAACAAATGAGGAGGACCATGATGACACCACCATAGAGGAGTTGGCGGGGAAGGCCCTTGGAGCGATGCAAAGAAGAAGAAGGTTGGTCATCTCGAACAGAAGGAAGGTGTATCATCGTGGGGTGCAGGTGATATCATCTATTCAAAACCTGAATGACTTTGGAATCCCTATGTTTCAAATGTGGCTGCCTTGGACATTATCGGCATGAATGCTTGGTCGAAGGTTCCTGGTTGAGGAAGAAGGTGACGTGGTCGCATCCTAATATAAAGGAATCTGAGGTGGCTTTGGAGGAGCATCCTTTAAACCTACCGGAGGAGGATTTCATAAAATTATTCCAGCATTTATCGGAAGGAACAACGACCGAAGACCCAATCAATGGGATTTTGATCGGGGAAGGCAAGGCAGATGCTTTGTGGAAGGTTCATGAAGGGATTTTGATGAAGATATTAACTAGAGCAGGGGTGTATTTACTACATCTTTCGGAAGGTCTATTGTGTCTAATGGGCTTATCACTGTTAGGTGCGATGAAGGTGATGAACGATGCCTTGGAGGGCTGCTTGCCACCAAAATCGAGGGGACTCCTCTGGTGGCGGAGACCGTGTTTCTTGGACGAAGCTTGGGGGGGGCTGAGTACGAGACCTGCATTGGACATGTGAGCCTTGGATGAACCATTTCTACAATAATTGTTATTGTAATCCTTTTTATATATCAATGAAAGTTATTGATGTTCACTCCTTATCTGAGATTAGTGAATGTCCCTTAGTACAATTAGAGTTATGTACCATGAACGTCTTGATAATTATACAACTGTTGATTCAATGATTGAATCATAAAGGCTGGTGCTTGGATGATATCTAAAAAGTTAGATTGATGACCCATCTAGCACCATCAAATGATTGTTGAGAAAGGATCTCCAGCCTGAGAAGGAGTTGACAACTTACTCCAAAAGTTGTCATCTGACTGATCTCTTGATGCAGGTCCTCTGCATAGGAATAGAGATTCGGAGGTGTCAGATAAGTTAGGTCAAAGAATTGACTTAACGAGAACGAGATAACCAAGACCTATATCGTATGCTTCACAATACATGCACGCATCCTCTTAGCGGAGATAGATATGCTATTATATGTCTAAGTATATACATTTGGTAAACCATTAGGTTGATGGCCTAATAAATATCTATACACCAACGAGATGGCGTGCATACTAGAGCATATTAGTAATACGATCTCTCAAAGGGATCATACAGGTTCACTACTGAATCGGAAGACATGAGCTCACTCATGAGATATTGGGATCAACCAAATCCCATCGATGATCGTCTTGCTTTGGAAGCCTGTCAATTAGGGATGGCAACTGTTACCATATCCTTTACAACGAATACGAATGTAAAACGAATGCGAATCATATACGCATAATAACATAAATATTTAATAGATTAATCAAAATTTACATGTTAGGAGTGTTTACACATAAAATAGATATATCAAATATAGTAATTTCATAACAATTATATCAACAATGGTGAATGCAATCATAAAATATTGTCACGCACAATTATAAATAAATCTATTATTATACTTATGTATGAAAACGAGTATACGAATACGAATGAGAATATTAGCGAATGTCAAAGTGATATCCATATCCACATCCATTTTAAAACGGACACGAATACGAATGTCAAGATATGCATAAAACGAATAAAATAGCGGATCGGATACGAATATATTCACATTCGTTTTCATCCCTAATGACAATAGGTCTGATATATGCTTTTTGAAAGCATTGTGTTGATACCAACTCCCAATGATCAAATGAAAAGTTAATGATAAAACTATGAACAATACAATTCAAAAATGATAAAAAACTTCAGGTTTATTCAAGATCTTCTACTATGCAAGATGTACGGGTATTAGAATACTCGTGGGTGATGTGATCTTAAATGATTGTATAATCGTGATGCTTCCATTCCGAATGAGCGATGAAACATGTTTGGATTTTAGTGACTCCACTCAGTAAATTGATTATACAATCTTAGTTCAAATGTTGGACGTTGATATGAATATGATTCAGATTTAATGAGAAGATTAGAATTTTTGTTGACTTGATCATACATCTATGATCGATCTTCCATATCTGTAATCTTCCATATCTGTATATGAGATTGGATCTCAGTATCCAAGTCACTATACATGGAATATACAATCGCACTGTCCTTATATCCAAGTATCCGTGGAGAAAGCACATTGTTCTTCAAAGAGTTCAAGAATAATTCTATTGTTGATAGTATTTGAGAATTGAAATAACGATGATTAAATATGATTTAATTATTGTTGGGAAAAATGAGCAAGTTGTTTATTCCATAAGCCCTAGGCTCTCTTATATAGGAGAGTAGCCTATGGGTAAATTACACAAAGCATATTACTGGAAATAAAAATAACAGAAAGATACAGAAACAACTATATGCGTTAACACTCCCCCTCAAGATGGAGCATAGATATCGATCATGCTCAGCTTGGATGCGCACTTATGGAATGGGTCTCGTAGTAATGCTTTGGTGAATATATCCGCTGTTTGATTTTCTGAGGCAACATGAGATGTAGCAATGAACTCCTTCTGAATCATGTCACGTATAAAGTGACAGTCAACCTCAATGTGCTTGGTCCGCTTATGGAATGCTGGGTTGTTTGCAATGAATAAAGCTGCTTGATTATCACATTCCAAGGTCATAGGAAGTGGTACATGTAGACATAGGTCTGTAAGTACACCTTTCACCCACATCATCTCTGTGGTAGCCTGAGCCATAGCTCTATATTCGGATTCAGCACTAGATCTAGCTACCACCGTCTGTTTCTTGCTCCTCCATGAGACTAGAGTATCTCCAACATAGACTGCAAACACTGAGGTGGACTTCCTGTCCTTGGGACATCCTGCATAGTCTGCATCCGCACATGCTGAGATAGAAATCCCTTTTCCCTTCTTAAATAGCAAACCTGTACCTGGAGATGATTTGAGATATCTAAGAATCATATGTATTGCATCCATGTGAACCTGACGTGGTTGCTCTATGAACTGGCTCACACGGCTCACTGCAAATGATATATCGAGCCTAGTGACCGTGACATACAACAGTTTGCCTACCAGTTCTCTGTATCTTCTTCTGTCCACCTCCTCTGTGTCATCATCATAGAGCTTCATGCTAGGATCCATTGGTGTCGTAGCAGGCCGACACGCAAGCATACCTGTTTCACTCAACAGATCTGTAACATATTTCCTCTGCGACATTACTAATCCATACGGAATTCTAGCAAATTCCAGCCCCAGAAAATATCTAAGGACTCCAAGATCCTTAGTGACAAATTCGGTTTCCAGCTTTTCTTTCGCCTGCTTTATGCCCTGCTCATCATCTCCTGTAATCAAGATGTCATCTACATAAACCATGATTGCAATAATACCTCTAGCAGTCTTCTGTACAAACAAGGAATGATCAGCATTGGAGCGTTTGTATCCTTGTTTTTCAAAGAGGTCTGAGAGCTTCTGAAACCATGCTCTGGGGCTCCGCTTAAGGCCATAGATAGCCTTATGTAATCTGCAAACCTTGGAACACTCCCCCTCAACAGCAAAACCGGGTGGCTGTTGCATGTAGACTTCCTCCTGCAAATCTCCATATAAGAAAGCGTTCTTCACATCCAGCTGATACAGTGGCCAGTCTCTAGTAACTACAACTGATAACAAGATTCGGAGAGTGGAATGACGGGCTACTGGCGAGAATGTATCAAGGTAATCCACCCCGTATGTATGTGTAAAGCCACGTGCAACAAGCCGTGCCTTGTATCTATCAATAGAACCATCTGCATTGTGCTTCATTGTAAACACCCACTTACAGCTCACCGGGGTCACATCTGGAGGTATAGGAACTAGACTCCAGGTTCCTCTGGACTGAAGTGCCGCCATTTCTTCCTCCATTGCTAGCCACCATCTATTGTCCTGCAGAGCATCTTGATAATTCCGTGGAATATCTACAGCTGATAGAGCCACCACAAATGTCCTGAAACCCCCAGATAGTCTCTCAAGAGACACAGAGGCTGACAAGGGATATGTAACACAGCTCCTCTTCGATTTTCGTATAGCAATGGGAACATCTAAATCGTCTGTAGCCTCATCTGGCCCCTGCAATATATCCTGCTCAGAAATATCATTAGATCCATCAATAGAAGTATCTTCAGTACATACCATAGGTGGGCTAGGAGACAAGCCATGCCTATGAGCGGGAGGATGCCTGCGGGTATAATGGAAAGGTAGTGGTGAGACGGGGATCTGTGGTGGTGGTGATGGTGGTGGTGGTGGTGACGGTGGTGGTGGTTGTTCTGCAGGAGGTGGTGGTGTCATGTATATGGCATCAGTAGGCAGGGGAAGAAGCTGCTGAGCACCTGAGTCTGAAAAATACATCACAGATTCAAAAAATGTAACATCTGCACTGACCATATACCGCCGACGCAGAGGATCAAAACACTTGTACCCCTTTTGTGTTCTGGAGTACCCGACGAAGACACATTTGACAGCCCTAGGAGAGAGCTTGTCAGTACCAGGAGACAAGTGATGGACAAAGGCAACTGAACCAAACATACGGGGGGTAAGAGAGAACAGATCCTTCCCAGGATAGATAAGGGAAAACGGGATCTGTTCATCCAAGACAGAGGACGGCATACGATTGATTAGGTAACATGCAGTGAGAACTACATCACCCCAATAAGAGTAGGGAACATGACTCTGTATAAGAAGTGATCTTGTGACATCAAGAAGGTGGTGATGTTTCCTTTCAGCAATTCCATTTTGTTGAGATGTATGAGCACATGATGTTTGGTGGACAATCCCTTTTGAGGAGTAATAATTGGCAAGGACATTAGTACATAGTTCTAGAGCATTATCACTTCTCACAAACTTCACAGATGTGGAGAAAACATGTTGAATTTCATTCAGAAAATGGATAATGATATTTCCTGCTTCAGATTTATTTTTCATCAAAAACACCCATGACACACGAGAAAAATCATCCACAAATACTATATAAAATTTGTGTCCCTGATGATCAGGTACACGACTCGGACCCCAGACATCAATATGAAATAACTCGAACTTGGAGGTACTACTCCGACCTGGACGACTGGGAAAGGTCGACCTGTGATGCTTTCCCAACTGACACGCCTCACATTGGATAGGTGTGTGAGGAAGACCATGAGGTAACACTCGACACAACTTCTGAAGCGGTAGATGTCCAAGGCGCAGATGCCACAATAAAGGAGATACTGGTCCAGTGGGAATGGATGAGGTGCCAGCGAAAGGGGTCTGATTCAGGCGGTAGAGGCCTCCTTGCTCATAGCCACGACCAATCACGTTGCCCGTACGGATGTCCTGAAAAATCAGAGAAAGATGGATAAAAAATTGCTCGACAATATAAGTCCTTCGTAATCTGACTAATTGACAATAAATTCATTGGAAAGTCAGGTGCATGTAGCACATTCTTGAGCTGTATTGAAGATGTCAATCGAATCTCCCCCTGACCAGTGATGGGGGGAATGTGCACCATTGGCGATTACCACTGTTCGGCCTGGAGGAATCTGAGTGTATCCTGTAAGTAAATTCTGGTCGCCACATAGGTGATGTGTAGCGCCCGAGTCCATAATCCATGGTAATATATCTGATCTAGTACTGGTGAATGCAAGTATGCTACCTGAAGCACTGGTCGACGCAGAGGCAGAGGCATCAGCATCAGATTGACTCTCAGTAGTCGGTGCTGGACCAAATGGGGGGATAATGCCCCTCAGACGGGCAACTAGATCGTTGAACCGCTGATCCAAAGTAGCAGCAGATGGAGGCTCTATCTGCTCAGCGACTCGTGCAGATGATGGAAATCCATGCTTCGAATAACATGTGTCTTCATTGTGTCCTACACGATGACAGTATGTACATGTTGGCCTAGTATGACCACCTCTTCCACGGGGTCCACGTCCACGACCCTGATGATGAAATCCGCGACTCCTGTTGGCTGCCATGGCTGAAGTATTCTGATTCGCAGCCGTGGAAGGAATTGTGATCCGACTCAATCTATGAAAAGCTTCCTCCGTGGGAGGAATAATAGAGTCGGCCAAAATCTGTGATCGTGCCGCCTCATACTCTGGATCGAGTGCAGCCATGAACACGCCCACCATAGTCGCGTTCCTGTATGTCTTCTGCTATTCTGGCGTGGCTGTAAGGGGCATGAAGCTGTAGAGCTTCTCGAACATCCCTCTCAGTGATGTATAGAGAGAATGTAGAGGGCGACCATTCTGCTTTATTGTGAATATATCATGCTGAAGTTGCAGAATCGTTGTCTCGTTCTTCGCCTGTGAGTATGTAGCCACCAGAATGTCCCACATATCCTTGGCTGTGGGTTGATGTAGGATGTCATTGGCAATTTCAATTGCCAACATACCAGATAGCCAAACCTTGGCATATGCATCATCAGCCTCCCAAGAGGCATTGACTCCAGTCTTCTCAACAGTCTCTGGTTCGGTAAGGATGTGCTTCTTGCCTGTTGACTTCATCATGCTCATGAACTGCATTGCCCACAGTTCATAGTTTGTACCATCCATCTTTACTATAGGCGCTGGACCACGAAAGGCGCCAATAGACAGGATATCCGACTTGTTTTCTGACATAATGGAGACTGAAGACTGGAGCGATTGACCAATGATGAACTTCGTCTACAATGACATTGACGGGTTTAGTTGCACGTGTAGACCTCAAGCAACTAAACCCATGAAGATGATGTTGTGCTCTTTAGGGCTTAGCATGCGCACGCGTACAGGAGGCACACACGCACGCGCAAACTCAACCGGGAGAGCGCACGGTCACTGACGCACTGGTGCGCGATGCACGTACTGGTAGCGCGCTGTAGCGTGCACTGGTGGCACATTGGGTCGGCGCGGTTGCGCGTGAGATGCTACAGCGCTGTAGCGCTACAGCACGGGGTGACGCCCGCGCAGGAGATGGGAGGGTGCGCAGAGGAGGTGCGCAGATCGCACGCGCAGAGGAGCCGCGCAGATCGCACGCGTAGAGGAGGCGCGCATATGCTACAGCCGATCGGAGAGGTGCGCAGAGGCTCGCGCAGAGGAAGGGAGCGCCGACGCACGTACGACGGAAGAGAGGGCGGCGCCGATCAGGGAGAGAAAGGAGAGGCCGGCGGGTGGGGTAGGGTAGGGTTAGGGTTTCGAGAACTCTAGTCTAGGACTGTCGCTCTGATACCATGTTGGGAAAAATGAGCAAGTTGTTTATTCCATAAGCCATAGGCTCTCTTATATAGGAGAGTAGCCTATGGGTAAATTACGCAAAGCATATAACTGGAAATAAAAATAACAGAAAGATACAGAAACAACTATATGCGTTAACAATTATCATTAATAATGTGGATGTGATTCACATTATTTGGACACATGTAGAGAGGCATCTAAGATAATTAATTTGGATTTAATTATCAAAGATATGATTAATGAGGATAGCACTATCCACAATAATTATATTTGTATTGTGAATATGATTCATAATATCATAGAGAGTTTAATTGTAAATATGATTTATTGACTTAATGTGAATTGGATTCACATTATACAATTAAATGTGAATTGTATTCACATTGTACAAATATATGTAAATGTGATTTACATTTAATATCGGCTGGACGAATATGATTAATAATTATCAATGGTATGATTGAAATTGTCACAATAATTTCAAATTATTTTGGTGAAAATTCAAGCAACAAAAGTTGTTGCAAACATGTGGAAAATATGACGAGATTTGAGAATCTCATCCATAAGGAAAGAATAGAGCTCCATACCTTATTTGGTGTGGACGACCACATCGAAAAATGACTCCTCGGTGACTGTCCAATCTAATGAGGAAGGAGGCTCTCCTCCTTCCTTATTATTATACATTTAATCGATTTAATGAGATTGGAGAATTTTGTCAATTTTTTTATTTCTTCTAAATTAATTAATTATTGTTGCAACAAATTCTTGTCCATTGATTTGAATTATGAGTGCATCCTAGCCATCCAAAATTGTATAAAGGAGAGCAAACCCCATTCTTTTCCATACATGCCCATACTCCATACACGTCCATACTCCCTCAAACCATAATAAGCGTCCACTATAAGGTTTGTAGAGAGAACTCCGTCGTCATCATGCCGTCCTTATGTTGTCGGATCGATTGCTTGTGGATTTTCGTCTTCTTTGATGCCCTGTGCTCGTAAGGAAGACGACAGATTTCCTGAGACAACATTAGGAGGTTCCATGCTCTTATCATCAACTTGAATTATCAGAAGCATACGTCTCATCCGCACGCTCGCAAGTGCTCGCTCCGTCGAATCGAACGTGAGACATGTCTCTTCGTTTAGAGACACAAGGATCACGATCATACTACAAGAGTTAACTCTAATACTTGTTTGTAATCATGATGAAATGACATGGGAATGGTTCCCATGACATGTGGTTTCTTCAAAAAATTTTAATTTCTGCTGCCACTTACGACTAGTCGACCTAGAACACATAAGATATGATCTCCACGCTTTCGTGATGCGTGAGACGAATACTCTCGTCTTAAAGTGGTATCAGAGCATTGGTCAAAGATCTTAGATGTGATCCAAATCCTAAGGGAACAATGTTTAGATATAGGATGCCCGTTGAATCAGATACGAATAATAGATTAACTAAAATATACATGTTTAGGATTGTTTACACGTAAAATAGTATATCAGATATAGTAATTTCACAACAATTATATCAACAAGGGTGAATGCAATCATAAAATGTTGTTACGCACAGCTATAAATAAATCTATTATTATGCTTATGTATGAAAACGAATATACGAATACGATTACGAATATTAGCGGATGTCAAAGTGATATCCATATCTGCATCCATTTTAAAACGAATACGAATACGAATGTCAAAATATGCATAAAACGAATACAATAGCGAATCGGATACAAATATATTCACATCGTTTTCATCCCTAACAACAATTGGTATGCTATATGCTTTTGGAAAGCATTGTGTCGATACCAACTGTCAATGATCAAATGAAAAGTTAATGATAAAACTCTAAAGAATACATTTCAAAAGTGATAAAATACTTCGGCTTTATTCAAGGTCTTCTAGTATCAAGATGTACGGGTATTAGGAATATTCATGGGTGATGTGATCTTAAATGATTGTATAATCTTGACGCTTCCATTCCGAAGGAGTGATGAAACATGTTTGGATTTTAGCGACTCCACTCAGTAGATTGATTATCCAATCTTAGTTCAAATGTTGGACCTTGATATGAATATGATTCAGATTTAATGAGAAGATTAGATATTTTGCTGACTTGATCATACATCTATGAGCGATCATCCATATCTGGATATGAGATTAGATCTCAGTATCCAAGTCACTATACATGGAATATACAGTCGCACTGTCCTTATCTCCAAGTATCCGTGGAGAAAACACATTGTTCTTCAATGTTCAAGGAGTTCAAGAATAATTCTATTGTTGATTGTATTTGAGCATTGGAATAATGATGATTAAATATGATTTAATTATCATTAATAATGTGGATATGATTCACATTATTTGGACACATGTAGAGGGGCATCTAAGATAATTAAACTGTATTTACTTATCAAAGATATGATTAATGATGATGGCACTATCCACGATAATTATATTTGTATTGTGAATACGATTCATATCATAGAGAGTTTAATTGTAAATATGATTTATTGAGTTAATGTGAAATGGATTCACATTATACATGAATTGTATTCACATTGTACAAATATATGTAATTGTGATTTACATTTAATATCGTCTGGACGGATATGATTCATAATTATCAATGGCATGATTGAAATTGTCACAAAATAATTTCAAATTATTTTGGTGAAAATTCAAGCAATAAAAGTTGTTGCAAGCATGTGGAAAATATGACGAGATTTGAGAATCTCATCCACAAGGAAAGAAGATAGCTCCATACCTTATTTGTTGTGGACGAGCACATCGAAAAATGGTTCCATGGTGGCCGTTAAATCTAATGAGGAAGGAGGATCTCCTCCTTCCTTATTATTCGACATTTAATTGATTTAATGAGAATTAAATTTATTGGAGAATTTTGTCAATTTATTTATTTCTTTTAAATTAATTAATTGTTGTTGCTAATTGTTGCTACAAAATCTAGACGATTGATTTGAATTATGAGTGCATCCTAGCCATCCAAAATTGTATAAAAGAAGAGCAAACCCCATTCTTTTCCATACATGTCCATACTCCATACACGTCCACACTCCCTCAAACCATAATGACCGTCCACTATAAGGTTTGCAGAGAGAACTCCGTCGTCGTCACGCCGCCGTTATGTTGTCGTATCAATTGCTCGTGGATTTCTGTCTTCTTTGATGCCCTGTGCTCATGTGAGGAAGACGACAGATTTCCTGAGAAAACATTAGGAGGTTCCATGCTCGAAGCATCAACTTAGATTGTCGGAAGCATGCATCTCTTCCGCACACCAGCAAGTGCTCGCTCCGTTGGATCGAACTTGAGACATGTCTCTTCGTTTAGAGACACAAGGATCGCTATCATGATACAAGACATAACCCTAATACTTGTTTGTGATCATGATGAAATGACATGAGAATGGTTCCCACGACATGTGGTTTCATCAAAAAATTTTAATTTCCGCTGCCTCTTATGACTAGTGCGACTAATCGACCTAGAACACATAAGATGCAATCTCCACGCTTCCGTGATGTGCGGACGAATACTCCCTTCTTAAAGTGGTATCAGAGTCTTGTGGTCAAAGATCTTGGATGTGATCCAAATATTAAGGAACAAGGTTTAGATATCAGATGCGCGTTGAATCAGATACGAAAAATAAGATAAATATTTAATAGATTAACTAAGATATACATGTTTAGGATTGTTTACACATAAAATAGATATAGTAGATATAGTCATTTCACAACAATTATATCAACAATGGTGAATGCATTCATAAAATGTTGTTACGCACAATTATAAGTAAATATATTATTATGCTTATGTATGAAAACGAATATACGAATACAGACATGAATATTAGCGATTGTCGAAGTGATATCCGTATCTTCATCTATTTTAAAACGAATACGAATACGAATGTCAAAATATGTATAAAACGAATACAATAGCGGATCGGATACGAATATGTTCACATTCGTTTTCATCCTTAATGCCAATAGGTATGATATATGCTTTTGGAAAGCATTGTGTCGATACCAACTCCCAATGTTCAAATGAAAAGTTAATGATAAAACTCTGAAGAATACATTTCAAAAGTGATAAAAAACTCCGGGTTTATTTAAGGTCTTCTAGTATGCGAGATGTATGGGTATTAGGAATACTCGTGGGTGATGTGATCTTAAATGATTGTACAATCGTGATGCTTCCATTTCGAAAGAGTGATGAGACATGTTTAGATTTTAATGACTCCACTCAATAGATTGATTATTAAATCTTAGTTCAAATGTTGGACGTTGATATGAATATGATTCAGATTTAATGAGAAGATTAGATATTTTGCTGACTTGATCATACATTTATGAGTGGTTTTCCAGATCTGGATATGAGATTAGATCTCAGTATACGAGTCACTATATATGGAATATACAACCACACCGTCCTTATCTCCAAGTATCATTGGAGAAAGCACATTGTTCTTCAAAGAGTTCAAGAATTATTCTATTGTTGATAGTATTTGAGCATTGGAATAATGATGATTAAATATGATTTAATTATCATTAATAACGTGGATATGATTCACATTATCTGGACACATGTAGAGAGACATCTAAGATAATTAAATTAGATTTAATTATCAAAGATATGATTAATGAGAATAACACTATCCATGATAATTATATTTGTATTGTGAATATGATTCATAATATCATAGAGAGTTTAATTATAAATATGATTTATTGAGTTAATGTGAACTGGATTCACATTATAAAATTAAATGTGAATTGTATTCACATAGTACAAATATATGTAAATATGATTTACATTTAATATTGACTGGATGAATATGATTCATAATTATTAATAGTATGATTGAAATTGTCACAAAATAATTTCAAATTGTTTTGGTAAAAATTCAAGCAACAAAAGTTGTTGCAAGCATGTGGAAAATATGATGAGTTTTTTGAGAGTCTCATCCATAAGGAAAGAAGAGAACTCCATACCTTATTTGGTGTGGACGACCGCATCGAAAAATGACTCCATGGTGACCGTCTAAGGAAGGAGGCTCTCCTCCTTCCTTATTATTCGATATTTAATTGATTTAATGAGAATTAAATTTATTGGAGAATTTCGTCAATTTATTTATTTCTTTTAAATTAATTAATTGTTGTTGCAAATTGTTGCAACAAAATCTAGACCATTGATTTGAATTATGAGTGCATCCTAGCCATCCAAAATTGTATAAAAGAAGAGCAAACCCCATTCTTTTCCATATATGTCCATACTCCATACACGTCCATACTCCCTCAAACCATAATGACCGTCCACTATAAGGTTTTTAGAGAGAACTCCGTCGTCGTCGTACCGTCGTTATGTTATCGAATCGATTGCTCATGGGTTTCTGTCTTCTTTGATGCCATGTGCTCGTGAGAAGACGACAAATTTCCTTAGACAACATTAGGAGGTTTCATACTCGAATCAACTTGGATTTTCGGAAGCATGCGTCTCATCTGTACGCCCGCAAGTGCTCACTTCGTCGGATCGAACTTGAGACATGTCTCTTCGTTTAGAGATACAAGGATCGCAATCATGATACAAGAGATAACCCTAATACTTGTTTGTGATCATGATTAAATGACACGAGAATGATTCCCACGACATGTGGTTTCATCGAAAAATTTTAATTTCCGCTGCCCCTTACGATTAGTCGACCTAGATCACATAAGATGCGATCTCCACGCTTCCGTGATGCACGAGACGAATACTCTCGTCTTAAAGTGGTATCATAGCCTTAGTTAAAGATATTGGATGTGATCCAAATCCTAAGAGAACAAGGTTTAGATATCGGATGCGCGTTGAATCAGATACGGATACAAACATAAATTTAATAGATTAACTAAAATATACATGTTTAGGATTGTTTACACATAAAATAGATATATCAGATATAGTAATTTCACAACAGTTATATCAACAATGGTGAATGCAATCATGGAATATTGTTACGCATAATTATAAATAAATCTATTATTATACTTATGTATGAAAACGAATATACGAATACAAATGCGAATATTAGCGAATGTCAAAGTGATATCCATATCTCCATCCATTTTTAAACGAATACAAATACATATGTCAAAATATGTATAAAAAGAATACAACAACGGATCGGATACAAATATATTTACATTCGTTTTCATCCCTAATGACAATATGTATGATATATGCTTTTGGAAAGCATTGTGTCGATACCAACTTCCACTGATCAAATGAAAAGTTAATGATAAAACTTTAAAGAAAACATTGCAAAAGTGATAAAAAACTTCGACTTTATTCAAGGTCTTCTAGTATGCAAGATGTACGGCTATTAGGAATACTCGTAGGTGATGTGATCTTAAATGATTGTATAATCGTGACGCTTCCATTCTGAAGGAGTGATGTAATATATTTTTATTTTTGTGACTCCACTCAGTAAATTGATTATCCAATATTAGTTCAAATGTTGGACGTTGATATGAATATGATTCAGATTTAATGAGAAGATTAGATATTTTTCTGACTTGATCATACATCTATGAGCGGTCTTCCAGATCTGGATATGAGATTAGATCTCAGTATCCGAGTCACTATACATGGAATATACAGTCGCACTATCCTTATCTCCAAGTATCCGTGGATAAATCACATTGTTCTTCAATGTTCAAAGAGTTCAAGAATAATTCTATTGTTGGTAGTATTTGAGCATAGGAATAACGATGATTTAATTATCATTAATAATGTGGATATGATTCACATTATTTGGACACATTTAGAGATGCATCTAAGATAAATAATTTGGATTTAATTATCAAAGATATGTTTAATGAGGACAACACTATCCATAATAATTATATTTGTATTGTGAATATGATTCATAATATCATAGAGTTTAATTGTAGATATGATTTATTGAGTTAATGTGAATTGGATTCACATTATACAATTAAATGTGAATTGTATTCACATTGTACAAATATATGTAAATACGATTTACATTTAATATCATCTGGACGAATATGATTCATAATTATCAATAGTATGATTGAAATTATCACAAAATAATTTCAAATTATTTCGGAGCATGCAGTGCTCTGCTTGGTCAAATAGAAAGAAATCTCAACTCACAATACAGGACACTACATACAATATCAAGTAAACGCGCACAACTATCGACTGATGTCGAGAACGTTGCTTCTCATGCCGTGTAGGTGAGGAGGATGAACGGGCTGTAGTGTGAGTTAACTGAATCTCCTCGTTGGAGAGCATGTGCTCTGTACTACGCCTGTCAGAATCACTGCAACTGAAAATGAGTCTCCTCGTCGAAGTATTCTGGCCCGCCACAACATGTGGATAACTGCCCCATCACTGAAAGGGCCGAAAAGGGCATCGCTAATTATCCATATGTAGATCTTTGAAGATGAGTCTCTCTCATAGGGACCTCGAAGTGGGTTATCTCTCATAGGAACCTTGGAAGGATCTCGTACTGGAGTTCACGATCGCTTGAGAATGGAGTCTGAAGAAGTCTCCTCGTCGGAGAACTAGGTCTCTCCCATCTGGTACAGAAAATGGTACTCTACTCAGGAGTCCCTATGAAACCACATGAAAACCCTAGCCCACATGGCATAGGGAATGGGATCTCTACTCAGGAGTCCCTATGGAACACATGAAAACCCTGGTCGAAACATAATGGGGACCAAACAAAAGATGGCAAACATGTGCACATCTGAAAAGACCACATACATATGCGTGTCTGAAATTGAAGACTCGGAACCAATCTGACGTCGAGTCTGAAGAAGTGTAGAGTCTGAAATATGAATGGCCTGGAATATGGAATATGGAGAATATGACAATCTGGCTTGTAACTCTACATATACTCCCCCTTTCTCCCATACTTGTCGGAAATCAATGGCATCGACAAAGTTGGGATAAGATGGGGAGACAAAACATCAATAAGTCGTATCATCATTTTTTTGGTTTTTCTTCTCACAATTTTTTTAAACAATTTTTGAAATAAGTTTTGCAATTTTTTTATGGCTTTCCTCTCTTTTTTACATTTTTTTATTTAGCGTACGTCTTTTTATTGTACACGCCTTTTTCGAAAGAAATTCCCTCTTATTTTTAAAAAACTCCCGTCTTCCTTTTTTTTCCATTTTTTGAACAAATTCCTCTCTCTCTCCCCCTTTTTTAACCTTCGTCCCCCCTTTTTTTCAAACAAACTCTCCCCCCTTTTTTTAAGTAGCCCGTTGGGCCTGCTTTCTCCCTTCTCTCATTTTTTGATTTTTTTATATGACCACACCTTATTTAGGGTTCCCCTCACAGGAACCCTTATCACCAAACACGAATCCCCCCTCGATGGGGATCTGCCTCTGTCGCCCCTCAAAGGGGAACTTCTATTGCTGCCGCTGCCATGGATGGGAGATCTCGTACGATGCTTGTCGATTCGATGGGATGAGGAGGCAGCGTCGCCTGAAGGCCGGTGTGCGCGTGGAGAGAGGCGCCACCGCCTGCTGCTGCCGTTGGTTCACTGCCTGCCACTGCCGTGGGGTCTTCAACTAGAGGAGGGAGGCGGCGGCTCGCCTAGGATTGCCATGTGGGGGGACCATGCGGGTTCTCCACCTGGAGCATGTGACATGGAAGCTCTTGTGCCACCAACGAAACTGCAGGTGTGCGTGGGGAGTTGCCGTCTGTGGAGGAGATCGAGGGCGCTGCCGGATCATCGAGAAGGGGGATCAGTGGCCTGGAGATTGTAGTTGCCGCCGTCACTGGATCTACTGGGCGCTAGTATTGCGCGAGAAGGCAAGGTATGCGCTTCCTGCGTAAGATGTAGGCTCTGCCACTGGGAGGCGAGCATGACGAGATATGTGGCGCAAGTATTGCGCAAGAAGGCGAGCATGACGAGATCTGTGGTGCAGCTGGGAGGGCCGCCGGTTGGAACTTAGATCTAGGGTTTCAAAGATGAAACCCCCTTTTCAAATCTCGAAATAATCAGAACATGATCTTCATGAAAGAACACTAATCGAATCGAATCTCGAAACAAATAAAGCATAAACTCCTCGAGAACCGAACCCGCTTTGATACCATGTTAGAAAATAGGAATGCGGAAGCGTATCAGGTATAAAGATAAAATAAATATTGAATACTTGGATTTAACGTGAAACCCTACTCCCTAAGGAGCGGGATGAAACCATGGGAGAACGCCTCAAAGGGCTGATAGTCTATTGCTTTTCTCATTGGATACAATGGGTGTGGGGGTCTATATATAGCCCCCATCGAGTCTCCACATCCCACAGGTGATAGATGTGATGCTAAACAAGTGGATGGGATAAATGGATCCTGGAGTGATCCATTTACCCATCTACAATATAAGTGACGCACAACCAAATACTCCAACAATCATGAATGGATATATATATATATACACACACACATATACATATTAAATGTTCTTCCTTCTTTACACCTCTCATGCATAAATTCTAGTGTTTGGTATTTCGAATGTAGAATCGTATGTTGTTGATATGTATTGTTGAGTATCGGGACCCTAGGGACGTGGCATCTCCTGCTCCCTCCCTCTTATTCTCTCCCCGGATGGTTGATTTCTTGATGCTCTTAGAGGCTCTAAAAGGGGCAAAGACCCCCACAACCGATCGTAATCATTGGTCTTGGACGGATAGGCGATTCTCTGTTAGCAAGGCTTACTAGGCTTTGTATGAGATTTCAATTTTCAAATCGGGAATTGTATCCTCAGACTAGAAACATATTTGGAAATGGAAGGTTCTTCTGCAGGTTGGGATTATTCTTTGGTTGCTTAGATATGACTGTATACTGATGGGGGCCAAGAAGGGCTAGATTCTTCCCGGGTACGGATGGTTATTGTTAAAGATGTTCGGGAGTGTGAGAATTTGGACCACTTGCTCTTCTCGTTTGACCTCTCTGGGATGGTTTATGAGAATATGTAACTGTAAATGTTCTCTACAGAATGTGCGGATAAATTTTAGGTCTCTTTGGGTCACACGGACTTTGGGTGGTTGCAGTACTTTCGGTTATTTGGTTGGCGAGAAATGTGATATTTAGGGGTGAAATTTTTTATGTGGAAATAGTAATATACCATGCCATAATACTTAGGAACTCGAAACAATACAATGCTTTTTGGGTGAACGTCTCCTCTACGCCCCACCCTTTTTTCCTTCAAAAAGAAAACTAACCCTAACTCTAATTAGTTAGCGACCTAATTGGATGGAATTATATAACAACAACAAAGACTTTCCCACATTAAGTAGGGTCGGCTTAAATCCATGTGGAAAAGATCCAATTATTTTGAGATAAATTCCTAAATAGTGTTCTTAGAATTCTAATTGAATGGAATTATAATGACAAAAAATCCTAGTTTAATCACACATTAAAATTTCCCTACTTCCCAAATCCATGTTGCATCGATACTATCGCTGAGTAAAAAACTAGATGCCTGTTCAGGGGGAGGGAATGGTGTCTCTAAAGTCAAATATCTCGTCTATACTTGTATTTGATCTTTTGACACATAAGATGCTTACAAGTGTACAACATTTTGGGAGCTTAATGAGAAGATTCTTCTAATCAAGTTTCTACAAGGAGGTTAGTGGTTGTGCTAGTGGACTAGGCTTGTATAAATCGTCGTAGGACAACAACCATGGTTGTAACATCCATATTCTAACAAACCTGAACTCGTCCGATTTTGGATCCAATGAACCCAAAAACGTTGTTGGTCAATGCCAAACAACCTAACACGGTCAATTTATTATGAATCAAAAGTCGTTCGGGCAAAATCGACCCGAAAAGCGGTCGTTTCGTAATGCGTGCCGTGAAAAGCCGCGACGCAAACTCGGAAACCGCAAAACGAACCAAGACCATCATTAGATCCGATTCGACGATACAAGACCAACGGAATCAACCGTTCGTCAATCGGAGGCCGTTTGATATTTTAAAACCGTAAAATTTAATGCCGAAACAAAACCGTATCCGAAATTTCGGGTATCTAAACCCGCTCAAAAATATATCAATATTATACTCATTTTGATCGGTGTTCAGAGACGATCAAAAAGAGATATTGCGCATCAAAATCAGACACTCTATGTGCGAATACGGTAAACTTTTGTATAACAAGTAAAAAGGTGGGTTAAAATAATAATAATAATATAATATATAATTATACATGATTTTTACTGTCACAGTCTGTGCTACACAGATGGTGCTACGGTAAAAATATATATAATATAAAATATAGAAATTTCCAAAATAACATAAAATAACTGCAATTACTATATCTCTCCACCTGTGCTATATTCCCCATGTGGCACTTTTCTTCTTTCCATTTGGCAGCACATAAAGCCCTCATTCTTAGTATATAAACACCCAACCTAAGGACCTCCATTCCTTTAAATTCCAACGAGGAATCCCACACTGTATTCCCCAAACTTTCTCCCAATTCCTGTTTCCTCCCATCGGGGAGGTGCTACTCCAGGCACACCTGTTACGGCTGCAAGAGCCCTTCTGTTTGCTGCTGATCAGCAAATATCCAAGCTGCTCCTGACCAATTGCTGCATATGATTTGCTCCAAAGATTGGAGCAAAATTCAAGGTACCCCCTTCTCCATCCTTATTGCTGCCATGCATGAAGTATTCACAAGATTTTGGTGTTCCTTTGATATCTAATCTTTCTATTAAACAACCACTTTATTCTGATTGTGATTGCCTCTTATATTTTTGTTTCTTCCTTGTTCATTTGCTCACAATCTGAATCTGGGCATATTTCTTAATTGCAATCCTCCAATCTGGAGATTCTCTAAATAATCCCTACTTCTGCTCATCTTTCGAGTACTCTAGATTCTTTGTATGAATAAATTAATATCCGAAGGAATTGGTTTCAAGCTTGCAGTAAAATATAGAATATCATCATACTAATTTTCTTTTATATATGTTAGTTGCTTGCTACTGCCACCTCAACAATAGTTGGAAGAGCTGCTGATTTTATCTCCTAGAACTCTTGATAATCTGAAAAGTCACTACTGCATGCTGAGTTTAATCTCTAAAACATTAGATATACAAAGTACAATCCCCTCCTCTCCTCTTTGCTGCCAAGCACATGCACTTTTACCCTCTTTCGTTGTCTTTCATGTGGTGGTTACACATTTTATTACAAACACAAGCTCCAGATTTTTGTTTCTACAAAATTGAAAAAAAATAAGGAACAGATGTAGACCAGGAAGTGTTCTGTTGTTATTCAAACTGTTCTGTAGTTGGTAAATAAAAATATTCTGTTAGTAAATAAAATTGGATATATTATTGCATCTATCTTAATATTCATTAACTTAGAGATTTGTGCATCTCTTATGGCTATACAAGAGCCAAATGATTCCATACTAAATTTTTTTTATATCAACGTAATGTGAGTGTACATGCAATGCTAAGACTAGTTGATTCTTGCATCCAGAAATCAGGAAATTTATAAAAAGAATCATTAGGTCTCTTTATTCACGAGGGTTTTTTTTTAAAAAAACAACATAGGTTGGCTTTACTTGACAGAATTCCCTCAACAAGTATTAACAGAATAAGATTCAAAAAAAAAATTATTAATATGGAGAAACTTAATTATCCGACTCCGTACAATCACCTTAATATGAAATACTAAGTATCAAAATATCCAACTAATACATATCAATTGATGAGATAGTATGCCTTATCTACCTTAATAGGATAATGTCCTTTAAGTTGAGACACATAAACTTCATATAAGGTTTAACAATCACATTGTGAATCCTTCATCCGTCAAATCGTTAGGCACAATATCTTCTTTTTCTTAATCACTCGAATAAATCAAGCCAGAATGAGGATCCGTATCCTACCTTATTCCTTGCCTTTATTTGAATGGAAGCGAAATGAAATATATAGAAAAGCATATGTTTCTCTTGATTGAATGGTCTTAGATTTAGCTAGGACATAAGTTTTTAAAGAAGATATATTCTTCACATCTATTTCTATGATACAAATTGACCATATGGCATCCTAGGGGTTATAGTGATTAAATGGTAACAAGTTGTGTGTTATCCTCTATCTTTTGCCGGTCATGGAAAGCCTTATACCTGACCGTGCGAGGGCGCGGTGACCCTCAACTGGGCGGAGGAAAGGAAGCCCAGTTTGGGCAGCGGCCACCAAGTGCGCGGGTCTAGGATCCCAGTCTTTTACACGGTTTTTACGCGAGCTCGCAATGTTTTTACGCCTCGTTGGGATCCAGATTTTAGACCAGTTCCGTTGACCCTGCCTTTTAGGATACCCAGGCGGGGGATCCTTGATTTTCAGTTTTACGTACGAGCTCGTCCGCCCGTACTAGTCGGGCAGTTTTCTAGAGCGACTTTTCTAGGGAGTCTCTCTCACCCGTCTCAGTGGCGTAGTTGGGGAGTAGACCTATCCCTCTATTGGACCGCGCTTCCAATTAGAGGGCGAGACGGAAGAGCCATTTGTAGGCTTCTTCACCGCTTGAGTTACTTCGCCAAACAGACTTGGCGATTCTATATCTAGATCATCCATATCTATATCTACAACATCAGGACTTATATCTGAAACATTGAAGTTAAGAGTTGGAGAAGTTATGATCAAAAGACTATTCTCGCTACCCAAAAATTTAAATAAATTAATAGATCTTTACAATCTTAACTTTTCCATTTTTACTCACCAACATGATCTCTGAAAATACCCTCATGATTATTCAACTACAAATAAATAGGTAATATGGGGGAAATGCCGGGTTCTGGGGGAAGTCATTAGAAATGCATTACAAACAATTTGAAACTCCTTTTTACTTACGCAAGTAGATGTAGATTTTACTTATACCACCTTTCTACTTGCTTGCTTTTGCACATATTAAATGTCAAGTTATTTTTATAAATTTTAGGGAGGTACCAGCAATGGCTGACGCCTCTTCTTTCCTATTGTGTGTGGCAGGCAAACAACCTGCAGTTCAGTAGCCGCTCAGTATATACATGCTTCCAGGAGATAGAGTTTATACCCGACGGTATGAATTACTTTGCCTCAGTTTTTGTTCAGATAATGATGTAAATGTTATCTCTTTTGTATCATACTTTGGGATATATGTTGTAATGGAAGATCCTTGTACATGTTGTAACATGATATGAATATTAATGAAAAGAAAATTTTGGTGCCATTGTCTCTTTTACTTGTGGTCATGTGTTGAGAATGAATGTCATAATTATGCGAAAAATTTTCCCTGTATTTGTGCGACTTGTGTGATTAAATGTGAATGATATATTGCGAAATGCGCGTAAACGGATACCCGGATCCTGAGGGGTTCAAAATGGTGTTTGAAATTGAAGAGATGGACATAGTCTTGCTTATGAAGAAGGTGGTGAGACTTTTGAGAGATAGTTATGACATGCTGAGCAGGCTCATGAACGACATTTATGGCTTCTCATCCTCATTGGAGGTACCAGTTGGGGATATGATCACCATCAACACTCAAGAGAGGATTTGTTCATTCCATCTGAATGTGGTGCCTTTCGTGACATGATCTTGGAGATGGTTCCTTGTTCATTTGTGGACGGATGACTTGACAGAGAAGAGAGATTTTTATGATCTTTTCCTGGGTCTATTCGCATGCCAACCACGGCGAATGGGGGTTGATGTGTGGCATCATCTTGATTGGTTCAATAGTAGGAGCATGGGCTCTAAAGTTTGGTTTTGAGTTCTTTGAGCATAGATTAAATGACTTCTTGGGATTGAAAATTCTTTTGAGCAGTATTTAATGCCAACTTCGTGTATGTATCATGGGATTTGGTGCGATGGCCACTTCTTTTTCGAAAATGCTTACGAAGTGGAACCATTGATGCAATAATGATTACTTGGCTAAATATTATAATAGATTGCTATGCAGTTCGAAGGCCATTATGGGTGAAGGTCTTTATGTGGTTTCTTCGTTGAGTATAAGTAATGACAAAGGTACTCGTGGCACAACTCCGCCATGGATCAGATGTTTGTTTTCCTTTGTGCTTTGCAACTTCAGTGATTGGGATGACATAGAGCATCTTTTCTTCTCCCATGATTTTGCAGAAGAGGTTTGGGATGCTATATGTTGGAATGTCTCGACACCTCTAGTATTGAAGGTTAGAGTGCTTTTTATTCTCATTGAGTTCATGCTAAGCTTTCAACTTTTTATGGGCCTTGCAGCCAACAAGGAATGTATTGATATTTCACCATAGAGGTTCTATGTTGAGAATATGGTGGCTCACGTTATGATTCTTTTTAGGTCTTAGTTGTTGTTCTTTTGATTATACGATTATTACATCTTTAGATGTAGACCATCATGGGTGTCAATCCTTTCTCCTTTTTAAAAATTACAACAACAAAGCCTTTTCACACAATTAAGTAGGGTCGACTACATAGAATTTTTGCCTCCATTCAGATCTATTTTGGGTCATTCTCTGGCTTAAATCCAAATAACTAAGATCCCTTTGGATAGTCTCATTTCAATACTTCTTGGGCCTTCCTTTCCCTCTCTTAACCGGCTTAACATCCCAAATTTCGCATCTTCTAACCAGTGCATCAACCGACCTCCTTTGCAAACGACCAAACCATCTTAAGCACTTTTCTCTCATCTTATCCTCTGTCAAAGCTACACCATCTTTCCTTCTTATCGTATCATTCTGAATCTGATCTTTTTGTGTATGACCATGCATCCACCTTAGCATTTTTATTTCTGCTAATGTCATTCTCTGCTTATGTCTATGGTTCACATGCCAACATTTTGATCCATTGAGAATAATAGGTCCCACGAATGCTTTGTAATACTTTCCTTTGACTTTCAAAGGAATTTTCTTATCACAAAGAAAAGTAGAGACTCTTCTTCACTTAAGCCAACTTACATTTATTCTATTAGTAACATCTCCATCAATTTCCCCATCCTGTTGTAAAATAAATCCCAAGTATCCCATAGGAGAGGCTCCTTTTTAAATTAAAAAGATAAATTGTCATTTTACAATAGTTTTTGTGAAGAACATTGGTAACTTACTCTAACTAAGATGCTAAATGTAGTAAATTAATTACTTTATTGAAAAATCCTTGAAACTTGAATTGCTCAGCCAAGGCAAATCATGTTATATGAAAACTATTGCAGTTGTTTTATTTCTAAGAAAGTCCCAGAAGAAAGTAATAACTAGTCTTTTATAACCATCGTGTTTGCTCTCTTGGTCATTTTGCATTCTTATGAAATTCGATGTCCTCTTCGGAGATTTCTATTGATTAGTAGCACCAACCTAAAAAAACTTATAATATTCTCAAATGTTATGGCTTCAGAAGAAATTATTTATGACTGTTTAAAAAAATAATGGTTTTGTTGGTTAAAATATAGATATTCTTGTTTTAGATCACTGACTCTATTGTTTACGCAGGAAGCCACAGAACGCGAACGAGTTATTCGTGATCCGGAGGCTATCGTGCCGGCTGCCTTTGTTTCGTTTAAAACACGATGGGCTGCAGCTGTTTGTGCTCAAACTCAACAGTCAAGTAACCCCACATTGTGGCTAACTGATTGGGCTCCTGAACCCCGTGATGTTTATTGGGCTAATCTTTCGATTCCATTTGTTAGTCTGACAATTAGGAGGCTCATCATGGCAGTATCATTCTTCTTCCTTACTTTTTTCTTTATGGTTCCTATTGCATTCGTACAGTCTCTTGCAAATATTGAAGGGATTGAAAAAGTTGTCCCTTTCCTGAAACCAATAATAGAGATGTGAGTAACTCCTTTATATCAATATTTTACCTATAGAGATTTTTTTGCTGCACTTTCATATTTTCGTTATTTCAAAATTTTAATAAACTAATCGGATTCTTACATCTATGTCTATAATCTTTGCCAAATACATGGTCCCTGCAAATTTTATAGCAATCCTCGTAATCTTACTCCACTCCGCATTTCAACCCTACCGTTAGTTTCACTCTCCGCAAGTTATACCATGCTTGATTAACATCAATCTTTGAGAAAAATCCGAAGTCTCTTCTCTCTCTCTCAAATGAACAAGATGATAGCAAGAAGCTTGGCCTGGTCAGCACTATCAATGACGAAGTAGATGACGTAGGTCTCGGCCACCTCCTGGAAGTTGAACTCGGAGCGATCGAAGTCCATGAACTTGGACTTGGATATGGTTTTCCTTTTTCAAAAATGGAAACCAGCCGCCATGAAGAATTCTATCACTGAGCTGTGCTTTCACATCATCTAGTAAATGACTCACTTTGCTTCCATTAGCTCAATCCCCCCCCCCCCCCCCCCCCCCCCCCCCCCACTGAGCTCTTGCGCCATTGTATCCGTCTCCGTTTGCATCCACTGATACCTCCTTAAGGTCTGATTCTCCTTTGAGATCTTCATACACAACTGCCTCATTGGCAAGCACGCCAAATGCGGCTGCCTAGAATGCACCTGCAAGATGTTCGTCCGAATGCCCCACAGGAACATCCTCATCTTGAGCATCGTGATCACAACAAATTCTGAAGCCGGTTGCATCTGTAAAGCATCACAACTCTTCGAGACAAATCCCGAGAAGGATCCACGCTCATGGAACTCTTTGGTCTCTGGCTTCACACAACATAATTATTTCCTGGATGCACTGGACTTGTTTTCTAGAATGGGCAGGGGGATTATAACTCGTTGCTCACACATTGTTCGACAAAAGCATCTCCCGAGAAGTTTTCTGGATTTGAAAATATGTTGTCAGATTCATGGTTTTATACGCGCATATCATGTGTTTTGTGACATGATCATGGGGAGCACTTTGGTGGATATGTATTCCTAGTATGGGAGACCGGTGGAGGCTTGTGCGGTGTTTGATGACATGCCGGAGAAGAATGTTGTCATGTGTGTAGCTTGATAGTGTGCTACTACCAGAAAGGCCCAGTGAGGTAAGCATTAATGATGTTTGAGAAGATGATGGATTCCAGCATGATGTTAGATGAGAGGACATTTGCGAGCGTGGTTAGTGCTTGCACTAGCTTGTCGGACATTAGGCACAAGTGATCAAGTGCGACAAGTTAAGAAACAGCCTCTTCGGAAGCAACACACCCGCTAACATGTATTCTTGGAAGAGGACGGTGTTTGATTGGATGCATCTAAAAAATGTCATATTGAAGTACTGGTGATTAGGAGGTATGTGAAGTCTGTGAATGTGTGAATGTGGAAGATGCCAAGGTGATGTTTTGGAGGATGACTTAGAAGAATGTTGATTGCAATTGGTGTAGGGAATCCGAAGGAGCTCCCTTCCGTGCGAAGGGGGAGGCGACACTGGGGTATGCCCAAGAGGAAATGCAGCGCTGGGGCTCTTGCGCTTGATTCTTAAGGACGTAATCTCGCAGTGGATGGTCGGGGCCCCATGCGATCGCCCTCTCGTTGCACCATCGAGGGCTGCGATCATCTCGAGCATATATAGAAAACCAAGGTGATGCATGGAGTCTTTCGACCTCCTTCAAAGGAGCACCGGACCAGTTTCTTGGGGATTTCTCTTCGTATGAAAGGTGTAGGGCCTAGTGGAGTGAGTCATTCATCCCCTAGTAGCACCTTCAGTGGCATCGAGCATCGAGGTTTCCGATGAGGGTGTAGGTGGAGCGCTGCGGGTGCATGGGCATGTCATGGCTCTCCGTGAAGGCTAAGAGGGCTCTGGGACTGTGCATACTTGCATAAGTGATGGTGTGACTTGTGAGGGGTTTTTTGCCCCCAGAAGGGACCTATGACGGGGTTGTTGGATCTCCCGGTGAGAAGGATGGGATTGATTCCCTGATGGACACCGACGTCAATGTGAAGGACCTGCCGGAGGCTGAGTGGGTGTTGAGGTGACCACACTGCACTCAATTGCTACCGATATATTGAATGATGCGCCCTTTGTTAACCCATCAGAGACGACCTGAGTTGCATAACCAACCATCTCAAGAGCTTTCCACACCGTAGGCAAATCTCGACATCACAATGGTAACCCTGTAAACTCTAAAGATGACATAGTGGATGTTGAGGTGACCACACTGCACTCAATTGCTACCAATATGTTGAATGATGCGCCCTTTGTTAGCCCATCAGAGATGACCTGAGTTGCATAACCAACCATACCAAGAGCTTTTCACACCGTAGGCAAATCTCGACCACACTGGTAACCCTGTAACTCTAAAGACGACATGCCTTGGATCTTCCACTTTATTGGTTTTTCTTATTTATAAATCCTAAGTGTAAGAGTTTATTTCATCATCTCACAAACTATGTAATCTTATAGGTGACTAGATTAAGTGTGGCTTTTTTTTATAACTTCCCATTTTGTTTGAATCACTCTATCTTAGTTGAGGTGCTTTTTCTAGTCATGTTGATGCCTCCTTGCATAAACACAAGTTTGAAATAATTAATATTTTTATGGCACTTTTCAACATCAAGGTGCAATTTAGTTATCTTATGCATCAACATCTGTCATTCCCATTATACTTTCTTTGTTTATCTATCTGAAGTAATTTTTATTTCTTGCTTAAGCCAATGCACACAACACTTCTCTTGTAATGAGAAGTGAGAACCCTTGCCCATAGTTTCATATAGCATGATAATAATGTACTAGTCTACTAGAAATGTGCTTCCATCTCATGTTGATTGGGATGTGTACTACGTGGAATCATAGGACTGCTTCTACTATTTAAAAGATTGACAATTGTTGAGGTTGAACTACAATCATGTATTTGTTTTTTTAGTTTTAACTACAGTTATCCGTATCTTACACCATTTTTCTACAAGTCTTCTTTTGTTCCCTGAGCACTTAAGTTTGCCTTGTTTAACAACTCTTTGATTTTGAATCTTACTTTTCTGGAAAAAAACCCCATAATGCCAGGAAAACTTTCAAGTCTGTAATTCAAGGCTTCTTACCAGGAATTGCTCTCAAGATCTTCCTTATTCTTCTACCAACTATACTTATGACTATGTCAAAGATAGAAGGTTTCACATCATTGTCAACTTTGGATCGAAGAACGGCTGCAAAATACCACATTTTTCTATTAGTTAACGTATTTCTGGGGAGCATTGTTGCTGGGACTGCATTCCAACAACTTCATACTCTCATCAACGAATCTGCCAGCAAGTATGCACCTTTTTTGTTTTTATGTTACATGGCTTATACCTTTTTATAAATGATGGATGCAGATCTGTCAACCTGTATGTATGTAGATAAGTTTTCAAAGATGGAAATTCATCTTGGATGAGATGGACCAACCCATCTCAATCTTTAATTAGATGAATGATCTGAAAATTTTTATGGTCTAAAAATATTGAAGTAATGACTTATAAAAAGTTTCTTCTGAAAAATTAGATATTTGCTTCTAAAAAAATTTAATTATTTTTACCATGAATCCAATCTCTAGTGGTAAAACAAGCACTTATGCGACCTTATAGAACCATTGGGGGATTTGTAGTGTCGTATACCAATACACATCCATACATGAATGCAGACATGTAGAAGTGATAAAGATCCCCACTTCGATTTTCTCAAGTTTTTTCCACTTCGATTTTCTCAAGTTTTTTAGAAGTGTTGTTTTATTTGAGGTATGGGAGCCTATGAACCCTAGGTAGGATTTTTTTTTATATGAGGGGTATACCCACTTAAATGGTTTGGTGGTAGTGCAGTGTGCCTACCACCCAATAGACCATGGTTCAAATCCCCCCTTGTGGGGATGCGTTAGGTAGTCAATAGCCATCATATTAAAAATAGTCGAATCTTTCAAACATGGATTTGAGGAAGAATCCATGTAGCCGACCCTACTTATAATTGGAGGAGGCTTCACCATAAGAGGGGTGTGAACTCGAGGTGACTCACACCCAAATTTTACTAAATGAAAGATGTGTTTCTATATAAACCAGGCTTCACACATAGCCATGAAATGAAAGCACATATTCTCTATATAACAATGCTCTTGCCAAAAGACAACCCCATTAGAAGAAAGCTAAATCACCCAAATAACAATAAAAGGTCTAATACAATCATCAAGAGAAGAAAAGCAAGATAAATTGACAAGGCCCGTAAGTCATCTGCATCGGCAAGCTGTAGCTAAGGCAGGTTTGCTTGGTTCCATAATTCAATAGAGTATAGACAAGAGAAAAAGAGGTGGTACCCGTCCTCTTGACAGAGACAGCATCGAGGGCACATAAAGTAATCTGAATGCGACAAAGTAGCTCTTATCACCTAGTTGTTTAACCTGTCCTTCATTTACCAACGGAAAATCTTCACTCTATGTGGAATCAGGCATCCCCATATAAGTCTATATGAGTCCCTATGAGCTCCCGCTTCCCGTGCAGTATGCCTACCGCCAATGCCTTAAATGTCGATTTCGGTCACCATTTCGGTATCGACCAAAACAGAATTTCGATGGAATTTCGGTGGAATTTCGACCGAAATTTCGGTCATTTCGGTCATTTTTGTACTAGGACCCCCATATTTCGGTCATTTCGGTCGAATTTCGATTTCGACTGGATATCGATATTCGCCAGAAATTCGACCGAATTTCGCTGAAATTTGAGGCCATGCCTACCGCCCAAAAGTCTAGTGTTCAAATCCTCCCCTGTGGGGATTGCGTTAGGTAGCCGATAGCCAGTGTAAAAACTAGTTGGATCTTTCAACATGGATTTGAGCAAGAATCCATGTAGTCCCCTACTTAAAGTGGGAGAAGATTCTGCCATTTTTCTATTTCTATGTATCCATACATGTTTTAAAACTACGAATATGGATCACTTTTCACTTTGGTATCCATAAATTTATGTATCCGTATATGTATATCCATTTATAAATATGATTATAAATTTTATTTATTTATCTATGTAATAGAGTTGTATACCTTTTTTGCCATATTTGATGTAATAAAATTTTATCTATGTAATAAAGTTGTTTACCATATTTGGTACACTTAACGTATTTATCTCATGTGCAAGCCACCCTACATTTAAGCTAGTATGTAACATATTTTTGCTATTATCCATATCCGATCCATATACGTTCCACGCCCATTTTTAGGGATAAAGTAACTCATATTTAATATCTACCAAAATATGTAATACATAGGAGTGATCCTATGAGATGGAGCATTTATGAGATGGTGAGATGGGTAATCTCAACCACTAATTTTATTATCATTAACGACACGAAATCTCGAAGCATTTAGATCACTAGTATCACTATTTGTCATTCCAAATTCAAAGGGGATACACACACACACACGAGAAAACAGAAAATGTGCCATGACTACACACAACAATGTGTTCCCGTCTGTAAAAATGAATATTTTTTTAATAAAAATATAAATCAAATATGTTGATCTTGATTTATACTATAAAATGAAGATTGTATTAAAATTCCAGGTCATTTAGAGCTCTTTGTAATCCATCCATCGAGCAACGTTGGATTCATTTTATCATAGTCGTTGGTTGATTATTATTGTTGGATTGTGTTCACACTATGAATTGAGTATTTAAAACTTAGTGGGTACACAATGCTATATGTGCTCATAGGCACATACTCGTTGTCCCCCCTCTCTCTCCCTATATATATACACGGGCGATCCTGTGAATGGGGCATATATATTCCTTTGAATTTGGAATGACACCATGGTGATACATGATGATCTAAATCCCCAAAGATTTCATGCCGTTAATGAAGGTAAAATGATGGTTGGGATTACCCATTTCACCATCTCATATATGTATCGTCTCATAGGATCGCTCCTAGCATGAAACTTTGAGGGATTTAGATAGAATAATGGATGGAACATGGGTTTCAAATTTTGTTTAGAAAAACACTCTTGACATGTCCATCTTGATTGGCAAATTTCAACCGTTTTAAGACCGTTAAATTTTGATAGTCTTGATGGATGGGATATAAGCCTCAGATTAAGTTGAATTTGGTATGTAACCTTGGTGATATATGGTGATCTAAATCCCCAAAGTTTTATACCGTTAATGATGGTAAAATGAGTAGTTGAGATTAGCCATCTCACCATCTCATATATGTCCCATTTTACAGGATCACTCCTCATACACACACAATATATATAGGACTTATCTAGAGGACCCTGTGCCGATTTGAGTTTTGGTGAGCACCAAACGTGGGCTCTCCACGTATATTTCCATTTGAGAGGTTGCCTATTTCAAAGGAGCACGGTTTTGGAAGGATATTAATATGCTTGAGGCTTTTATATTTCCAATTATACCGTGTCCTTTAAAAAAGGAAGGTGGTTTTGGAATTCTTGGAGAAGCTACAATCATTGTACACACTCAAGCAATTATTTGTTACAAGATCGGTAATACTGAAATAGTGGTCAGTAATTTACATCTGCAATATTACATTGTACAGAGATCAGTAGTTCATGCACATTACTCAATTAATATATATTAATTTTTCAAGTAATTATTATTGTGAGATCAATATTATATTCAAACTTGCTTTAAAATTATATCTTAATGTGATTTGTTACTGATTATAGTTACTGATATTCAAATGTGCTTTAAAATCAATGTGATCAGTAATGTCCACATTGTTCTTAAGTAATTATTATTGTGAGATCAGTATTGTGAGATTATAGTTATTCGAACGAGTACTGAATATCGATGTCCATATTACTGAACTCAGTGTGATTGGTTACTGATATTATAGTTACTTAGTACTTTTGAATTATTATTAGAAGGTAAATTTCAAATGTACATATAACAAAATATTGACTACTAATATTCGTATTACCAGTCATGGTTTGACTATTACTAATATTATGATTAACAGGTACTATGTTCATAGTACTCGCTGAAGCGTTTTACTGAAATTATGATGAGTTACTGCTATGAGTTTATGTGTTACTGATATTATTTATTTTGTGTTTTGAATTTGTTAATTATTTCTTGTACTAGTAACAGATTAGTTCTTATTTGGATTTTACGAGTTACTGATGATTAGTTCTTAATAACATTGTCAAAGATTTTCTCCTCAGCTCTCCACTTCCGAAGCAATGTAGTGATCATCAATGCTTCATTTTTTCACTTCATCTAATAAACATAAGAAGTGTTCAAATATCTGGCATATCTGCAATAAAATTGAATTAGTAAACCATTAGGTGCGAGTTGTAAAAATTTAATAATAAGCAGTAACAAAAGGGACACTTCTAATACATTAAGTTAAAACATAAGTAACACAGCTATTTCGAATTTAACACATGGCGAGTAACAATTCCATAACCAGTAGTAACTACAAGGTCTTGTTAGTAAAAAGGAAAAATGCATCAGTAATTCAGTATTGACATGAATATAATTCTTCAACGAGTAGTAACACATTGTAAAGTACAAGTATTTTATTAATATACATAATCAATTTGTTAAGATACGTAAGTAATGAAGTAACACGTAACTGTTGTTTTTAAATCAACAACACTTTACAAAAGGTTAAGTAATTTTTTAAGATACGTAAGTAATGAAAAGAGTATAAAAGATTCAGTAAGAATGACAAACTGACAAGTAACACAGTATTTTCTTAAGATACATAAGTAATAGTGAATAAAATTGAATCAGTAAGAATAATATAGAGAAAAGTAAAACATGCCATATTGTCAGTAACTTTGACAAATACCATAACTAACTTTGTATAATTTTCTTAGTAATTTGACTCAATAACATAACACAATTTAAATTAATTTTTAAGGATTCAAAAGCAATATAATTTGAACCTGATCCTTCTGAAATAGTGTTCTCGTGATCCAAATCCAATTGCAAGTCATCCATCGTTGCTAGCTCTCATATGATGTTCTCACGATCCAAATCCAACTAAAAATCATCGTTGATCATTGCTTCTGAGATATCATGATCCAAATCCAATCGTAAATCATCCATCGCATTTAAAACTGAATTCGGAAACTCAAAAACAAACAATCATATTCTACCAATAACGTGAAATAAACGTCTAATCTTCAAATACAATACCTTGCATTGGACAAGTCGATCGCCTCAGTTTACAAGATCGATCTCCTCACGTTGCAAATCGCCAGATCAATCCCCTCTCATCGCAATACAATATGTTTCCATAAACGCGTACTATTTTTATAATTTCTTATAATTTCCCATTTAGTTTTGTTTCCGTTATGGTTACGGTTCCTACTATTTGAGGATTGAAAAAAATCTTCTTAAAAAAAGAAATACACGTGTAATACAATGACCATTGGATTAAGATCAAATGGTTAAAAAAGGGGCTCATCTCATCTCGAATGGGCATGGGGCCATTGGATTAAAATTATATATGTATATGTGTGTGTATGGTATCATCTATATCTGTATTTGTGTTAAGACTGTTTGCAGCCATAATTCAAAGGGTTGTATGTTATTTTCTCCTTAACTATTTTCTTTATTGATAGAAATATATGAAGAATTGTTAACATGTCTTTCAGGGTTCCAGTCATTGTTGGTCAGTCTATCCCCATGAAAGCAACATTTTTCATAACGTATGTAATGGTTGATGGCTGGGCAGGAGTTGCTGCAGAAATTCTCAGGCTGAAGCCATTGATTATCTTTCATATAAAAAATGCTGTTCTAGTAAAAACAGCGCATGACAGGGAGCAGGCAATGGATCCTGGGAGTTTGGAGTTTGCCTGTTCTGAACCTCGAATACAGCTGTATTTCCTTCTTGGATTGGTTTATTCTGTTGTCACACCTATCATTCTTCCATTCATCATTGTGTTCTTTGGCTTGTCTTATGTTGTTTTCCGCCACCAGGTATCACATTTTTTAGATAAGTTGTACAATTATTTTCAAATAAAGATTAGCTTCAAATATCTGATGTACTAGTTCCCTTAAAATTCTTTAATCACTTTTTATATTTGATGATTTGATATTAAGTTAAATTAAATAAAGAAGCAGGATGCAATTTTGAGTAAAACAAATTCTGCAATAGCTCTCAACGTGAATACAAACCTCATCAATGCATCATGGGATTTACCTCTCCATAGCTGGAACTTATGTTGTTCATTGAGGGCTTCTGGAAATTGGATTTTGCATTCATCGAGAGGACAAGTTAGGATAACCTAGTATGATTTGGCGATGCGAAATGAAGGGTTGTATATTTGAGCATACCATATTGTTTGCAATCCTTTTGGGAGCCCCGCCCCTTTTCTCCCTCAACAAAGGGTTAGTGATTCGTCTAGTATAGGGAACTGATCTACTTCAAATAATTGGGGTAAAATGACGGTGAAATGCACTGAGAATTTGCATCCTTACTCATAAATAGGGTTCGGGAAGCATGAAAGGAAATAACATTTCACTTTTAGTATAGCTTTTCTACTGACGTGGCTATTTTTATTGTAAGCTGAAATGTTATATAAACATTGTATTAGATGTGAAAACGTTTGAAATTAATAATAAATTTTAAATCTAGAACATTCAGATTGAGGTTCCATGTTTTATATCTGTTATGCCTTGTGATTGTTTCCTCGAAAAAAATTCTAATTGTGTGGTTTCTGTATTCAAGATCATTAATGTTTACACTCAAAAATATGAAAGTGCGGGGGCTTTCTGGCCTGATGTTCATGGACGCATCATATCTGCAATGATAATATCACAACTTCTGCTTATTGGACTGATGAGCACCAAAGAAGCATCTCAGTCTACTCCTTTACTTCTGATTCTTCCAGTAGTGACAATCTGGTTCCATTTGCTCTGCAAACATCGATTTGAGCCCGCATTTGTAAAGTTTCCATTACAGGTCCGTCTTGATTTAATATAAATATTTCTGATGTTCACCCTTATCACCATCTTACATACATTCATAGGTTTTCTTTCTCTGAGGCCATTTCAAATCAACGTTTAACAGAGATAATCTAATCACAATATATTTATGTTGCTGTTCTACATCTAGTTATGACTGCTTGATTAGTTGGAGTGACAGAATGGTTTCATATTAGATTTCAAAAAAAAGAATGGTTTCATATTAGCATTTGCTGTCACCATTTTTTAAAATACCATTTCAAGAGGAGTATGATTTTGGCAGTGAAAGGAAGCACTTTCAAAGAAGGGGAGTATGGTTTTGTAATGATAATGATCTTTGTAATGATACATTGGCGGTGTCTGAGCCTGCTTCTTTTTCTAACAAAATTATTTTTTTTATAAAATACACTTATCACGCAGTTCTACCTCTGATTACAGCTGCTATAGTTATTAGAGTGACAGACTACTGGAGTTATTGGCTCCCACCCTAATGATCAGGGTTCCCCCCCCCCCCCCCCCCACCCAGTAAAAAAATGCGTGTGTCTCCTGCTGCGGGCACTGGCCTAGGTGATGATGGTATGCATGCCTTCATGGGGAGATGTTTGAGGTGCAGAAATTGGGGTCACCGAGGTGTTTCCTCTATCGGACGAACGGGCACATAAGTTTCCATTGCCCGTGGAGGCACACGGGGGAGACGGGAAAGGCCGAAGTTGATGCGGTAGGGAAGGAGGATCATAGGTCATGGTGGGAGTTTGTCGGAGTGAGGAGCGGTGTCCCACTGATGCCATGGAGGATATTGGTTAAGCAGTCTAGAACGGTTTTGGAGGTGACGTCATGAAGATCGATGGCCCCACGGTATGCACCCAAGACCTCTCGACGGAGGAGGTTCGACAACTCTTGGATTTTTTGCGTCGCATCGGAGGGAGGGTTCACTGACGGGCCCCTCTGGTGCGGGATAGATGGTGTGATCCTCGGTGAAGGGTGCGGATGATCTCGATTAGGGGCCTACCGTTGAATATTCTCCCAAATACCAAATATTCTTTATTTAGGGACGCCTCTGACTGAATACCAACTTTTGCTACACTGCAACCAATCAATCAACCAAGTAAGCACACACTACACAGGATGTTACGTGGAAATCCTACCAGGTGAAAACCACAATTTGTATCACCCGACTTGGGATTTCCGATCAGCCGAGCCAACCAAGTTCTTCACTTTAAAGCCCGAGATATTTACGCGGATATCTCAACCTTTTACAAAGCGTATAACTTCACAACCTTAAATGAGATGCCAAAGTCAACACTACATATCAAAAAGTGCAATAAATGTCGAGGATGAATGAACTCTGGCTGTCCTCTAACTTTCTTGGAAATAACGTGTTCTTTTTTCCAAGAACCTTTTGCAAACTTAATGACCAAACACCAAAAGTTCCTGCAGAGAAAGGTTGATGATAGAAGCAAATTGATGCAGCACGAAGTCAACAAAATAGGGCCTCATTTTCCTATTTTTATCCATTAATTAGAGTCTAATTTTATTTATGTTTATTTGAGTCGTCATAATTATATTTAAATAAAAGAGATCGCATGTGATCTCAAAGTAGTTTCAATTTGAATTTCAAATTTAGTTGGTTAGAGTCAGTTAGAGATTTGAATTTATTTCAAATCAATTAGTTAGTCGGTTAGAGTCAAATTAGGATAAGTAGTTTAAAATTGAATTTGAGTTTCTATTTTTGTAATCTCATCCCTCCTATATAAAGGGATGATAGGCTATTGTTTTAGACAGGTTTGAAAAATTGAGATTTTATCTCTATCTCCCTCTCTCTCTAGTCTCTCTCCTTCTCCCACGCGATCTACGCATTTCTTCCTCCTCGAATCTCGCGCAACCGGCGTGCTTCTCTTCTTAATCCCTCCAACTTCTTCCCCACCAAATATCTCCACCTTCAAATAATTTTTTCGCCGTCGCAAATATTTCACAATATTTTTGCAATATCTTCTCTTTCAACAATATCCGAAGTAATTCTCAATCGTAAGTGCATTGATATCTTGAATAAGCAACAACAACAATAATTGCAAATATATTCCCAAATATAAGCACGTGCAATTATATCGCAGACAGCATAAACATAAATCTACAGAATAAATATCACCGGAGCTTGAAGCTTGCCAAAAGAGTTCTGACTACTATAAGAATTCGAAGACCAGATGGCGATCGAACACTGCTTGCTTCATAGCTTTCTCGTACAAATCTATTTTAGAAAATATTCTCCTTAAAGTATTGAAGAACACGAAGAACATGAGAGAGAATAGTATAATATCAATCAGAAAGAATTTCTTTGCTTCGATAAAGAGCGAGAATGATTGTTATATCTTCTAATGTGGGTATGAAGTCCCTTATATAGGGGTTCATAACATACGATCATTGTAAACAATTGTGGATTTGCAAGTCTTGATCGATCAATGAAACTGAGTGATCGATGAGGGCAAAATGATCGATCAGGCCAAAGTGTTTGTCGATCAATTGATGACTGTTGCAGGTCCTGAATTCAATTTTTGATTGATTGTCAAGAATGGTTGGTTGATCGTATGTTGTCTATCAATAGAAACAGTTGGGCAATCAAGGTTGATCAATCAGTGTGAAAGATTGATCGATCAATGTTGAGTTCTTTGATATCTTTATTTAGAGGGTTTGAAGATGCAGTTGAGGTTACAACTTTACCAAATACAATGTAAATAATGCACCAACTTTTAAACAACAACAAGAACTTAAGCTTTTGCAACTTGACACTGAAGTTCACTTCGAAGAGCTTCTATCGAAACAATATGCAGTTCCCTAACAAGTACACAAGCGAGTGACTGCGATATATGTGTGTCAATTTGAAAATCAACTTGGAGAAACACGGAACTAGAAACACGGATTCGCCGAGGGGAGAGGATGGGAGGAGGGTTGGAGCGCTGGTGGAGAGTGCACGAGCGGTGGAGGCCAAAGGCAAATGCACGTGAAGATTCCGAGGGAGTTTTCGAGAGCGAAGGCGTCCGAAGAACGGTCTCGTCAAGTAGAAGGTCTTCGTGGAGACCGAAGGCACCTATCGGTGGAGTGCCTCTCGTTCCTGGTAAACGCATGGAGAGCTCGGCTAGCGCGGTGGACGATGGCCGTGCGGTTTGGCCTGATGGCAAGGGAAAGGAGGTGTACCGGGGGAGTGGTGCTGACGGCATGCAGCTGATGGATGATCAAGAGGGGAGTGGAGGTTGGGTACGTGTATCTCATAAGAAGCTGGATAAGCGATGTTTTAGATGCGGCGAGCGTGGTCATGTTGCACCGGCCTGCGGGCTCCCTGCAAGATGCTTCAGTTGTGGAAGAGTGGGGCACAAAAAGAATTCCTGCTTGTCCGGCATTGCTCGGGCCGAATATTCTGCTCACAAGGAATTTCCCTCGGTCGGAAGGGGGGAGGGAAAGCAAGCTGCGTCGCTGGGTTTGGCTCCTGTGGTGGGGAAGGGGTTGAGATCGTTTGCGCAGATTGTGCAAGGTTCCAGCTCGCCTCTTGGTTTGAAGGGAGATGGTGGAGATATGTTACTTCCTGTTACTGACTCTGCGAAGATTGTTGTGGCCGGGGGGGGCACTCTTTGGAGGCTGGTCTTCAGGGGAGGGGGAGGTCCGACGAAGGTGCTCTGCATGGGCGGTTATTGAAGGGGTGTGTGTATGGCGGGGCAGCTGTGGGGATTGCCTTACGTAAAGGAATTGATTGGAGCGGTGTCTGCTTGCGATTGCATGGATTCTTGGGTTCCCTTTTCGCTGGGGACTTGGTTGTTTTGGATAATTCCAGGTGCTGTGTTCGTGGCCTCTCCACGGAGCAACGTGAAAGGCTGTTTGCGAGTGGTGCGTTCGAAGACATCTTCTGGAGGCCTTTGCGTTACGATGATGGAGCTTGCACTGACATCGAGGTGTGTGTTGCGGAGGTGCGAGGGGTTCCGTTCCTCTCTCGAAGGATTCACGGCTTGGGTGAGGCTCTTCGGCGTTGGGGGGAGGTGCTTGCGGTTGTGGAAGATGGTTTCAAGCCGAGCTCGGATTGGAGGGTCACTCGGGTTCTGATGGAGTGTAGCAAGAACTTGCTGGACGACGCAATGGGCAAGGTGTTCTTTGAGACGTTGTCGGTTGGTCGGTTCCGCTTCCCGGTGGAATTGCCATTCCTGGAGCCTCCGACGCCGCCGCAGGCGGTGGCTAGGCCGGTGGCCTCTTCTGAAGTGACGAAGACCCCTTCGGTTGGTGACGTCGCCTCGTCTTCTGTTGGACAGCTGGCGCTGCGTGGGGGCTCTTTCGAAGCGTCGGCCCGTTTGTTTGATTGCCCGCGCCCCTTCGGCGGCGTTTCTCGTGTGTCGTGCAAATTTTCTCTAAGAGGCGATATGGCTGGGGGGGGGGCCGCCCGAGAGTGATTCTATTTTCAGTTCTCGTCTTTGGAAGGTGGACCGTGCGCTGCACTTTTGCTATTCGGGCCCGTGGCCGGATCTGCCTGCGGTAGAGTTTTGCGGGTCGCGGGACGTCGAATCTTGGTCCGGAGTGGGAACTTCCATTTCCTCCGCGGATTCGGATCCGATTCCGAGGCTCGAGGTCCCCTTCATCGAGGCGGGTCCTATTTCGGTTGTGCCTCAAGCTCCTATTAGCAATCCGACCGTGTCTGGGTCGCTATTTCTCTCGGATGATGATTTGGGTAAGGTGGTGGGCTCGAACTCCGGATCCATTCTGGGGCCTTATTCGCCAGCTGATGGTGGTTCGCCTCTCCTCGCCTTGCCGATCTCTGTGGAGGGTGCTTTGGTCGTGGACGATGACTGCGACTTGGGGAGACGTTCTAATAAGAGGTCGGGTAAAAGATACCGTCGGAGGAGCAGATCCCGGGCGGGATTCTCGCCCCTTCATTCTTGTGCTACTTTGAGAGATGCTGTGGCGGAGGCGGCTGGCCTATCGCAAGCTGGGGGGTGTCGCCATCTTTCTTAATGAAGGTTCTATCCTGGAATGTGAGAGGGCTAGGGGAGGTTGATAAGAGAAGGGCGTTGGGGTCCAGACTTACTGAATGGGGTTGCGATATTGCCCTGATTCAGAAATCGAAATTGAGGGGGATTGATGATTCTCTGTGGCGTTCCTTTGGTGCGGGTGTGGTGGATGATCTTAGGGCCCTGGATGCGGTTGGGGTGGCGGAGGGTTTGTTCATTGCATGGAGGTCGGCGGCTTTTTCATTCAGTTCTTCTCTCCTGGGAAGGCATATGATATCGACGGTACTTGTGAGGGGTGCGACGGCCTCTCCGATTGCCTTCTCTTGCATTTATGCCCCTTGCTGTCACATTAAAAGAAACGAGCTCTGGGAGGACTTGCGTGCGGCGGGTAATGCTTTTGAGGGGCTCCCTTGGATCATTGGGGGTGACTTCAATGTGACGCTCCACTGCTCGGATCGTCCCCGGTCGAGGGAGGGCCGGAACCCGGGGTCTTCCTTGTTTGCTGAGCTTGTGGACTCCTTGGCTTTGGAGAATTTGGTGGCAACTGATATTACCTACACCTGGCGGAGCAGCACTTCTCGATCTCGGATCGATCGTTTTTTTGCCTCTGGTAGGTTGATGGAGTTGTTCCCCTCTTGCTCGGTCTCCTCTAGGCCCAGGTCTTTATCGGATCATTCGTCACTTCTTTGGGACTTCGGGGAGACCCCTTTGCTGAGGGGCCTTTTTAGATACGAGAGGTGCTGGATCCAGGAGGCGCGATTTAAGGACGTTGTGGCCGAGCATTGGTCTACTTCCTCCTTTGTGGGTTCTGCGGCTTTTAGGTTGAGTCGGAAGCTCGAGTCTCTGCGGAAGAGGTTGGCGCTTTTCAAGAGGGAGTCCCGGGCGACGAGAGTGGCTGTCAGATCTGAGGCTGAGGCGGTTATTGCGAGGCTTGATTCAGTACAAAATGAAAGGGATCTGACGCCGGACGAGCTTTGTGAGCGGTCTTGTGCGCAGAAGAGTGTGGCGGAGGAGGACAAGAAGAGATCTACCGAATGGCGTCAGCGTTCGAGGTTGAAGTGGCTCAAAGATGGCGATGCAAACACGACATTCTTTCACCGTGTGGCTAGTGGAAGAAAGCGTAACAATTCTCTGCGCTCTATCTCTGTTGATGGGGAGAGGTTTGTGGGGGACAGCATGATGGGGCGTGCTATTGTGGAGCACTTCAAGGGCGTCATGACGAGGCGCTCCCCGAGGTCTTGGAGATGGTTGGGGCTGGGGGTGCCGCAGGTCTCGGAGGAGGACTGCGCCATGCTTATGAGGCCGATTTCTTTGGAGGAGGCTAAAGAGGCTGTGTGGGAGCTAAACGACGACGGGTCCCCGGGACCAGATGGCTTCTCCGTGGCTTTCTTTCGTGATTTCTGGGAGTTGGTGGGCGAGGAAGTTTTTGAGGTTGTTGCAGAGTTTTGCTTGGGGAATGCGGGCTTCGATCGGCTTAACAGGGCCATTTTGCTTTTGATCCCCAAGATGAATGCGGCGGAGGATATTGGGGACTTCCGCCCCATCTCAATGTCGAACGCCATCTACTTAATTGTGGCCAAGGTGCTGGCTCGGAGGCTTGTTCGGGTTCTTGATTCGATTGTTTCTCCCATTCAGGCTGCTTTTATTCGGGGGAGACAGATTTCTGATTGTATTGCGGTCGCTTCGGAATTGGTGGCTGATTGGAGCTGTTCGGGGAGGCAGGGGGTGCTTTGGAAGATTGATTTTGCCAAAGCCTATGATAGCATTGATTGGAGCTTCTTATGGTCGGTCCTCAGAAGACGGGGGTTTCCGGAGATATGGATTTCTTGGATGCGACGTTGTGTGACAACCGTGTCCTTCTCGGTTTGGGTGAATGGCGGCTTGGAGGGGGGGTTAGTCCAGCCGAGAAGGGGGCTGCGACAGGGTTGCCTGCTTCCCCCCCTCCTCTTTGTTATAGCTACGGATGTCTTGGCTCGTATGGTTGATCGGGTTGTTGCTGCTGGACTCTCGAAGGGCTTTTCCAAGGGATGCGTGTCTGTGCCGCTGATACAATTTGCTGATGACACCTTATGCTTCATTGAAGGAGGTGCTGATGAGGTTGCTGGCATGTCGATGACTCTTGAACTTTTTAGCGAGATTTCGGGGCTGCTCATTAATGGGGCCAAGTCAAAGGTTATTCCTTTTGGCTTGACGGTGGATTTGGCGCTTGAATGTGGGAGGATTCTGGGGTCTACTCCGGACGAGTTGCCGATTGACTACCTTGGTCTCCCGTTGGTGATTGGGAGGCCCAGACTTAGGGACTGGAGAGTGGTCGTTGAGAAGGTGGAGACGAGGCTGGCGGGATGGCGCGCGGCGCTTCTTTCGAAGGGAGGGAGGCTGATCCTTCTCAATTCAGTGCTTGCTGCTATCCCGGTGTATTTTTTGTCGATTCGTCGATTACTGGCGGGGATTTATAGGAGACTTGACTCTTGTTTGAGAAGGTTTTTGTGGGGAAAGTCGGGTGCGTCGGGGAGGGGGTTTCACCTTGTGGCGTGGGATGAGGTGACGAGGGGGAAGCTGGAGGGGGGTTTGGGCATTAGGCGGTTGAAGATTGTCAGTGACGCCTTCTTTCTTAAGTGGGCGAGCAGGGTTTGGGGTAGGGATGGAAACTTCTTTATTGATGTTCCGAGGGAGCTCCATGGGGCGGAATGGGCAGGGGAGGATAGGTTGGGTGTGGTGGGTGCTCGCTCTCCTTTTTGGCGTGGTGTGCTGGAGGTTTTCTTGAGAAATCGGGCGAGGTTTAAACCAGTTTTGGGAAACGGCCGTGCGTTTTTATTCTGGAAGGACAACTGGTTGGGGGGAGATCCTTTTTGTGTCCGTTTCCCGCGGTTATTTACCTTGGCGGAGGACAAGGATGCCTCGGTTGCTTCTTGTTGGGAGAGCGATTGTTAGTGCCCTCGTTTTGGGGTGAATTTCTCGGATCAGAGGCTGGCTGACTTTCTTGGTCTGCTGGACGTCCTTGATGGTGCTGATACGCCTTCCGAGGGAAGGGATCATTGGGTATGGAGGGACGGCGGCTTTTCGACGCGCAAGGCCTATGATGTGTTAGCTTGGCTCCGCTTGCTCGCTCTGATTCCTTGGTGAGGGACTGCTGCTTTTTCTGGAGGCTTGGTTTACCTTTGCGCATTGCTATATTTTTATGGCTGGTCCGCAGGAAGAGGTTTTTGACGAGAGACCGTTGCTCTAGAATGTTGCCGTCTGTTTCTAATATCTGTGTGCTTTATGATTCGGATGTGGAATCTCTTGACCATGTTTTCTTCGAGTGCCCTATGGTTCGTGGGATGTGGGAGGATCCGATTGTGGATTGGGTGCGAGCTTTTGACGTGGTGGCCTTCTGTGATTCGTTATTCATAAATAGACATACGGATAGAAGACGACTTTTGACTCCGGTGGCAAGATTATGGTCGATTTGGCTTGGTCGGAATGAGGCCATATTCTTAGCGCAACGCTTTTACAAGGAGAACGTGATCATTCGCGCTGCAAGACTGGTGGACGACTGGAGTGGAAGTTAGTTTTTTTGTGTATCCTCACCCTGGCTGGAGGCTTTCTCGCCTCCTTGTATGGCCTTTTCGCTTTTTGTACTTTCAACCCTCTTTTTTACTTCTAATATATTGGGGTAAACACCACTGAGTGTATCCCCCTTTTTTCTTGGCTTCAAAAAAAAAGAAACACGGAACTAACAGTAGGATGCCAGTAGGTCTTCATTGTGAAGTACCAAGACAATGGTAGTGTTAATCGCTACAAGGCACGACTGGTGGAAAGAGGGTTCACCAAATACATGGCATAGACTATAATGTTACACTTTCTCTAGTATTTAGACATGCATCTCTTTGAATTGTCCTTGTGGTAGTGGTAGCAAGAATTAGTCTCTCTTTCAGCTTGATGTGGAGAATTCTTTTTTATATGAGACCCACTAGAGGAAGTCCATATACATCAACCACATGGGTTTCTTGTAGAGAGAATCTCAGAAGGTGCGGCGACTTCATAGAGCTATCTATGGCACAGAGCAAAGTTCAAAAGCACGATTTTCGAACCTCTCCAAGGTTGTTCAATGAGGTTTCACTTATTCTAATGCGGATCCACTCTTCATGTCCCATAACACATCTGATACGGTAGCTATTCTCGTTGTGTTGATAACATCACTATCATTGGAAACGATCTACATGGGATTGAAAAGACTAAGATTCCTCTAGGATAACAATTTGTTATGAAAGATCCAGGGCATCTACAATACTTTCTCAGCATAGAATTTGCCAAAAGTGATAGAGGTCTTGTGATGTGTCGGAGGAAGTTTATTACATGTCTCCTTGAGGAAGTCAGTATGACGGACTGTATGCTTACTGATGTATTCATAAACCTAATCTGAAGAAGATATAAAGGAAGTAGATGCTTGAAGATAACGATACGGAAAGCTTCTTTATGTGATGGTCACCAAGTTTGATATCTCATTTGTTGTAAGCTACGTGAACTAATTTATGGAGAGGTCCGAATAAGCTCATATGGATGTTGTCATGATGATTCTTACATATGTGAAGACTTCACCAAGAAATGGTCAATTTTTCAAGAAGGGAGGTTCACTTATTCTCAGGTATGTCAATGATGACTATGCAAGCTGTACAGTGGGTAAAAAATCCGTCCATAGGTTTGCTAAGGATTTGGGAAATTCCTTGTTATAAGAAGCATCTGGTTTTATCCAGGTTTTGTGTTGAATTAGATTACTTTGCCATGGCTCAAGCCATTGCAGATGTGATGAGGGTCAAGTCTGTTTTAACATGTTGGAGTATAAGTTCTATGCACCTATTGTGTTGTAGCAGGGTAAATGGATCCTGGAGGAGATCCATTTACCCCATCCCAGTGTTTAGTCCCACATCGTCCAGTGGTGGGAGTTGGAGGCTCTGGAGAGGCTATATAAGGAGCCCCATGCCTCCTGTAACAGATGAGAAAAAGCAATGCAAAACATGCTCCTTTGAGGGCTTCTCCCGTGGTTTCATCTCGCTCCTCACGGAGTAGGGTTCCACTTAAAATCCCGCTGTTTTTCGTGTTCTTTATCTTTATCCATGTTTATGCTTCCACTTCCGATTTTCTAACATGGTATCAGAGCGGGTCGATTCTCGAGGAGTTTTTTGTGTTCTTTATATTTTGATTTGAGAACCGAGTATCAGATTCTTCGATCGCTCTTGAAGATTTATATTTGAAATTATGTTATAGGGTTTTGATTCGAAACCCTAATTCTTGGAGTTCGTCATCAGCATCTTAGCAAGTTTCAGATCTCGTCAACGTGCAAGATGCATCAAGGGTTTGTTCAGGAACCCTAAATCAAGTTCCTTTCGCAAGCAACAGGCAGCAGCCCTACAGGCGGCGAACCTCGTGGACAAGTTCCCCTTCGGGGCCCCAAACGATCCAACATCAACTCCTGATCACGGTGACTCCTCCAGAAATTCCAGGCAGCGACGATGGCCTTCATCGTGGATGCGGAAGTCCTTCTCCAGGCCGCATCGTGCGCATCCCCAACGGCGGCTCCCTCCCATCGTGCGTATCCACATCTTGGCCGAAGATCCAGGCGCGCCCCCAGATCTCACGACGGCAAAGCGAGCTCCAGGCAGAGCGCACAAGCCTCTCCAGTCTCGCGGCGGCTCCCCTCCTCGCGCAAAGGCTCCGTGGGAGCCTCTGCTCCAGATCCAAGTGGTGGCGTGGCGCAGTTCACTCCTCCAGGATCCATTGGCGACTTCCTTGCACAGGCGGAGGCGTGCAAACCCCAGATCCACGAAGCCTTCGGTGCCTCCATCCCCGCGCGGCTCCCTCACAATCCCAGACGCGAGCCCAGGCGGAGCTCCTGCAGGCGGAAGTCCCCGCCGATCGACCCTCCAGTGGCGCGCGCACCCTCTAAGACCCAGGCGGCGACGGAAGGGGGTTTCCCAAACTATGGGGAACCCTAAACGAGGGAGAGCCGATTTTATAATAAAAAAATTGGAGGGGGGGCACGGTTGCAGTATGTGCTTGTGTTAAAAAAAACAAAAGGAAAATGAAAAGGGCTGAAAAGAGGGGGAGGCAGTGCGCAATCCTGTAAAGAGGGGGGGCTGAAAAAAAAGAAAAAAAGAGAGAGAAAGAGAGAGAGAGAGAGAAAGAGATCATTTTTTGCAAAAAAAAGAAAAGAAAAAAAGGAAGAAGAAAAAGAGGCGCGTATAAGAAAAAGCCGCACGCATGGTAAAAAAAAGAGTTTCTTTGAAAGAGTTGCATACAAAGAAAAGCCGTATGCATTTTTCAAAAAAAAAGCAAGAAAAGCCGTAAAAAGAAGAAGATGAAATGGCTTATAAAAAAAGGGATGACGACTTTAAAAAAAATGAAAAAAAACCCGCAAGTATTCATGTTCTTGTTGTTTACCCCCTATTTATCTTGTCTTCTCCCAACTTTGTCGATGTTCATGTTCCGACAAGTATGGGAGAAAGGGGGAGTATGTGTAGAGTCACAGGTCATCTCAGATATCTTCTCCAGATCCAGATTCAGCTTTCTAGACCAGTCATTCGTTCAGACTCTACAGTTCAGATTCAGATTCTTCATGCGCAATTCCAGACTCGACGTTCAGATTCCAAGTCCCAGTTTGATGCGCAGTTGTTCAGACTCGACGATTGATTCCGAGTCCAGTTTCAGACACGCACGAGTTGGCGGTCATTTTCAGATGAGCATATGTTCCCATCATCAGTTCGAGGTCCCCATCATTCTTGTTGTTGTTCGGCCAGAGTTTTCATGTGAGCCATAGGTACTCCAGAGCAGAGGACCATTCCCTTGAGGGCAAGGGTTTTCATGTGGTATCATAGGTACACCAGAGCAGTGCACCATTCTCTGAGCCAGATGGGAGAGACCCAGTTCTCCGACGAGGAGACTTCAGGCGCAGTTTCAGACTCGATGGTCAGATTCCGAGTCTTCAGTTGACTCACACTCCAGCCCGTTCGTCCTCCCCACCTGCACGGCATGAGAAGCAACGTCCTCGACTGCAGCAATGTGCGCGTTGGGTTTATATTGTCCGTAGTGTCCTGTAGCGTTGAGTTGAGTTTCTTTCTATTTGTCCAAGCTGAGCATTGCATGCTCCAGTTTGAGGGGGAGTGTTGGAGTATAAGTTGTATGCGCCTATTGTGTTGTAGCAGGGTAAATGGATCCTGGAGGAGATCCATTTACCCCATCCCAGTGTTCAGTCCCACATCGTCCAGTGATGGGACTTGGAGGCTCTGGAGAGGCTATATAAGGAGCCCCAGGCCTCCTGTAACAGATGAGAAAAGCAATGCAAAACACGTCCCTTTGAGGGCTTCTCCCGTGGTTTCATCCCGCTCCTCACGGAGTAGGGTTCCACGTAAAATCCCGTTGTTTTTTGTGTTCTTTATCTTTATCCATGTTTATGCTTCCGCTTCCGATTTTCTAACCTAACATACACCAAGAAATGGTCAATTTTTCAAGAAGGGAGGTTCACTTATTCTCAGGGATGTCAATGATGACTATGCAAGCTGTACAGTGGGTAAAAAATCCGTATCTAGGTTTGTTAAGGATTTGGGAAATTCCTTGGTATAAGAAGCAGCTGGTTTTATCCAGGTTTTGTGTTGAATTAGATTACTTTGCTATGGCTCAAGACATTGCAGATATGATGAGGGTCAAGTCTGTTTTAACGTATCTACACATAGAGGTTCCTCTGCCTATAAAGTATTCGGCAGACAATTAACTAGCCTTGTTTATAGCAAACGACTATGTTCTTCATGAAAGAACCAATCACAATAAGGTTGATTGTTACTACACCAGAGACACGATACAAAAGGGCCTAATCTCTCGGAAGTGTTTGTCCATGGTGGGCATGATAGATATATGTACTCGATCTTAAGGGGAGTGTTGAGAGATTTATTGTAACCTTTCAAGGGCATCGTTGTCTTTAATCTATTTGAAATGTCTTGTATGTGGAACCCTAACCCTGGTTCCTCTCTATATAAGGAGTGCTAGGGTACTCACTTATGATATGGAAAATATTCTTTCTTCTATTCATGGACTGTTGATGAGAACAAAAAGTGAGTTGGAGTGGATGCATTGATCCAGACAAGCATGGTTGAAGAAGAGTATGCAAATACTAGATTTTTTTCACATCATGAGGAGTCAGCGAAGGGTGAAGAACCTCTGTTGAGGGTGAGTTGTTTTTAGGTGACCACAAGATTGATAAGGCGTGGGGCATTTCAAGAAGTTCAAGAGGAGTCATGTACACTGCTAGTGCTGATGATGGTTGAGGGAAGGTACGAGTAGACTTATTACCAAGAAGGTGGATTTGGAAGTACTTGGTGTGCTTAAGTAGTGGATTGCGGATGGGTTGTCTGGTCTTGATGGATTTCCTTTTTTCTTTGAGCATGCAGATTTTGTAGGTGAACGTTGTCGTGTCTACAATAGAGGAGTTTAAGGTTGGGCAATTACAATTTTGAGAAGTTGAATCAGTCGCTCATCCTTCTACTACCCAGAGGAGGGTGCTTAGATGATGGAGAATTTTAGATAAGTTCAAAAATGAAACGAGGAAGCAAATCAAAGAAAGAAAAAAATAAGAATACTTGAATTTTACATAGAACCTTACTCCCTAATAAGCAGATGATACCAAGGAAGAAAGTTCTAAAAGTTGCATTTCTTATTTCTTTTTCTCAATGAGTCCAGGAGGTGTGTACCAATGTGACCAAGTCCCACCATTCCACTATGTCGTAAATGGCTCATTACCTAGTTCTCTCAACAAGATATATTTCTTTTTCCAACATACTTCATCTCATTATAACCAAGCTGCTTTAGAATTGGATTAAGGAAGGTGTCAATGAGATCATTGGCCAAGCGTAGATTACTTTTATACCTGGGAGGCTCATGATGGACATTTTTGGTGAGGATTATACAAATGGTGTAGGCTTGAAACGTTGCAATGTGCAGGGATTGCTTTGAAAAATCAAATTTTCGAGGCGTATAATTGTATGGCTTGGAGATTTCTCTAGGCCTCTCTTCTTAAGAGAGGTTTCCTCATGATTTGGGTTGCATGGATGATATGTGCTTATTAGTGGGCATCCTAAAGGTGGCTTTTTCCAATTGAGAAGATTCGTCAAGGTTGTCCTCGTGTTCCTCTACTCTTTACCATTGTGACGAATGTTCTAATGGTGGCAGCAGACCATGCTGTCATGATAGTGTCCGTGCTGGTTTTTCGTGTGACGGTCTTTCCATTCGGATGTTGCAATATGTGGATGGCATGATCTTCCTCATTTTTTTTGACGCTATGATCTTCCTCATTGAGAATGGTATTGAGGAGGTTGAGTGGATATCGAGAGTGTTGGAGATTTCGTGGTGCTTTATGGGCTCAGTTTCAATTAGGAGAAGTTGGGTTTTATTCCTTTTGGTATGTTTTGGGAGCTAGTTGCTCACGTACCCGGGGCTACCACTTGTTTATGAACTTAGGAAGGTCGATTGAATGCTCCTTGTTGAGAAAATCAAGTGCAAGCTGCTGGTTGAAACATTGTCTATCTATCGAGGGTGATTGTTCAGTGCTTCTTACATACGTGTTATTCGTTGTTTCTGGATTTTCTCTCTCTTTAGACGGTGATCTTTGCTTGATGAGATGAATATTACAAGGCCATGCTTGGTAAGTGGGTGCTGAGATCCTGGAAAGAGGTGATGACTGGTTTGTCGAATGGGGCATGATGTATATGGTGTTTCACCTGGTTTAAATGTCCTAATGGGTTCGCTCATTTCCGACCTTTTGTAGGGATATCTGTTCTGCCGTGCTGGAGATGGCATCTTTTCATATATCAATATTGGGGGATGATCAATCCTTTAGATTAGGATGGATGGTTGATTCGAGTTGGGGCTCCATGCTGCCTTTCTCAGAAGCTTTTTGCTCTTGCAAAGGATCAATATAAGCATGTTTAGGGCTTGATTTGACCGTGCATGTGTCCATAGCTTCAGCTCTGATTATATCAGTAGAGTCCAAGAGTCAAGACTTCTTGAGGTTAACTGAACTTCTTGCTGATATCGACGGGCCTTCTGATCGCAGGCACCACAAGCCTTGACCACCCCTTTAATGTTTGATCCTGATGATTTGATCTGGACTAGAGACTAATTTGGGAGTCCATTATAACGTTTATGGTGAAGACATTCTTGTGGCTTCTGAGACGAGAGAGAATCATGACCAGAATGCATAAAGTGAAGGTTTTGCATGTAAGGGATGTAGCTTGCCCTTTGTCTTCTGATGCTTTTGAGGATGCGATCACTTTTTCTTTTCATGTGTTCCTGTTAGAGAGGTCTAGCAGTGGTTGATTGGGTTGACTTCAACAATGCACCATGGTTTTGGACTTCTTCTGGCGAGTGTGTTAGATCTTGTCGTGATAAGAAGAAACCCTTGGTGCTCATTTGGGCACTATTTTTAAGGCAAGAAATGGTGTGGTGTTCCATTAGAAAAGATTTTATCTATAAAATGTAATTAAGCACGCCAATACTCTCTTCAAGTCTTGATTTTGTAGTTAGTGTTGAGTATTTTCTAATACATAGTATATTCTCATGTGTGTATCATGGTGTACACCGTTTTGGATGTCCCTTTTTTTTAAAAAAGAAAACCCCTGCTATAAGCTCAGCAGCAGGCCTAGCTTCCTCTCAGCGTCCACGCGTGTCATCGGCATCTCCACTGGAGCACTCTCCCTGCCTGCCACAAGAACATTGTGTACTTTGTCTACAAAAAAATCAACTATACTGCTGTAGAGAACCTGCTGCCCTATCCAAACAAGCTTATACCTTAACTACCACATCAACTGATGTGCCACAATGCTTGTCCCAAGTAGTTAATCCAAACTGGTGCAAAGCGATGGCTGATGAATATGATGTTCTCCACCAACGGTATCTAGGAATTAATTCCTCCTCCCCGTGATATGAATGTTCTATATGTAAATAGGTTCTCCTTTGAAATATCATCTTGATGGGATGCTCGACTGCTGCAAAGCTCACCAAATGGCCAAAGGGTTTCGTCAACAAGGAGGAGTTTATTGTTTTCCTCAAAAAATGGAGTTGATTGTAGAGACACCTTCAGTCCGATAACTAAATTCATAATTGTTCAAACTATTTTATTACACACCATTACTAATGCTATATGAACAAGGAAGCAAGTGCGAAGATCAACCGTAGTCCTGCCTTCTTGAGTGAGCCTTGACAATGTACTCTTGGTTTGCTGTTATCATGTAATATATATACATATATATATATAGAGAGAGAGAGAGGGGGGGGGGTGATCCTGTGAGAGCCAAAAACTGTGGGAGCATGAGTGCAGTGAGTCTGGACCATTAGATTCTCCTGATTGATTGGAGGAGAGAGATGAGCAGAATCTAATGGTCCAGGCTCACTGCTCTCATGCTCTCACAGTTTTTGGCTCTCACAAGATCATCCCTCTCTCTATATATATAACATTTCGGAATGCGCCACTCAATCTTTTTGTTTGGAATTTCTTTGGGTTTTCTTGATGAACTGAGTTCATACTTAAGCTTCTTAATGTTGAGGTTAAATCAGTCTAATCTTGGACAGATAAGTCGAAGAATTATCAATCAGCTATTATAATGAGTCATGATGTGTGTTTTTGGATGGTCACCCATTGATTTCTCAAAAAAAATCTCATGTTGCCTAAACTATATTCAAGTATCGCATAATGGTTTTCCTTTTCATTTTCTGTGATACTTTCAATTCAATTAAGTATTTTTCGGACTCTTCTTTTCAAGAGGAATTCTGGTATTATAGGATGCAATGATCAAGGACACATTGGAGCGAGCCACTGAACCAACTTTGAATTTGAAAGCCTATCTTCAACATGCATATGTTCATCCTGTCTTCAAAGACGACGATATCGAGCGACCTCAAGCCATTGATGCGGAAGAAAACAATCCTCTCGTTCCAACAAAACGGAGATCTCATAGGGATACTCCCGGGGAAAGCAAATATGGTTCAGAAGTCAATTCAGAAGTTGATGTGTAAGACCACAAGGTTGTCCTGGCAAAAAATGTCTTCTTTTTACACCTAGTTCTACCAATTGTATATAAATAGGAACAATAGATGTTTGGTAACTGATGATATTTTGAGTATCAATTGTCACACCTACATCTAACCTGATCAATTATGAAAAATCCTATTGTCCATAGCCTTTTACCTCATAGAAGTTCTGAAACTTTGAGATGTCAAATGCTTAAGTTTATAACTGCAAATGCAACAGATTCAAGTGGAACCTGTGGACAGAAAAGCTGTTGAAAAAAGTCACTCACATAAAAACACTTGAACACACAGGGACACATATTAACAAAATAAACTGAATTCCCAATTCAAGAAAGTACTCATCACTTCACATAGTTTTGTATTGTTCAGAAAACTTTACTCTTCTCTGGCAGAAGAGCTTTCTTTCCTTGTTTTAGGAGGCTTGGTTTTAACTTTGTGCAGATGGGGAGAGCTGATCCTGTGAGAGCCAAAAACTGTGAGCATGAGAGGAATGATTCTAAACCACTAGATTCTGTCATCTCTCTTCTCATTGATTGCAGGAGGAGAGAGAAGAGTAGAATCTAGTGGTCTAGATTCACTGCTCATGCTCTCACAGAGTTTGGCTCTCACATGATCAGCCCTCGGGGTAACATGTATTTCTCTTTAGCAAGTTCTGCGAGTTAGAATCTGGGATGATCCATGCAGTGAACTTTTTCTGTTTGGCCTAAACATGTGTTAGTTATGAGTTAGATGCCAAGAATGTTCATTCTGCCCTAACCTTCTTATTTCTTTGGAATGATTTTCTTAATTTCTTTGTTTTCTTGATATATTTTAGGGGTGAATTTTACTTGTTGCATGAGTTGATTACGAACATTTTTGAAAAAGTTGTTATCAGCGAAGGCAAAAAAATTTAGCAGTTGACTTGTTTCTTCTTTTAAATAAAATCATCGAGTAACACTTATGTCGATATGGTTAATTGGCATAGTTTTCCCTCCCAGGCTTGGCTGTTATGGGGGAAGATCTCGCCCTCAACATCACGGAGAATGCCCTTAACCATTGGTTTATCTCATAGACGGACGACCTTATGGAAGGGCGCAACTATTAATGGTGTAAGAAGATAGGAGCATGTGTTATTGCAAAAAAGGCAAATATATTGCAAATATATGAAGATAAACCCCCAAATGTATGACGTCCGCGCCACATATTAGATTCAATATGAAGGCAAATATGTGCAGATAAATGAGAGCGGTTATCCAAGAGAGAGAGAGGAGTGATCCTGTGACGGGATTTTATGAGATGAGGGGAGTAAATTATAGATTTAAAACTACATCAATGGATAATAATGATCCAACTACAACCATTCCTTTGTGCACACGGCAACAGTCTCTCCTCCCATTTGCATTAACCCAATACAACTTCTCTCTCTTACAACTCCCGTGCATCCTCATTCCAACCCAACCTTAACAATGAATCCTCCCCCAACACCTTCTCCCATGATCTGCCAGAATTTATTCATGTGAAGTTATAATATTCGTTAGTATCACTCACGAGTCAATCTTTATTTTAATATGGCTGTAACAGCGTCTCTCGGTCTTATGTAAAAAAATCTTCCTAAAATTTTCTTGAGTGATGCTCGTGGAAATTTATTCCACGTGACTTCGGACAAAATTATAATTTGTTAAGTAACTCAAGGAAGCCGCCACCTCAATCCACAGCTTCCTTTGGAGTTTGTTTACATGGGTTTTCTTTGTATGGAAGCCACTTCTTCAAGAGGCGGCTTCTGTTTTGGCCAAAGCTTTCCTCTTGAAGAGGCAGCTTCCGTGTGATTTTTTTCCAATGTAACCAAACTTCAAAGGAAGCTATGGGTTGAGGTGACAGCTTCCTTGGAGTATTTAACAAATTATAAGTTCACATGCGGGTCACGGGGAATAAGTTTCCACGAGCACCATCCAGGCGAATTTTCCTCATCGGAGAAAGTTTTGGAGAGGATTCATTATTAAGGTTGGGTTGGAATGAGGATGCAAGGGAGTTGCAGAAGAAAGAGAAGTTGTATTGGGCTATGCAAAAAAGAGGAGAGAGATTGTTGCCTTGTGCAAAGAGGAAGGTTGTAGTTGGATTATTATTTGTCCATTTATGTAGTTTAAATCCAATGGCCTAGATCATTTACTCTCATCCTCTCAGTCCTCTCATAGGATCACTCCTATATATAAAGAGGGGCTTCCAATAGGATGCGTCCTTCCTAAGTTCAGGAAGGCCGCTCACCCCCTTTTTATAAAAATCATCGCACTTTAGTTAAATGCGTATACTATTTGTATTATAACTATACATTAAAAATACAAAACTGCATACAAAAGTGCACATTATAATACAAACATAAAACATTATAATACAAACTGTATACACATTCTACTAAAGTCATTGTATTTTTTACTAAAGGGGCAGCCTTCCTGAACTCAGGAAGGATTGCATCCTATTGGAAGGAAATCATACATACATATATACATACATACATATACATGCATACATACATACATACATACATATGGTTAAATGGGGCTATCCTACATGGGAACCAACTTGATTACCCCCACTCTTATTTCATTTCGTAAGGTATTTTCTGAAAACACCGGAGGATTTAGTCTACTAGATGACAACGTTGTTGTCATTCAAATTTCATGTAAAATATACATTCCTAACCCATCCATTTAACATGGGTCACTTTCAATAATTCTGAAATGACAAAATTTGACAGTCTTGATGAATGGCTTAGGAATGCTTGTTTTAAATGAAATTTGAATGAAAGCATGGTGTCATATAGTGATTTAAATCTCCCATGTATTTTCAAAAAATATCTTAAGAAATAAAAAAAATAAGGGTGATGGAGCCAAGTTGGCCCCCCTTGGGGACATACACATTTTACCCCTATACATTTATACATACATACATACATACATACATACACACATACACACATATATACATACATATACATGCATACACACACACATACACATATATATAGGGTAAATTTGGCTGCACCTTGGGAGGAGTTAAGTTAGCTTCCCCTATATATTTTTTAACTAGCTTCCCCTATATTTTTTAACTTTCTTTTTGATATTTTTTCAAAACATCTCATGGGTTTTAGATCACATAATATCAACATGTTCTCAACTAAAATTTAACTCATTTCGAGATTATTATCCTAACCATAAAGTATGTCTAATTTTAACGGTCTCAAAATTACTAAAATCGGCCCCTCCAGAAGGACGGATTAGGAATGCATGTTTTTAACGAAATTTGAATCACATACTCCGCTTATTAATCTAAGTTAATCCCCAAATATGTTTTATAAAAATAACATAAAAGTTTAAAAAATAGATGAGGGGTCAAACTTGGCTCCCCTCGGGGTAGCCCCGATTTACCCATATATATGTACGTATGTATATATATATGTGTGTATTGATAACAATGAATCTAAAAATTATTTAAATTTCCATTTTACCCCCATATATATATGGAAAAAATGGGGCTGTCCTCCTGGGGGCAGCCAACATGGACGCCTCCACCTCATTTTCCGTAATTTTTTTGAGAAATATCACCATGTATATTCATCCCTATATCCCTCTTATATGTCATTCGATTTTCGTAAGAAACAGAAACTCCTATGCTCTCCATCTAGAACCGATAATTTTAACGGTCTTAGAACTGTTGTAATCTTACATGTTCTATGCCATCCATCTAGAACAAAGTGGGTGATAACTACCACTAAAGTACCAATTCCATTTACTAACATATTTAGGATAGCATTGAAAGGAAATTTTTTATACTAAGTGATACAAAAATATGTTGTTTACTTGTATATGTCAAACCGTTAAAATAACAGTAAAAGGATTAAAAAATAATAAGTGTGTTTACATATCAATCCTGAAACTATGGTATGTTCCTTTTTTCCTCCATCATGCCTATATAAGATAGAACGAAGAGGAAGAGAGAAGAAGATAATGAAATGGAGAAGAAGAAGATGACAATCGAAGATCGATGGCTTATATTATTTTATTGTTATATTTAATGTTTAGCTCCTCGGAAGTAAATAACCGGACACATGTTAATACCACCACATCACGTTCCACCACTACCACCACCACCCAGTACTCCCATCAGTTATTACCACAATTCTATATTCATAGACCTTCTTCTGCTCATGGGCCACTCCAGTCGTCCAACATGCCGCAAGAATGTTCTGAGCATGTTATTTCTACTGACGGCCCTCGATTTGTCTTTGCAGACGACTACTGCACCGTCTGAGCATGTGCCTTTGTGGGAAACTGGTATACATATTGAGGAGATCTCTAATGACCTGGATGTATATATTGTAGTTCGGAAGCAGAGGCGTACGTGTGCATCGTATCCTCTTGCTTCCCATGTTTCTTTTGACCGCTTGACCGCGGATTTCAAGAAATTTGCAGTTGGACTTTTAGCCACGGAAATTCTAGGACTTACCAGGAGGCTTTGTGAGATAGCCGGTGGCATCTTGCATGGAAGAAGAGATAGTCGCGCTGCAGTTGCGTTGCACCTGGAGTTTAGTTCTAGCTCCTTCAGGAGCCTCTATTGTCAGTTGCAAGTGGGTGGTAACTGTGAAACTCCATGCAGATGGTAGTGTTGATCACTACAAGGCCATGTTAGTTGCATGTGGGTTCATCCAGACGTATGGGGTGGACTATCTTGACATATTCCTTCCAGTCGCTCGTCACTCCACTCTTCAGGTTCTTCTTACTGTTGTTATGGTATGTGATTGGCCTCTGTTTCAGCATGTTGTCAAGAATGCATTCCTATATGACAGTCTCCAAGAGGAAGTCTACTCTACATGTAACAACCGCCTAGGTTTGCTGCTATGGGGGAGTGCCAACAGATTTGTAGACTTCACAAGGTCATCTATGATCTCAAGCAAAATCCAATATCACGGTTCCAAAAGCTCTCAGACTTGATTGAGCAGCAAGGATTCACGAGGTTGAATGCGGATCACTCTTTGTTTGTTCAGAGGACACATTGAGGTACAACTGTTATTATGATTTATGTTGATCATTGTTATAGAAGATGATGTGCAGAAAATTAGTGGGGCAAAAGGGTTTCTTGGTCAACAGTTTGTCATCAAAGACCTTGACACCATAAGGTACTTTTTGGGATTTGAGTTTACCAGGAACCAATAGGGTCTTGTAATAATCTAAATAAAGTATGTTACCGATCTTCTAGTTGAGATATGCATGATTGGGTTTAGGCATGCTACTACTCCTATGGATCCAAGCATTAAGCTATACGATGATGATACAATAGAAGTAGACAAGAGAAGATACAGATAACTTGTGGAGAGGCTAGTTTATGTTACCATCACTAGGCCAGATATTTCATTCATTGTTAGTCAGGCCAGTTAGTTCATGGAGCAACCTAGACAGGTGCATATGGATGCAATCCATATGATTTTGAGGTACTTGAAGTCATCTCCAGGTGCGAGATTATTATTTAGAAAAGGGATATCCCTTACTGTTACAACTTGCACAGTACAAATTATGCAGGATGTCTCAAGGACAAAAAATCTACTCCAGGTTTTGTTGTATTTGTTGGTGGCTCTCTAGTGTCCTGGAAGAGCAAGAAGCAGACGATTGTTGCCAGATCTAGTGTTGAATCAGAATAAAGAGCTATGGCATAAGGGAACACAGAGATAATGTGGGTCGGGTCTGTTCTAATTGACTTGGGAATTGATGTACCACTTCATATGCAATTACAATGTGACAACCAAGCAGCCTTATTCATTGCTAATAATCTTACGTTTCACGAGAGAACGGAGCACATTGAGGTGAATTGTCACTATACACGTGACATGATCCAGAAAGGCTTCATTTTCACTTCCCGTGTAAGTTCAGGGAGCAGACTGCAGACATCCTGAGCTCTATTTCCATTTTCAGGACATCTGGATAATGTAGATTTTTTGTGATGGACATAAGAATAATGGCTTTTGTTACCTTGATATACCTATCGATTCTACCTTTTTTTGTTAGTGTTGTCTTTAATTCCACTGACTCGTTCCTATGGAACTTGCAGCTTGGCCACCATTTTGCCAAAGCTCTTTCCCATATTTTCCCGAACTCTCCTCAATGAAGCCATTTGAATGTGAAGCATATCAAATTGAAATATCATTGGGCGTCTTTTCATCATGAGGCCGAGCCATGTTGTTCTTCACCCTTTTCTTTGATCCATTGTGATATTTTGGAGGCCTTGTCCAATCCCTACTACCGGTGGTCATAGATATTTTGTCTTCGTAGATGATCATAACAAATTTTCTTATGTCTATTTAAATAAGGAACCATCATATATTAATAAAAATCGTTAAGTATTTCTTTCATTGTATTAAAAACATCTTTCTCTAATAATATTTAGATCATACATACTGCAATGCTCTTGAGTTTACCCAATAGGATTTGATGTCTTTCTTTGCCTATTAGGGAACCCTTTAGCAGACATCTCACTCATACAGCTCTCACTAAAATGGGATAGCGGAAAAGAAACTTCGCTACCTTTTAGACATTGCATGTACATTGCTTACTCACATCAAGGTTCCCAAGACCTCGTCAGAGGATGACATTATCACTACCACTTATCTCATCAATAGGGTTCAGTCTTCTGTCCTAAAGGGCGTAACTCTTTTCTCATTCTTGTATCCTAATGAGACACCCTTTTTGCTGCCATAAAGAATGGATGCACTACTTTTGTTCATAATTTTTAAACCACTGATAAATTGTTTCCTCTTGCTATTAAGTGTGTTTTCCTTAGCTATTCTCGCAACTGAAAGGGATACAAGTGTTATGATCCTGCCGGTCATCATTACTACCTTTCTACTTATGTCACTTTCTCTGAACAAACTTTCTACTTTACTCAGTATGGCATACCCTTGGAGCTTCTGCCTCCACCCCGTGTCTACAAAAGGAAACACATTCTTCATTCTGACATGTACCATTATCTATTCCCCACTTGCAGGATGATGTGCCATTTTCGAGTGTCACCATTACTGCATCTCTGGATGCTCCATCAGAACTCCCTATAACAATGTAGAGGAAAAAAGATAATATGTTATGCATCCCTTGTCACATTTTACTTCTACTGACAGTCTATCCAGTTGTGACAGACAAATTACAGATGCTCTTATGGTTGTTACTATTCCCAGTGATCATCATAATGCACTGCGGATCATGTTGAAATACATGGATGAGCAGATGGATGCGCTTACCTCTAGGGTCAAATGGAATCATGTGTTGTGTCCTCCAAGTGTCAAGCTTGTGCATGCTGATGAGTCCTTACGATGAAGCACTCCCATGATGGTTATGTTGATAGACTGAAAGCTAGGCTTGTGGCACAAAGCTTCATTCAGACTTATGGAGTAGACTACTTTGATATGTTTTCTCTAGGGGTTGGGATGGGATCAAGTCTCATTATTCTCTCAGTTGATACATATTAGAATTGGTCCATCTTTCATCTCAATGTGAAGAATGCCTTTCTTATGACAACCTCGAGGAGGAGGCTAAATGCAACCATCGGGTTACTCCTTTGAGGAGAAGCATGAGTGTCGATTCCGTAAGGTCATTTATGACCTAAAGTAGAGTCCACGAGCATGGTTTGACATGCTTACCACTGAAGACAAGCGCTTCTATAAGACGACATCTGATTACTCTTGTTTGTTAGATGATGGTATACTGGCACTTTGATATTAGCATTTTATGTTGAGGATATGGTGGTTACCGATGATAATGAAATATGCACTATTGGGACCAAGGCCTTCTTCCAGAAGGTGTTTGTCACTAAGGGCCTTTCTCAACTCAAATACTTCCTTGCCATTGAGATGATACACACTGTAGAGTGATTACACTTATAACAATAGAAGTATTGCCTCGATATCCCTATAGAGGCTAGCTTACTTGGATGCAGACTATCCGGTATCCTAGTGGAGTTGTTGACACATGCTACATCCACTGATTTTGAGTTTAAGGATACTACATGATATAGAAGCCTAGTGTGCAAAATGTTCTACCTCATTGTCACTAGGCCATATATATCGTACGGTGTAGTTAGAGTTAGCCAATACATGGAAAGACCTCTCTACAACCATTGGTAGGATGTTCTTTTGTTCCATCGATATTTGAAGGAATCTCTAGGGAGAGGCCTTTTATGGGGCCAATGGCCATACTGACATCATCGCCTATGCAGAAGTGGATTATGCTAGTTCTCCTGAGGACAAACGATCTACCATAGGTTATGCCATGTTTGTTGGTGGCATTCTTGTTACATGGAAGAGCAAGAAGCAGACAATGGTTTCTAGATCAAGTGCAAAGGCTAAATACACGACGATGGCTCAAGCTACTTGTGAGATTACCTACCTAGTTTCCTTTCTACATGAGCTTGGACTTCCTGCTACTGCTCACATATCTTTGTACTATGACAAGTAACCTGCTACATACATTGCCACCAATCATGTATTCCATGATCGGACTAAGCACATTGAAGTTGATTGTCATTTCATTTGAGATGCAGTACGATGACGGAAGATTACTACTCATATCTCCACGAATCTTCAGCTTGCAATTGTACTTACGAAGGTCCTATGGAAGAAGCACATATCTTGGTTGATTTTCAAGTTAGGCATGATCCGTAGATATGCTCCAACTTGAGGGGTTATCTCTTAATGAGTCTCGTCACTCCTTCGAGTTCACTTGTGTAATTATCTCTTTTTGGTTCTAGGGTTTCATGTTATTAAGAAACTGCATACCCCATGAATAAAGTATATCATTCATTCTCAACAATCTTCACATTATTTATATATGTAGTTTTATTCCAAATGATAAAAACCCTGCTGCTATTTGGGTTGGAATAATGTTTCATGTAGATTGAAAATCATTACGAATTGTTACACATTTTTGAAATAAGAAAGATATACATTTGTTAAGCATATCATTAACCATTACCTCTATCATTAAGACATGCTAATAATGAACTAATCATAATAAGGAAACCTAAAACATGATTACTCTATGTCAGTTGCAATTAAAGATAATTCATCTCTATTGATATTAATTAATTGTTATTACCATAGTTACTCTTACTTTACCTCTCATACTATTAGTTACACTATCATACTATCCAAAACATTTCTCTTCAATTGATACTTGTCTACCAAATAATCTCTTTTCAACTAGAGTTCTCTCAATCTTGTTTTCCATGTAGCTTTATCACAATCATACCCTCGCAACTAATGCATCCTCAAATTTGACACTTGCATCGGCAAGATGTTGTCGACAATATCCTCACTAACCTCTTGTGTTAACATCCTTTTCTCTACCATTTTAGATCTTCGCCAAGGAAGACTAATTGGTAATGTATATATTGAATTAACTCTGGTGAACTTTTTTACATACCAAGAATATATTGGTAATTTCACGTAACCTAGAAAACTCTAGCATTGTAATATAAGAGTGTCCCTGGCCGTAGACGCTCTTTGTATTTCCACATATTACTTCCTTGGAAGATAAGAGAGCCTAGTGTGAGCATTGGATGTAGACACATTATCAAATCACTATAAATCATCGTGTTTTTCTTTCTAGTCGTTTTCTTCTTGGATCATATATGTTCTGAACACAGTTGCGACAACCATCTATATCTTCTCTGGTTAACATCCTCTTGTACATCGCGATAGTGTTCCTTCAACTTCATGTCTCCACTTTTTCCTTCCATGTCTGCTCATGAACTTTAAAAGTAACGTGGTATGTGATCCTTACGATTTGTGATCTTTACTATTTGTTCCAATATGGTCCACAACTGCCGAAGCTTATTTGTTCAGTTATCTATCTAACCTTAAATCACATTAGTTTAAAATCAATTTGAAACAAATATTAATGATCAAATACCACATTGATACTTTTTAAAGCTCCAATACACCATTGAAATTAAGTGCATAGTTCATGGACTTTTGTGTAACTTACTCTATCCAAAACAATACATGCTGATGTATATTTGACTAATAATTTGTCCCAGTTGTCGAATTCAAGGGAAAAAACAAGAAAGTATATCATTACTCTAAAAAGTACCTACCAAAAATTTTGTTTGGCATACCAAACTCTTGTTGGTAAAGCAAGTGAATATGCTCTTTATAAAATCAACAACCTCGTCGTATGACAGTTAGTTCTAAATCCTGCAATACATCGACACTCATCGTCTTCATAATATCTTGCAAGTGTATCTATACTAGCTGTCTAAGTATGGACAGAGTATAGGTAGAGGAACCTGTGCATCTTTCCACCTACTATGAGGATGTGAACAATAAAAATTCCTTGCAGACACAATCCATTCTGAAATTACACTTAACTAATTAATTTTATCATCCGTTTTCCTCATTTAAATTATATAAAACTGAAGGTAATATGTTTCCATTCCATGTAGACTGTCCAGGCACATTTCCTGCAAAGAAACAAATTTTACAGTATTGAGGCAAGACTAAAACCTCATAAATTGTAAAGATGGGAATTGCAAACAACACAAATGCCACTGGAAGTTTTTCCAAACAATATTCCATAGAAGATGATATCCATTCTTTAATGACATACTAGAAAGTTTGAATATTAACAGGCCAACTTGCTAAGTATGGCCATTACACCTAACCACTTGGCTTAAGCTAGGGCTAGAATACTATATTTTTGCTAAGGAAGAAATGTAACCTGAAATTTAATTACAAGATAGATCTTCTGGCATGCAGATAGCTGTTTTCTTTTTCTTCTCTACAGAATTTTCAAAAATCCATTATTTCTAGGGAGGAATTAATAGCAACAGTTGATGCTTGGCGACGGTAAGAGAGACCACGACACTCGTACTACCTCTACTTAACACTGCCGATTGCTAAGGGCAACTATGATACTTCTCATCTTCTCTTTCCAATAAGGGGTTCAGACAGATCTAAATGACCGCCGCCAGAAATTGGATTCCCATCCGCATATTTCTTTGGCAAGGCCTGTTGTCCTGGCCGATTTTGCGATCCCTATGATTGAAACATTTTCAATAAGAGAAGATAATCAATCAGAGAAAAAACTACACTGATCATAAGCAGAATTAGCCTTTGACGATATGGTTTACTCATCAAAAGGAGAAAACAATGAATAGTGAAATTCTTACATATATAGATGATAAACATTATTTCATTTGATTTTTTTGACAGTAACCAGTTCTGGGATTGAAGCGTTGTATAATCATCCACAAAGAAAACAACTCATTTTCATATCAATTTTTGTGCAGTTCCTTAAATGGTACTGTAATAGAATGGGTCGATCGCAACAAATAATTTGAAGATCAACACTATACCATCCTATTTAAATTTATAAAATACTACTGGTATCGAAATTACGTAATTTTAAGTATGCATCTTTGATTCATCTTTACCAACAAATCATATAGCAATGGCTATCCACTGCCTTTCTCGTGATTTTGTGTTCTAACTCGTTGCTAAAAATAGCAAGGATTTACACAAATACTAAAGAGAAAGGCACCTCATAACTGTTGATATTTATATAGCAATGAATATGTTGACAGAGGTTCAAGGGTGCCATTTAGCTTTCTTACTGGACCCTTGAGGAGTTTTTTCGGTTTCCGGTTTCGTTGAGGGTCCTGTTGCTGAGAAGACCCAGTCGGTTGAAGCATGCAGCTGTCCAAGGTGGGACCTTCATCTTCAGGAGCAGGTGACAGCTCAGGTGGAGACAGCCATATGAGCCGGATGGGGCTCTTGAGGCAGGGCAGGCCTAGATATTAGTGGCAGGGCTGTTTGGAGTGCCTTTGTAGTTAAGGTTCCAGGAGGAGCTTGAGCTAACGATCAGATCCTTTTGAATGAATAGCGATGTGATCTTGGTGGGCTGTTCTCTGACATGTCGATGACCTTCTCCAACAATGTTTACCTAATCAACACAAAGGTCCTCACCTTGAAGTTCCGACGGGTTTTGAGTAACTTAATGAGCCCTATCCTGTCTGCTTTCACCACATGAAGATCCTTGATATTAATATGACATATGAGATGGTTGCCAACTGGGAAAGAATCGGTCTGAAAGGATTTGTACAGAAGATTGACTTTGTGAAGGCCTACAACCTGAATTGTCCTTCTGGCAGAGCATGATGGGGAAAAGAGACATCCTGATAATGTAAATCTTGTGGATGAAGACGTTGTCCTTCTGGCAGAGCATGATGGGGAAAAGAGACATCCTGATAATGTAAATCTTGTGGATGAAGACGTGCAACGACGATGTCCTCCTTATTATGAATGATGATCGAGGAGTGGATACAACTTGAGGAAGAGTAAGGAAAGGCATATGTGTGGGCTCTCGGTATGCCTCAAGCATATACTGGGGGTTGTTTTATGATTTATGCGGTAACTCTGCTAGCTTGGTATAAATACCTTTACTACAGTCTGCGGACAACGCATCTACTTTTACTACTCTGTGGATGATACAATCTACTTGATGCAAGGATGTGTAATGTGAGGAGCGACAAGTAAAGGCATTGACAGAGACCTTTGGGGAGGCTTCAGGTCAGAGGGTGAATTGCCAAAAGTGTGCTTTCCTGGTCTTTGGCATGGATGACTTGGAGGCGACGGTGTGTAAAAGAGCCCTAGATATGGACCATGTGCAACTGCCGCTCATGACACCAATGATATCTTGATAATAATATGGAAATTGAAGCTACCAGGAGAGCTCAGTGGCATAATTCTCAAGGTTTGCTATAGTAGACCTGTCTTGGGAGAAAACGGTTGATGTCCCAAAGAGGGTTTAGCTATTTTGTATGAGTTCGATGGACATGCTCCTATTGCGGAATAGATGCAGAGATGACAGTTAGTAAATGGGGACGATTTCATGATTTAGTTATATGATTAATACGGACCGAGGTTCACTGAAATCATAGTCACAAGCAAGAGGTGATGGCACATAATTTTCAACGTTTGCTATAGTAGACCTGCCTTTGGAGAAAAGAGTTGAAGTCCCGAAGAGGGTTTAGCTATTTCGTAAGAGCTCGATGTACATGCTACCTATTGTGGAATAGATGCAAAGGTGGCAGTTAGTAAATGGGGAGGATTTCATGATTTAGTTATATGATTAGTCTGGACCGAGGTTACACTATGAAAATTTGGGAACATGAGATCGAAAGAAGGTTGAGGCAAATTTCCAAAGTAAAAGCAAACCAATTCGGATTCATGCCAGGTCGCTCAACTATTGAAGCCATCCACTTGCTGAGGAGAACAATGGAGATTTACAGAGCTAAAAGGAAGAGTCTCCGTATGATTTTTATTGATTTATATAAGGCTTATGATTCTGTCCCACGGGAGATATTGTTGTGGAAAGTTTTGGAGAAGAGACGAGTACCTATCCTATACATTAACCTCATAAAAGATATATATGATATGGCTTCATCTTGTGTAAGGATACAGACTGGGAAGACTAACTATTTTGACATCAACGCTGGTCTGCATCAATGTTCAACTTTGAGTCCATTCCTTTTTACTTTGATTATGGACGAGTTGACAAGTCTCATTCAGGATGAGATACCTTGGTGTATGTTATTCACTGATGATAATGTTGATTGATGAGACTAGAGATGGAGTAAATGAGAAGCCTGAGGTTTGGAGACATGCTTAGGAGACTAAAGGATTTCGTATAAGTGGGGCTAAGACTAAATATGTGGTGTACTTTGATGGAAGCAATGGTGAAGGAATCGATGTTGAGATTGGTGATGATAACATTCAGAAGAAAGATTCTTTTAGATACTTGGGATCTATTTTGCAATATGATGGTGAAATTGATGGAGATGTTACAAATAAAATAGATGCAGGTTGGCTAAAGTGGAGAGGAGCCTCTACTATTCTCTGTGGTAAGAAAATTCCTTTGAAAATCAAAAGTTTTACAAAGCAGGTGTGAGACTTGCTATGCTCTATGGATCTGAATGTTGGCTTGTGAACCATAGACATGTGCAGAGAATGGCAGTAGTAGAAATGAAAATGCTAAGGTGGATGTGTGGACACACACGTAAAGATCGAATTCGGAATGATGCCATCAAAATGAAAGTGGGTGTAGCTCCGATCGAGGATAAGATATGAGAAAATTGCTTAAGGTGGTTTGACCATTTGCAAAGGAGGTCAGCTGATGCACCGGTGAGGAGATGTGAGCTTTGGAATGTTGAGCCGGCTAAAAGAGAGTGTGGAAGACCCAAGAAGTATTGGAATGAGACTATACGAAGGGATCTTAGTTTTTTGGATCTAAGCCCGAGAATGACTCAAGATAGATCTGAATGGAGGCAAAAAATCCATATAGCTGACCCTACTTAAAGTGGAAAAAGGCTTTGTTGTTGTTGTGATTAGTGTGGGACCAAGGTTGACTGAAATCATAGTCATAAGCAAAAGATGATGGCACAATGTTGGGACGGTGTTTGGCTTCCCTGCTTCATGTCACCACTTTCATATGAGACGATATGCGACTTCTTGCTCATCATGTTGCAGAAATAGGTGGCAGGGCAGCCGTGGACTGTCTACTCAATGCTTGAGAGTGGATGTGAGAATATCCATAGCATGTGATTCAATGAGGGGGCATGTGACAAAAACTTATACAAATTTTGCTTTGGATTGCTGGTTGGTTTAGAAAGTTATGTCCCAATTGAAGGCAAGGTCGCATGCATAGTGGGTGTGATAAGAAATGCTAGTTACAATGGTGTTTAGAAGCATATTGAGGGTCAATTAGGATAGAATGTGTCTGATCCATAAGAAAGGAGAGGAGGATGTAGACCACCTATTCTTTCATGTATGCAGGCGATCTTTGTTTGGGAGTCAATGGGAATCATATGAGGGGATGCAAGTACAGTGGACACTTTTTAGGATAGCTTTGAGTCAATGGGATCAAGTAGGTAATCAAAGGTATAGAATATGTCAAGATGTTATTGGCAGTTTTATGGGCAATTTGGAGAAAAAGGAACCCAGTAATTCTTCAAATGAGAGAAGTACTGTGTTAAGAATGCGGTGCACAATGAAAACTTCGTTTCGATCATCCAGAATTAAACAAAAAGGATTTCTTGATAATGGGAGTAACACTCTTTATAAATGTTAGAAAATCGGAAGCGGAAGCGTAACATGGAAAAAGATAAACAAAGAAGAAGAACGCGGGATTTTACGTGGAACCCTACTCCGTGAGGAGCGGGATGAAACCACGGGAGAAGCCCTCAACGGGGCGTGTTTGTCTATTGACTTTCTCATCTGTTACAGGAGGCCTGGGGTTCTTTATATAGCTTCTACAAGGCCTCCAAGTCCCACCACTAGGCGGTATGGGACTAAACTCAGTGGTGTGGTAAATGGACCCTGGAGGGATCCATTTACCCACCTATTACATAAGTGGCGCATGCTCCAAATACTCTAACACTCCCCCTCAAGCTGGAGCATGCAATGCTCAGCTTGGACAAACAGGAAGAAACTCAACTCACAATACATGACACTACAGACAATATCAACCCAACGCGCACAGCTGCTGCAGTCGAGGACGTTGCTTCTCATGGCGTGCATGTGAGGAGGACGAACGGGGCTGGAGTGTCTATCTGGCTCAGAGAATGGTACTCTACTGTGGAGTCCCTATGATACCACATGAAAACCCTTGCCCTTAATGGCATAGAGAATAGTCCTCTGCTCTGGAGTCCCTATGGCTCACATGAAAGCTCTGGCCGACCAACAGGAATGATTGGCATGCGTCATCATCGAGTCTGAAATTTGTAGAGTCTGAACATCTGACCGGTCTGGAAAATCTGATATCTGAATCTTGGAACAAGACCTATGTCTCTACATATACATATACTCCCCCTTTCTCCCATACTGGTCGGAATTACGTTGTTGACCACGTTGGGAGAAGATAAGATGATACATAAATATGGGGAAAAACATGAATATTCTCAAAAGATTCGTTGCGGCATCATTTTTTTTAATAAGCCGTCCATTTTTTTTTGAACATTTTTTTTGAAATACATTTTTTTATGCCATTTTCATTTTTTTTCGACATTTTCAAAGCTCACATTTTTTTAAAATATGCGTACGGCTTTTTTTTTAATTGTACGCGCCTTTTTTTTTGCATTTTTTTGAAACATATGGCCCAAAAGGGCCCCTCCTTCTCTCTCCTCTTTTTTTTTAATCTGATTGAGCCCCCCCCCCAACCTTTTTTTTTCTTTTGGGCCCAATCTCAGCCTTACACAGAACTTTTTTTTTTGATAAAGGGCCATAGGACCCGCTCAGTCTGAAGGAAACGAGCGCCGCTAGGGTTCCCTCTTGCAGGAACCCATCTAGTCGAAGCACTGCCGCCCCCTGATGGGCGATGGAGAAAGGAGAGCGTCGAGGGCTCCTGGCACGGAGGAGCGATTCACGGAGGAGCCGCCATCTGAGATCTAACCTCGCGCCGCCTGCGCGAGGTCCGAGAGGGGAAGGCGCCTGAGGTGGAGAGGGCCCGCCACTCGCGCCGCCCGGAGATGGGAGAGGCGCATCACACAGCGCGAAGACAGGAGGACGCGCGTCGCCGTCGCCGGTTGGAGATGCCATCGGGGGTCTTCATCGCGGGGCTCGCGGGGCTCTGCCTGGTGCGCGTGAGCAGTGCGCCTGCTCGAGGGAGGATGATGGTCTCGCGCTGGGGGGGGGGGGGGGATCGCGTTGGGGCTAAGCGCCAGGATCTGAGGAATCGCCGCCTGCAGGACTTGGAAAGGTGGGTTGCGCGCGATGCCTGAGCACGCGCACCTGGGGGCCCCTTCGCCGTCTGGTTGTCGATGAGCGCGACAGGGGCATGGGGGCTCCGCCTGCTGCTGGGTTGAACGCCAGGACGACCTCAAGTTGCTGGAGAAACCCTAGAATTAGGGCACGTGCGCCAGAAGGAGATGCACGCCTCGAGTAGGGTTCGAAACCCCAAGATTTGGGACTGCGACGTGCTGGAGAGAAGACTGGGATGGCCGTTGTGCGCGCCGAGATCTAACACGAGAGAATGCCTGGAAGGCATGCTCGTGGCCTGGAAGTTTGAGCAATAGAGTCTTGTACGCAGATCTCGAACAATTGCAAAGAAAAATCTTCAAGAATGAATCTCCGGCAATAACTAAGAACTGATTTTCTAACGAATCTTCAAAATAATCTTCAACAAAAATAGGGTTTCCATAGAAACCGTAGATCTGAATCTCGAATCTCGAACAAAAAATAAAATATCATAAACTCCTCGAGAATCGAACCCGCTCTGATACCATGTTAGAAAATCGGAGGCGGAAGCTTAACATGGAAAAAGATAAACAAAGAAGAAGAACGCGGGATTTTACGTGGAACCCTACTCCATGAGGAGCGGGATGAAACCACGGGAGAAGCCCTCAACGGGGCGTGTTTGTCTATTGACTTTCTCATCTGTTACAGGAGGCCTGGGGTTCTTTATATAGCTTCTACAAGGCCTCCAAGTCCCACCACTAGGCGGTATGGGACTAAACTCAGTGGTGTGGTAAATGGACCCTGGAGGGATCCATTTACCCACCTATTACATAAGTGACGCATGCTCCAAATACTCTAACAATAAAGAATGAGTTGAGCCATCCTAACATACTTGTCACTCGGTGGGATCACCACTTTAATAGAAAGATATTTACCTGGACACTCCCAGATACATAGACATTCTTGCATTATGAAAAAAATATTTGTTGTGGGTAGGGGCATAAGTGATCGAGGCTTACAACGAATGGAGTCAATTGCATAATGTTGTGAGCCTGAGATTATGCGGGACTCCACCGGAGGTTGAATGAGGGTCGCTCGAGAGCCCAGGCGCCATGGTTCTTCGTCGCGCAGGGGGTCTTCGCAGTGTGGCTCTCGAAGGGACGATTTCATTGGTAGATGTCTGAGATGTCGAGAATGGGGGCACTAGGCAGCGGCATGTAGGGACCACATCCGTTGCTTCCTTTGTCGGATGAATGGTCACAGGAGTTTTGCGTGCCTGGCATGAGGTGCGAGGAAACCTACTGGGTTGGCTACAAGGACTAGGGCGGCGGTGACTTCGGAGGTGGCAATGGCGAGCTACTTATCGAGGTCTGTCAGTCTGAGGCGCAGTGTCTTATGGATGTGATGGAGGATATCGGCCACGCGGTGGGTGCTGGATTCGGGGGTGATGTCATCAAAATGGAAGGGGAAGTGGTATGTGCTTGTGGTTTGTCGATGAAGGAAGCTCGGAGCATGCTCGATCTTTCATAGTGGGCTAGTGGTCGGGTCCACTAGAGGCGACCTCTGCTTCGGGACAGATGGTGCGATTTACGGAAGCGATGTCGATTGGTCACGATTTGTGGGTTGTCGATCCTTGGCCGAATTGTCTAGGTGGTTCGAAACCTGGTGGTGCTGATCTTATTCATCCAAGAGGTTTTATCCGATGGGTTGCGTCGCAGACAATCGCCTTGGGTTGTTGCGAAGGGCAGGGATCCGAAATGTACGCTGCCAGCGACCCTTGCGATAATGTTTCATGGCAGCGAATTCATACTGGAGGTGCGGGAGGAGGCACGACTGTGCGGGCTCTTCGAGAGGTCACCGACGGTGGCTGAAGGGGAAACCGTTAGCGTGGAGCCGAAGGTGGGGTTTTTCCGAGAAGGGGATGAGTCGGCTTTTGATATTTTTGAACAAGATGGCCCGATTAGGGAAATTTAAGGGGTGGCGTGTGACGCAAGCCGCGACGTGGAGCACGAGATGGGAGGCGGGAACAGTGGGAATCAGTTTATTTAAGGATACTTAGTTTTTTTGCAATTGTACTTGTGCAATGAATTCCAAAAATGTCGAAAGCAAACAAAAATTTTCATTAAAAATCCTTTATATACTTTACTTGTTTAAAGAGTTGTTTTCAATATAGATTTCTTATATACAAAATAATATTTTTGGTTAAATTACACAATTTTAGAAAAAAAAATGAGACTTAAGCCTCCACCGCCTTGAGGCTATGCCTCGCCTCAGTTCATGGGAGAACGTCTCGTTCCACCTTTCGTTTTTCAGACCTTGGCCCCCATCTCTAAATACCCAGAAGTCTCTTCCCACCACGGGGCTTTCCATGCTGCCAATAGCCTCCAACAGCTCCAAATAGTGTACCTCATGAAAAATACCTAACCTTAAACCCTTTTTAGTCATTGTTGCCCTGCCTGGGGCTTCTTAATATCGATGTTGTCAACCCCTCACCCCATGCACTAGGCTCCTCGATGGCAACACTGCCTCCCCCCAACGTCAAACACCTTCATCGCATTGCTATTCAGTTGACAACCCCACAACATGTTGTCCAAAACCCAGGCAGCCTTGACTAGCCACTGTTGTATATATTCCTCCTAGAAAAGGTACTCCATTTAATGTTCCATGTACATGTCTTCCTTCCCCCTTCTCATGCAATGTCAGTTTAAAACACTGCAAAGTTAGTAGCAAATCACAAATGGATTAATCATAACATGGACCTGGTTATTAAACATCTTTTTGCCAGCCCATCAAGGAGTTTGAATGTGTACTTTCAGAAAAGTTAGAACCGAAAGTAAACAATCACGGTACTTATATTTAACAGGTACAACAACAACAAAGCCTTTTCCCACAATTAAGTAGGGTCGGCTATTTAGGTCACTTATATTTAACAGGTCCATCAACTAAATGTACTGTCAACTCAGAGAACCATATTGTTCTTGATATAGCTTTAAAACATCATTCACTAACATGGAATAGTAGTAGCACGTCTAACCTGTTCACTGAAAATTTTTATTGGAGATAAAAGAATTTTACCCGTGAGATATTTGTATAAAGGTCACTGACTTTTAAGGGTATCCATTCAAGTAGAAAGAGAGGGCAAGTATCAGTTTATCTAGGTTATAGACACGAGAAAATCAAGGACGATATACACCAGATAAAGAATCTAGTTTACAAATTAACAAGTATCCAAGTGAGACTATTCAAGGCTTTTATTTTTTTTTTTTGGCACACATCACTGTGGGTGCCCTCGCCCTTTGCCCTCGAACAAAATAACTATCCAAGTGAGACTAGTTATGATATGTGCATATATTGTTCAACCAGAAAACATGGCATCATAATGAACAAACGGACATACCACTGCCTTTTGAGCAGTCAACCGCCGAATTGAAGGGGCCCGAGCAACAGAAGATGCAGCAGCAGCAGCAGCTACGCGTATCCTGAAGCCATGGTATTAATTAAACATTACTTTGCTATTAGAAATTAGCATAGCTCTGCAAAAAAAGCCGAGCACTTGAGACCATGCACACGAAAATATTCCTTATTAGGAATTTATGAACTACTCAATGAATTCAATGGTGAATAATTGGTTCCTTGTATAATTAGGAATTTTTACCTTCACGATCCTATAATCATTTAACCCTTGTATTTTTTGCCATTACACCATGACGTGTATACTTACGAACTCTTACAACATAATCCCTTCAAATATATCCGTTGAGTCTGAGATGAGAACCTCATTTTTGTCCTTTAAAATGTATCTTACATCCATCCTTGCTCCTCAACCTCATTCTCCTTCGAGTACCCACAACCATCATGCCTCCTTGGCAACAACTCCACATAATCACATCCTTTCATCATGACCCCCCAACCCAAACGCACAAAAATCACACATCACCCATGCTCATGACCTCTGTCCAGCCACAGTCCTGCAATTCAAACAGGACCTAAGGTCTAATTTGAGGATCATAGTCAGGAAGGAATCACCATGCATCAGCAAGGTAATTTAAGGAGCCCATAGTTGCTCTCTTCAAGACCATCCTATGGTTAGTAATAGAGAGCCATTCCATTCTCTATATCATCTCAGCAAGCAACGTCTCTTCAATTTGCAAAGAACAGGCTTGATTCCACATTTTTTATAATCCTTAGAAAAGTGACATGTTGGTATAATTCGGGAAAAGAACACGGTGCATCATTGCAGTGACAAACAAGGAGTTCAAGTTGCTGTGTTGAAGTGTCCCGCCCCTAGAATAAATACTTTTTTCGACTGAGGAAATTTACGATCTTGGTGACAACAGGACTAGATTGTTCAAGTGAAGCAAAAAAGAGAGATATATAGACATCTGCCAGTGATTCTCACGGCATCCACCCAGCGCACGCTTGCGACCTCCACTGATCATGCATCTCAGCCCATTCTGCATGTTCCCAACATTCGCCAAAACCTCCATTCCATCGAACTTGAGCTCCCCCACCTCCTCACGAGCAACTATCCTCTCTAGGAGCAAGCACCTCACAATTTTCTCTCCTGCAACTTCCTCCGATGAGAGAGTGGGTATGAAAGAGGCAGGTACGGGAGGAGGGAGAGAATTTTTAAGTGCAAACACCAAAATCATTTTGACACTAATAAAAGAAGTCCCAGATTGGTGTCAAAATGACCTAAAGTAAACCAAATTCACAGAATAGTATTACTCAGGGAATTGGTATTACAAAAGCTGCTAATGCATAAATAGTTTACCCGTATATCAAATAATGTGTCACATGTTCACTGTTGAAACCATACATCATTTTAAATGTTTGGTTAGTGCAGTAGTGTGTACAAAATATAAAGCTTCTGTCTAGGGTAAAAGTACCTTAAATGGTTCGAATGTATTTCATATTTCATATGATCGATTCACGATTTAAAAAAAAAACAGCAAAAAAGATAACTATATATGATACCGGTAATATCTTGTATATACTTAAATTGTATGGATAAAATTAAAAATATACACTTCTAAAAAAGACCGTTAAAACTGATTAGTATGGTCATAACAAACATGCGGCTGGAGAGAAATGTTATTCGAAATTACATATCCTGATATTTGTTGGGAATAATGAACAAGATGTTTATTCCATCAGTCCTAGTCTCTCTTATATAGGAGAGTAGCCTATGGGTAATACAAAGGAAACTAATATATATGTTAACACTCCCCCTCAAGATGGAGCATAGATATCAATCATGCTCAGCTTGGACGCACACTTCTGGAATGGGCCTCGTAGTAATGCTTTGGTGAATATATCTGCAGTTTGATTTTCTGAAGTAACATGAAATGTAGCAATGAATCCCTTTTGAATCATGTCACGTATGAAGTGACAGTCAACCTCAATGTGCTTGGTCCGCTCATGGAATGCTGGATTGTTTGCAATGAACAAGGCTGCCTGATTGTCACATTCTAAGTTCATAGGAAGTGGCACATCTATACATAGATCTGTAAGCACAGCCTTTACCCATATCATTTCGGTGCTAGCCTGGGCCATAGCCCTATATTCAGATTCAGCACTAGACCTGACTACCACCGTCTGTTTCTTGCTCCTCCATGAGATTAGAGAATCTCCAACGTAGACTGCAAACCCAAAGGTGGACTTCCTGTCCTTGGGACAACCTGCATAGTCTGCATCCGCACATGCTGAGATAGAAATCCCCTTGCCTTTCTTAAATAGCAAACCTGCACCTGGAGATGATTTGAGGTACCTGAGTATCATATGTATAGCATCCATATGAACCTGACGTGGTTGCTCCATGAACTGGCTCACACGACTCACTGCAAAGGATATATCGGGCCTAGTGATCGTGGCATACAACAGTTTGCCTACCAGTTCTCTGTATCTTCTCCTGTCCACCTCCTCTGTGTCATCATCATATAGCTTCATGCTGGGGTCCATTGGTGTTGTAGCGGACCGGCACCCAAGCATACCTGTTTCACTCAACAGATCCGTAATATATTTTCTCTGCGACATTACTAGCCCATACGGATTTCTAGCAAATTCCAGCCCCAGAAAATATTTAAGGACTCCAAGGTCCTTAGTGACAAATTCACTACCCAGCTTCTCTTTCGCCTGCTTTATGCCTTGCTCATCATCTCCTGTAATCAAGATGTCATCTACGTAAACCATGATTGCAATAATACCTTTTGAAGTCTTCTGTACAAACAAGGAATGATCAGCATTAGAGCGTTTGTATCCCTGTTTTTCAAAGAGTTCTGAGAGCTTCTGAAACCATGCTTTGGGGCTCTTCTTAAGACCATAGATAGCCTTATGAAGTCTGCACACCTTAGAACACTCCCCCTCAACAGCAAAACCGGGTGGTTGTTGCATGTAGACTTCCTCTTGTAGGTCTCCATATAAGAACGCATTCTTCACATCCAACTGATATAGCGGCCACTCTCGAGTAACCGCGACTGACAGCAAGATCCGTAGGGTAGAATGGCGGGCTACTGGCGAGAACGTATCAAGATAATCCACCCCGTATGTCTGTGTAAAGCCACGTGCAACAAGGCGGACCTTGTATCTGTCAATACTGCCATCTGCATTTTGCTTGACTGTAAATACCCACTTGCAGCTCACTGGGGTCACTTCTGCAGGTATAGGAACTAGACTCCAAGTTCCCCTAGATCGAAGTGCTGCCATTTCTTCTTACATTGCTAGACGCCATCTACTATCCTTCAGAGCATCTTGATAATTCCTTGGAATATCTACAGCTGACAAGGCAACCACAAAGTTCCTGAAATCCCAGATAGTCGCTCAAATGACACAGAAGCTGCTAAAGGATATGTAGCGCAGCTCCTCTTCGATTTGCGTATAGCAATAGGAACATCTAAATCAGTTGTGTCCTCATCTGGCCTCTGCAACATATCTTGCTCAGAAATATCATTAGATCCATCAAGAGTAATATCTTCAGTACATACCTTAGGCGAGCTAGGAGATGAGTCATGACCATGAGCTGGAGTAGGCCTGCGGGTATAATGAAATGGTAGTGGTGAAACAGGGATAGTACTTGGAGCTGGTGGTGGTGGTGGTGGTGGTACTGGTGGTGGTGGTGTCATATAGATGGCATCAGTAGTCACTGGAGGTAGTTGCTGATCACCTGAGGATGAAAAATACATTACGGATTCAAAAAATGTAACATCTGCACTGACCATATACCGCCTACGCAAAGGATCAAAGCACTTGTACCCCTTTTGAGTTCTGGAGTACCCAACAAACACACACTTGACAGCCCTAGGAGAGAGCTTGTCAGTACCGGGAGACAACTGGTGGACAAAGGCAACTGAGCCAAACACACGAGGAGTAAGGGAAAACAGATCCTTACCAGGGTAGATAAGGGAGAAAGGAATCAGTTCATCTAGGACAGAGGACGGCATACGATTAATTAGGTAATATGTTGTGAGAACTGCGTCACCCCGGTAAGAATAAGGAGCATGACTCTGTATAAGAAGTGATCTTGTGACATCTAGTAGGTGGCGATGTTTCCTTTCAGCGATCCCATTTTGTTGAGAGGTATAAGCACATGATGTTTGATGGATAATCCCTTTTGAGGAGTAGTAATTGGCTAGGACATGAATACACGGTTCTAGGGCATTATCACTTCTCACAAATTTCACAGATGTGGAGAAAACATTATGAATTTCATTAAGAAAATGGATAATAATATTCCCTGCATCAGATTTATTTTTCAACAAAAATACCCATGACACACGAGAGAAATCATCCACAATAACTATATAAAATATGTGTCGATGATGATCAGGTACACGACTCGGACCCCATATATCAATATGAAGTAACTCAAACTTGGAGGTACTACTCCGACCCGGACGACTGGGAAAGGTAGACCGGTGATGCTTTCTCAACTGACAAGCCTCACATTGGATACAAGTATGAGGCAGACCCTGGGTAACACACGACGCAACTTCTGAAGCGGTAGATGTCCAAAGCGCAGATGCCACAGCAGAGGAGATATTGGTCTAGTAGGTAGGGATGAGGTTCCAGCAAACGGAGTCTGAGTGAGGCGATAGAGGCCTCCTTGCTCATAGCCATGACCAATCACGTTGCCCGTAAGGATGTCCTGAAAAATAAGAGAAGATGGATCAAAAATTGCCTGACATTGTAAATCCTTCGTAATCTGACTGATTGATAATAAATTCAATGAAAAATCAGGTGCATGTAACACATTCTTGAGCTGCATAGAAGGTGTCAGTCTAATCTCCCCCTGACCAGTAATTGGGGAATGGGTACCATTGGCAATGACCACTGTTCGGCCTGGAGGAATCTGAGAATATCTTGTAAGTAAACTCTGATCGCCACATAGATGATGTGTAACGCCCGAGTCCATAAGCAAGTATGCTACCTGATGCACTGGTAGACGCAGAGGCAGATGCAGCAGCATCAGATTGACTCTCAGTAGTGGGTGTTGGGCCAGATGGGGGAATAATACCCTTAGACGGGCAACTAGATCATCGAACCGCTGATCCAAAGTGGCAGCAGATGGAGGCTCTATCTGCTCAGCGACTCGTGCAGATGCAGGAAATCCATGCTTAGAGTAGCATGTGTCTTCATTGTGTCCAACGCGATGACAGTAGGTACATGTTGGCCGAGTGCGACCTCCTCTGCCACGAGGTCCACGTCCACGGGTCTGATGATGAAATCCACGACCCCTGTTGGCGGCCATGGCTGAAGCATTCTGATTCGTGGCCGTGGAAGGGATGGTGATACGGCTCAGTCTATGAAAGGCTTCCTCCATGGGAGGAATAGTAGAATCAGCCAAGATCTGGGATCGTGCCGCCTCATACTCTAGATCAAGTGTAGCAAGGAAAACGCCCACCATAGTCGCATTCCGATACGTCTTCTGTTGTTCTGGCATGGCTGTCAGGGGCATGAAGCTGTATAGCTTCTCGAACATCCCTCGCAGGGATGTGTAGAGTGAATGTAGAGGGCGACCATTCTGCTTTATAGTGAATATATCATGCTGGAGTTGCAGAATCTTTGTCTCATTCTTCGCCTGAGAGTATGTGGCCGCCAGAATGTCCCAGTGTCCCACATGTCTTTGGCCGTGGGCTGATGTAGAATGTCATTGGCAATCTCGATCGCCAACGTTCCAGATAACCAACTTTGGCGTATGCGTCATCGGCCTCCCACGAGGCATTGGCTCCATTCATCTCAGCAGGCTCTGCTTCGGTAAGAATGTGCTTCTTACCCGTTGACTTTATCAAACTCATGAACTGCATCGCCCACAGTTCATAATTCGTACCATCCATCTTAACAATAGGCGCTGGACCACGAAAGGTGCCAATAGATGGAATATCCGCCTTGCTTTCTGACATACTGAAAACCGAAGACTAGAGCGATTGACTGAAGATAAGATTCGTCTACACAGACATAGACGGGTTTAGTTGAGTGTATAGACTTCAAGCAACTAAACCCATGTAGTAGACGGTGTGCGCTAGGGCTCTAAGGTGCCCGCTGGATCACGCTGGCACTCAAGAGCACAGGGGTGCTGGATCACGCAGGCGCGCAAAGGGCTAGCGCACAGGGGCGCTGGATCACGAGGGTGCGCAAAGGGCGAGCGTTCAGTTGCGCAACGCGAGGGCTAGCGCACAGTCACGCGCAGGTGCTGGTGCGGAGGCGCGCAGGTGCTGGTGCGCAATCGCGCGAAGGCTAGCGCGCGATCGCAAGGTGCTCACGCGGAGGCGCAGGTGGCGCAGGTGGCACAGGTATGCCCCGGCGGCGGCGATGAGAGAGAAAGAGGCACGCGGATGGGGTAGGGATAGGGTTAGGGTTTCGAGAACTCCGGTCTAGGACCGTCGCTCTGATAACATGTTGGGAAAAATGAACAAGATGTTTATTCCATCAGCCCTAGGCTCTCTTATATAGGAGAGTAGCCTATGGGTAAATTATATAAAGCATACGGCTGAAAATAAAAATAACAGAAAGATACAAAGGAAACTAATATATATGTTAACAATATCAAAAAAAACAAAAATTCAAGTCCTTAGATTTCGAATCTTCACTATGCCGAATTGGGCATCAACCATCAACATGCATCAAAATTTAGAGCTCTACTGAAGACCTTGATAAACATTTTGACACTAATAAAAGAAGTCCCAGATTATTGTCAAAATGGCCTAAAGTAAACTAAATTAACATAATAGTATTACTCAGGGAATTGGTATTGCAAAAGCTGCTAATGCATAAATAGTCAGGGATGGAGGGGGAACGGGAGGGGGCCATCCCCCCCCAACCCGGAAATTCTCGATAATATAGGTATGGTTGCCTCCCCAATTAAATGTATTTTGAGTTTAAAAATTCTCTATTTACTATATATAGAAGAAAACTCAATTTACTTGACACATCTCTCTTTTTTTCTCTCAAACGTGATCTCTCTCTACATATTCAACTTATAATTACCATCATGCCATCATTTATCAAATATTATCTTTATCTTATATAAAATAAGTTATATTTATTACATTTATAACTCAATGACATCTGATTTCTTGTTACTTTGAACCTTTAATATTCTCTAACCTATGTACAATCTGAAAGAATTGTTCGTGGGATGATATGTAAATATTTTTCAATTATTTTAAGTGTCGAATCGTAATAAACTTTACAAAACTATATTGTGTTTCTTTATCGTTACTAGTTGTCACATTATATATCATTATAGAATTGTCGGTTTTTTATATTTAACCTTTATATATATAATGGTGTCATTTTTAAGAATCAATGAATAAAAATATTAAAAAATTATATAAATCACTACCAAAAATGAATTATGACCACAAGAAGCCAACGGACCGCAAGATGGCAGCAATGCAGCAGGGCAGCAATGCGGAAGCGAACAGGAGGTCTGGGGCTCAAAGTGGGCTGACTGTACCAAAAAAAAAAAGAAGTACTGCTATGGAGCCCAGGCTGATGATGTAAAAAAAAAGGGGAGGGGGAAGCCAAGGGGTGCTAAAAAAAAAAGGAGATGTCATGGCTATAAAAAAATGGTGATATAGCCGGAAAAAAAAGATGAAAAAGGGGGTGTATATTTGAGTCCATTTTGGGCTGTTTTCAAAAAAAAAATGTGATCAGAGAGAGAGAGAGAAGAAAGAAAAGAAGAGGACGCGTACAAAAAAAAAAGCCGTACGCAAATTAAAAAAAAATGATTTCGAAAAAAAAATGATGCAAAAGCCGGAAAAAAGGGAACGGCTTAAAAAAAAGAGAAAAGAAAAGAATGACGGCTTAAAAAAAATGAAAAGCCGCAAGTTTTTTGGTAGTTCTTATTTACCCCCTATTTATCTTGTCTTCTCCTAACTTTGTCGATGTTCATGTTCCGACAAGTATGGGAGAAAGGGGGAGTATGTGTAGAGTCACAGGTCATCTCAGATATCTTCTGCAGTTCCAGATTGCATATTTTCCAGACCAGCCGTTATTCAGACTCTACGGTTTTCAGATGAAGATTTCAAGCGCAAGTTTCCAGACTCGACGTTCAGATTCCGGGTCCCAGTTTGATGCGCAGTTGTTCAGACTCGACGACTGTCTTCCGAGTCTCCAGTTTCAGATACGCACGAGTGTGCGGTCATTGTCAGATGAGCATAAGTTGCCATCATTGGTTTCGCGGTCCCCATCATTCTTCTAGTTGTCAGGCCAGAGTTTTCATGTGATCCATAGGGACTCCAGAGCAGAGGACCATTCCCTTGAGGGCAAGGGTTTTCATGTGGTATCATAGGTACACCAGAGCAGTGCACCATTCTCTGAGCCAGATGGGAGAGACCCAGTTCTCCGACGAGGAGACTTCAGGCGCAAGTTCAGACTCGATGGTCAGATTCCGAGTCTTCAGTCGACTCACACTCCAGCCCGTTCGTCCTCCTCACCTGCACGGCATGAGAAGCAACGTCCTCGACTGTAGCAATGTGCGCGTTGGGTTGATATTGTCCGTAGTGTCTTGTAGCGTTGAGTCGAGTTTCTGTCTGTTTGTCCAAGCTGAGCATTGCATGCTCCAGCTTGAGGGGGAGTGTTGGAGTATTAGTGTATGCGCCTATTGAGTTGTAGCAGGGTAAATGGATCCTCGAGGAGATCCATTTACCCCATCCAGTGTTTAGTCCCACACCGTCCAACGGTGGGACTTGGAGGCTCTGGAGAGGCTATATAAAGAGCCCCAGACCTCCTGTACTCATTGAGAAAGTGCAATGCATAACACGCCCTGTAGAGGGCTTCTCCCGTGGTTTCATCCCGCTCCTCACGGAGTAGGGTTCCACGTAAATCCCGTCTTCTTTATATTTCTTTATCATTTTCCATGTTCGCTTCCGCATGTTTATTTTCTAACAAAAGGCCATGAAAAATTCATATGGTGTTTGAGAAATAGAGAAGATGAATAAAATGGTAATATTATAGAGTTTAATCTAAGAGTATAATTTTTTCTCAAATAAATAAAATTAAATCCATCGCAAATGATGGTAGAATACCCCTTTATCTAACAGTAGCAAGAGCATCTAATGGCATTGTATGTATATATATCCTCTATTATCTTCTATACATATACTTTCCCTGCTTTCGTATTTTAAAATTATAAAATGGTTACCTTTTATTTTTAGGAATCTTGTGAAATCATAAAAAGAATGCAGATTGAAATTTAGAATTTAATATAAAACTTTTGGTATAAAATTTTGATTTCTAACAATTATGTTGGTCTTTTTAGAAATGACATGAATGTATTCTTTATATATAACTTAGGAGTGTAATTTTCTTGGTCCATTTGGCCTCCAAGTATCAAAAATCCTTGCTTCGGCCCTGTAAATAGTTTACTCGAATATCAAATAATGTATCACATATTCATTGTTGAAATCATGCATCAATTTAAATGTTTGGTTAGTGCAGTAGTGTGTACAAAATATAAATATTCTGTCTAGGGTAAAAGTGCACTCTTAAATGGTTCAATTGTATTTAATATTTCATATGATCGATTCACGATTTAAAAAAAATGCCCAGCGAAAAAGATAACTATCATATGAAACCAGTAATATCTTGTATATGCTTAAACTGTATGGATAAAATAAAATATATATACTTCTAAAAAGACCGTCAAAACTGATCAGTGTGGTCATAACATAGGTGCGGCCGGAGAGAAATGTTATTCAAAATTATTGAATTACATAACCTGAAATCAAAAGAATTAAAAATTCAAGTCCTTAGATTTCGAAACTTCATAGTGCCGAATTGGGCATCAACCATCAACGTGTGTCAAAAGTTAGAGCTCTACTTAAGAGCTTGATAAACATATGCCTACTTACCTTCGACTCCATACTATTTCTTAAACTTATGGATAACGGCGATGAAAAAGTTGAAAATTTTTACATAAACAAAGATGTCCCTCTAACCATTGAGAGATATCTGGTAAAAGAGATTTAATGTGCAATGTTGTGAGGAAGATTTTCGTGAACAATGAGATTTGGAAAGACAGTTGACCTTAGTGACATTCTTGTGCATATCCCTATAGGATCTAAGAGTTCACTAAGCATGAAGAAAAAATTGGAATATAAATTTAGTGATGAGAATATGTGTGGAATCACGTTTAGAAGTTGAACTTATATGCCTACAATGCCAAGAGAACTAAAAAAAGACATGTCCTTGGGATACAAATGGATGTAAATAAGCCATAATCCAAAGGGTGGACATCACTAAAAATTTATGTGAAATCCAAAATTTTGGATTATTATTAGATGTTCAAAATTGTACTGTTTAGCATTCCTGGTAGTCGCATCAACTAGACGTAAAGAATGCTTCTAAGTCCTGCAGATGCCGCTATGAACATGAAGGAAAGTTTAGTAAATTTAAAACTAAGCCATCTATGGTCTCCAGCAATCTCCCCATGCTTGGTTCAAATAATAACAATAACAATGGAAAAGTAAGAATGCAATAAAGAAAATGGTCATCATGAAGTATTTATTGAAAAGACTGGTCAGAGGGCCACTCTTATGCTCGTATATGTCTATGACTGATTATCGGTGTTGATGACGAAGATGGAATCATCACATTAAAATGTGAACTTGCTCAGAAGTTTGAAATTCAAGCCATTCAACAACAATAAAGCCTTCTCCCACATTAAGTAGGGCCGGCTACATGGATTCTTTACCTCCATTCAGATCAATCTTGGGTCATTCTCGGGCTTAGATCCAAAAACCAAGATCCCCTTCGGATAGTCTCATTCCAATAATTATTGGACCTTCATCACTACCTCTTAGCCGACTCAACATCCCAAAACTCGCATCTCCTAACTGACGCATCAACCGGCCTCCTTTGTAAATGACCAAACCACCTTAAGCGCTTTTCTCGCATCTTATCCTCGATCGGAGCTACACCAACTTTCCTTCTGAAGGCATTATTCTGAATCCGATCTTTGCATGTATGTCCACACATCCACCTTAGTATTTTCATTTCTGCTACTGCCATTCTCTACACATGTCTATGGTTCACAGACCAACATTCAGATCCATAAAGCATAGCAGGTTTCATGGCTGTTTTGTAAAACTTTCCTTTAATTTTTAAAGGAATTTTCTTATCACATAGAACAATAGAGGCTCCTCTCCACTTTAGCCAGCCTACATTTATTCTATGAGTAACATCTCCATCAGTTTCCCCATTATGTTTTTTTTGAAGTCTAAGTTTCCCCATTATGTTGCAAAATAGATCCCAAGTATCTAAAAGAATCTTCCTTCTCAATGTTATCATCACCAATCTTCACATCGACTCCTTCACCATTGCTTCAATCAAAAGTGCACTCCACATATTCGATCTTAGCCCTACTTATACGAAATCCTTTAGTCTCTAATGTATGTAAATCAAGGTCATTAAGAAGTTAAACTATTTATTAGGGATTGAAATTATTAGATCAAAAGATGCTCTTATTTTAATCTCAATGCAAATATGTGTTTGATTTACTAAAGGAAATAGGAGAAGCACGAATGAAAACCCGTGACAACTCCAATAGAAGTAGGCCACAAGCTTTAAAAAAATGAAAATCTTCCGGATGACACGCAGAAGAATAACTATCAAAAATTAGTGGAAAAGCTTATTTATCTCACTGTGACTAGACTTGACATTCATAAGTTGTGAATGATGTCTATCAATTCGCATATGTATAGAAGAATGTTCTCTGAAGAGGAATCTATACACCAAAGATGATGACCTCATTGTTGAATGATACTTGGGTGTTGATTGGACCGGTTCATAAGGTAACAGGAGATCCACCGTAGTTACTGCTTAAATCTGGTGGATTTTACTTATATGGAAGAAGAAGAAGAATATGGTCGGTAAGCCCATTGCTAGAGCAGAGAAAGATGTGTGACGCACCTTGCAAGGTTGAGAGAGAAATGAGATGAGAGGAGAAACCCTAGAAATTGGGAGAAAAGGGGTTAATGATGGAGGCACTCCCCAAATCAAAATTCTCAAATTTTATTCGTAATATAGCTTAACCTCACAATACCCTACTAAACCTTTTATAGTGAGGGATGAATTACAAAATTAAATAAGGAAAATAAAAAGTCACCACCAAACAAACCCTAATTGAGCCATAAAATGACTCTACCTAACATTATCAACCACAAGGTTGAGTCTACAATCTATCTAAATTTATTTAACGTAAATAAAAATAGACGACTTCAACAACAACAACAACAAAGCCTTTTCCCACAATTAAGTAGGGTCGGCTACATGGATTCTTCTCCTCCATTCAGATCTATCTTGAGTCAATCCCGGGCTTATATCCACAAAACTAAGATCCCTTCGTATGGTCTCTTTCCAACACTTCTTGGGCCGTCCTCGCCCTCTCTTAGCCGGCTCAACATCCCAACCCTCGCATCTCCTCACATCTCCTAACAACAACAAAGCCTTTTTAAAAAAAATAAAAATAGATGACTAAATTAAAATAACCAATTAGAGACGGGAAACCCTAATTTCTCAAAATTCTCAAATCCATGATTGCAAGGAGACCCTTATGCTTCTTTAAATTATGGCAAAATCCTACTGGACCCCTCAATTTGGGTATGATTGGACCAATTCTCCATCGCTTGAAAAAATCCATCTACTGACGAATTGCTTGATCTTGATCCATCATTGAAGAATTCCATCTGAAATTATTGAGAGATAAATTTTATCTTTGTCTTTTTAATGTATTTTCTTTTCGTGTTGTCTCCATTATGTAATTTTCCCAATATGGTTTCTCCTCTCTATATAAGAGAACCCTAAAGCTTCATGTAAACATTCTCTCATGTGGCGTGTCATTTACCTTTCGAAACTTTCTTTCCATTCAAGTGGTATGGGAGTGGTTCGTATCCTAGCTTGATGTGAAGAATGCATTTTTATATGGTGATTTACATGAGGTTTACATACAGCAGCCACATGGGTTTGTTGTTGAGGGGGAGTGCCTATAGATTTGCAAACTTCATAAAGCTATATATGGCCTTAAGCAGAATCCCAGAGCATGGTTCCAGAAGCCCTCGGACTTCGATAGAACAGCAGGGCTTCACGAGATCGACTGCAGATCATTCATTGTTTGTTCAGAAGACTTAAAAATGTATCGTTATTATATCGATCTATGTTGATAATATCATTGTTACATGAGATGATGGGCGGAGCATTATCGTGGCTAAGAAGTTCCTTGGACAACAATTTACCACCAAGGACCTTGACAATTTACGATATTTCCTAAGGACTTGAATTCGCCAGGTACCAACAGGGTCTTGTGATGACCTATAGGAAGTATGTTACTGATCTCCTCTCAAAGATAGGCATGGCAGATTGCAGACCTACCACTACTCCCATGGATCCGAACATGAAGCTATATGATGATAATAGAGAGGAGATGGACAAGAGGACATACAAGAAGCTTGTAGAAGCTCCTATATATTACCATTACCAGACATCTCCTCTGCCACGAGAAAAGTTAGCCAGTTTATAGGGCAACCAAGACAGGCACATATGGATACAGTTTACATAATTTCGAGATATCTAATGATATCTCCAGGTACATGATTGCTCTTTAGTAGAGACATCCCTCACCATTACAGCAAGTGCAGATGCAGATTATGCAGGATGCTCCGAAGACAGGAAATCTACTCCAGATTTTGCAGTGTTCATAAGCTCTTCAGTGTCATGGAAGAACAAGCAAACCATGGTTTCTAGAGCTAGTGCAGAATCAGAGTACAGAGCTATGGCACGCGAAAGCACTGAGATGATGTGGTCAGATCTGTTCTGACTGACCTAACTATTGACGTACTTCTTCCCATGCATCTACAATGCGACAACTAGGATGCTCTTTTCATTGCCAACAACCCCACCTTCCAAGAGAAGACCAAGCACATTGAGGTAGATTGTCACTATACACGTGGCATGATTCATAAGGGCTTTATCTCTACTTCCCACATCAGCTCAGGGAACAGACAGCGTACGTTTTCACCAAGGCTCTAACAAGATGGCCATTTCAGAGATGTTGTTCCAAGCTGAGCATGATTGACATCTATGCTCCATTTTGAGGGGGTGTTGAAAAATATATTTTTTATCTTTAACTATTTTATGTATTTTCTTTTCTTATTGTCTCTATTATGTAATTTGCCAATAGAGTTTCTCCCTCTCTATATAAGAGAATCCTAGAGCCTCATGAATAAGCAAGCCATTATTTTCTTTCAACAGAAATCGTTGATTCAATCTTCCCAATTTGAGCCATTTTTCTTTCCTTTCAGCATTAGTTCATATATTTTCACCCGAGGCATTGCTGCAAATTTTCTACACATTCACTTAAATAAAATCTTCTCTTCATTTTTCCACCAAGTTTACCCTTTTGATAAATTGCTTCGAGGTGGAGGGCTCCTTTGCAAATCCCCTAATTCAATCCTATATCCATAAAGTGATAAGATATGGTTCTCCCTTAGGAGATCTCCTAAACATGCACTAGGGTTTTCGCTTCACAAATAGGGCGATGGGGACAGTGATAAGATGGGAGGAGAAATCGTCGACAACGACGAGTTCAATTATGATACCAACATCCCAGCAAATGGCGAGGACGAGAGATGTGACGACGACATTGGAGGGGAAGGTGCCAAGCTGATAGCAGCACACCAAGACATAGTGAAGTGGTTGTTGTGCGTGCAGCGTGCTTAGCAGTGGTGATGGTCGCTCTAGAAGTGATCAAGGCAATGACGGGGACCGCATTTGCATTAGGGCGGTTGCGCGAGCCGCATGCGAGGCAGCAAAGGCCACATGAACCCCATGCAGCGTGGCAATAGCTGTGCGAGGCGGCAGTAGCTGCGTAAGCAACGCTCGAGGCGGCGGTGGATGCTCCAAGGGTTGAGGCAACATCGGCCAGTGGGTGTAGTAAGTGTTGATGGTGGTGAGCACACGGGGGCCTTCTGGACTACAGTTGTGAGGGATTCAACGGAGATTTCAGCAACTAAATCTGCAACATTTTCATCATAGATAACTCCATAATCTTCTTCATCCGTGGGACTTTTGTCGAAGATGGCACCTGCATTTTCGCTCATTTTCTTTTCTTTTTTTGATGGAATTGAGGGTGGTCTCTCGAGGTGAGAGTCACCGCAACATCTATTTCATTAAAAAGATTTGGAGTACATTACCTTGAGACCCAAGAGTTATACAACACGTTACAATGAGCTACAACACATTCGGAATAAAACCTCTGGTTGTTGAACCACATCAATTCACCCTACCCATATGGCCCACAAAACAACAAAAGGCTTGGAACAGTTAATAATGAAATCTTCATCTTGGATGAATATATCCTTGTTTTCTTGATTTGCATTATCGAGATCCGGTTGTATTGGAGGTCCAACTATCTAAATTTTTTTATTGACGAATATTCCTTCCTTGAACAATGAATCTAACCATATATTTGACTTAGTGCTTGATTGGAGGTGGATCTTTAACTTTTGTTGTCGTAAACACGAACTGTAGCTAAAATGACTTATATCGAACTTCATGCGCCAATACTTGACAGGATCGTTGAATCATAAGAAGGATCCGGTTTACATGCTCTCATACAAATTGATGTAGTCAGAAAAATCGAAGGATGGAGGTGAGAGGAGAGGAAAATGTGCGGCGTGCCTCACAGGTTGAGAGAGGAAAAAAATGAGAGGATAAACCCTATAAATTAGAGGAAATGGGGATAACGGTGGAGGCACCCTCCTAACCTAAATTCTCAAATTTTATTCATAACATAGTTTAACCTCGCAATAGCCTACTACTTTATATAATGAGGGGAATAACGAGAATAAAAAGTGACCACCAAATAAACCCTAATTAACCCCTAAAATGACTCAACTAACATTATCTACCACAAGGTTGAGATTACAATTATGGTGAGATCCGCGATTGTTAGACCCGTGTCCCTTACATTATGGAAAAATCCTACTCGATCCCTTAATTTGGGTCTAATTGACGCAGGTATTCATTGTGTTCGGTGAGGTGGTGGCGGTTATGAGAGACATGCGATGGTGGAAACATTGGATCGGACTGTGGCAGAGGTTGTGGTCGCCCCTCTAGTTGCTCTCCATGCCCTACTTAGATTGGGTCATGCCTCGTTTCCTCTCTGGCTCTTTGTTCTTCTGATTGGCGGGGTCGGGTAGGATGACACGGGTTGTCGTTCCCAAAGACCAGGAGCGTAATTGACAAGCATAACTATGGGACACTTCGTCTCTTCCTATTACGTGGTGATGCGCGTATTATTGACATACCTATGATCGATGTGGCGGTTGGTGGTTCGAGATCCAAATCCGTAGTTTGCTTGGATTTGGAGGTGCCCCCCACCTTTTGACCCACCTTTCCTTTTCGGTGCACATGGGGGGCATCTTTGGTGGTTTCCTCCGGTATAAGACCTGGTTCGGCTATGGTCTCAACATTGTTGTGAGGGTTTTTTCCCATGCTCTCATGCCTACGTGGCAGATCTAGCTAGTAAATGTTGGTTTTTAGAAGCTTCTCATGGTGCTTCATGCGGAGGGGTGGTAAGGACCCTGGCCACCAAGGTCCATGAGGCTCTTTTGGTTGTGGAAGGGTATTGCAGATGTTCATTTGAGATCATGCGATTGACTTCTCGAAGGGTCGTGTTATGCAATGCCCAAGTCATGTGAAGTCTGGTAGGGATTCAAAGGAGTTTGGTGTCTGGGGATAAGAGGGTGCCGAAGGTTTTTTTAATGCAAGCGATACGAGAAGTCTGAGGTGACCTGAGTTCGAAGATAAAGTGTGCTCCCTACAATCTACTATGATTCTGGAGGAGCCCCCTCCCCCATTGGTTGGGGAACGTTTTCATTCAAGGAGCAAGTATAATGATGTTTCAAGGTGGAGTTGATGGGGCGACCCCCTTGGTTGACCTATAAAGATCATCACCTGGAATGTATGAGGGTGAGAAGTCCGAGAAGAGGAATGTTGTAGGCTCGTTTCTGGATACATGGTGGCAGATGTTGTCTGTTTGCAAGAGCTAAAGTTGGCGCTCTGGGACAACTTTTGTGGAGATTTATCGAGGGGCTCTCAAAGTTTTGGGTGGTACCCTCTGTGGAGGCTTGTAGTTGTATTGTGGGTGGGCATAGAGACACCTTAGAGCTTGTTGATTCTTTGGAGGTTTGATACTATCTATCTGTGGTGTTGCACTAGAGGTTGGATGAAATGAGGCTGATGTTTTCTTCGATCTATGGCCTATCTGGGGATTTTCTCGGAACTTGAACTATGGGATGAGCTGTATTTAGCAAGCACGCGACTAGCTGATTTGCCATGGACCATTGGAGGCAACTTCGTCATCACTCTGTTAGCTATCGATCGCCCTAGAGATGGGAGGGGGCTTAGGACCTCTCTCCGCCTTTTATCAAGTTCGTGTGTGACTTGTCTCTAGAGGTATCGGATCCGACAAACTCTGTGTATACCTAGTAGAACTTCTCTTATCGTTCCAAACAAGATCATTTCCTTTGCTTGCTAAACCTCCTGAAGGCTTTCTTTTTGGATTGGTTCGCTTTTTACTGCGCTCTCGACCCTCTCTGTTGGGACTATAGGGAGAATTGTCAACATGATGTATTGTTTTGGTTCGAGCATTCTTGGTTATTAGAGGATGTCTTTCGGGATGATGGTGTCTCTAAGCTAGTGAGCATTTCTACTTCAGGCTTTTTGTCGCATGTTATGGCAACACATCTCTTAGCTCTTTATCAGATGCTTCTGGCCTTTAAAAGGAACTTCGATCTAACAGAAAGGAGCAAAGATTGGCAATCCAAGATGAGGTGGGTAGATTGGACTTGCTTGAGGAATTTACAAAGTTCTCGGAGAAGGAGAAGCTTAGGAGAGTTGAGAGTCACAAGGTGGGGGAGGACAAGAAAAGAGGTGGAACAGAGACAATGTTCTCGTCAATAATGGCCGAAGGAGGGGGATATGAATACTCAAATCTTTCATACAATGGCCAGTGGGGGGAAGAGATGCAACCTCATTCGCTTGGTGGAGGTTGGTGGGGAGCGGGTGGATGGGGATAGAACCATTGGAGCTAACGTGGTTGACCACTTCTGTGGGGTGAGTAGGCGAATCTCTTCTGGTGGAATGATATAGTGGGGAAAGAGGTGCCCTACCTATCTGAGTCATAGGCTTTCTGTTTGGTCTGTGCTTTTCATGCTACTGACATTTGTATGCATGTCTTCGATCTGAATGCGGATGGTTCTCCCAAACTGGATGATTTTATGGTCTTCTTTTGTGAGTTTTGAGAGTCGGTGGGTGAGGACGTTGTTGTTGTGGTAGAGGTGAGACATCGGGGCTCTAAGACACTCAATCGCTCTCTGATTTTTCTTATGCCTGAGAAGAATGTAGCACAATACATGGAGATTTTCGCCCTTTCATTCTCTCAAATGTTATCTACCTTATTGAGGCTAAGGTACCTACCAACATGCTTTGGGGTGCTGGATTCCATTATTGTCGCTTCCAGGCTATCTTCATTCCAAGTAGGCATATGATGAACGTGTGGTCACTGCGTATGTGATCATTGCAGACTGGAAGCGTACGAAAGATAGGGGCCTTCTTTGGAAGGATAATTTATTGAAGGCTTACGATTGTGTGGACTGATTTTTTATTTGGGCATCTCTTTCATGGCTTGGTTTCCCCAACGAGTGGCTTGCTTGGATGAAGATGTGTGGGACTACAACCTCCTACTAAGTGTTGGTCAATGACTGACAACTAGGAGGTTACTTTCAATCGTAGAGAAGTGTCGAGCAGAGGACTATAAACTTGCTTTGCTACTTTTCATGACGGTTTCTAATGCTTTTTCAAGGATGACTACTCGTGCGGTGACCACGAATTTGTGCATGAGTTTCATGTTGGACCAGTTGTCCATCCATTTCTTCCAGTATGTGGATGACACCATTTTTGTTGTAGAGGGGGGAGCTTGTGAGGGGTGGGGGATCACCACTGTGCTTGAGTTTTTTAATGTGGTCTTGGGCCTTCGGCTCAATATCGACAAATATGTGTTTGTACCCTTTGGGATGAAGAAGATGGATGTCGAGGTGTGTCAGACATCTATGAGGTCACAGCACGAGGATCTGCCTCGTAGCTAGGATCCGATGCCATATTCCATATGGGGAATCCCGCATCGAGAAGAAGAGAAGGTCAAGTCCTTGGATTGAAGAAAGATCCCAGTGTAGATATTTGGCGAGATATCGTAACGCCAATCTACGACGGTCACTCTGGTACCATTTGAAAGATAATAGAATGTTGTATTAAAAAATGAACCCTCAACTCTCTTTTATAGGTGAAGAGAAAGGAAAATTACAATAAAGGTCCAACAATAAAATAAAGTAAACAAAATGTGCTAATTCCATCAATGAAGAATCTGTCGTCAACCTTATTAATAATCCAAATCTTCATAATACAAGAACGGTGGAGCTTGATAGCCGTTATTTTGTTGAGAAAATTGATTTTGATCATTTATGGTTGCCTTATGTGAAGACAAAGGAACAAGATGCAGGCACCTTCACAAAGGGATTAGCATGCTACCAATTTAAAGAGTTGAGTGGCAAGTTGGGCGTATCAGACCTCTATGCCCCCTTGAGAAGAAGTGTTGCCTGCTTCCATGGATCTTGAGTGTGAATCCAATTTAGCTTGAAGCTTATATATTGTCCCAACTGTTTCTTTCTAGGCTTAACGAAACAAAACCCTACGTGCTATTGGATGCAAGGTCATCATACTCCCTTGGTTTTTCCATCCTAGCGGAGATTTTTCCATGCAAATTGTTCTCTTGTGAATGTTAGAAATATTTTAATCATCTGCCACAAAATAAAAGTAAAAGATGCAAAACAGAATATGAAGATGGGGATACGAACTACGAAGAAAGAGAGGGAAAAATCGACCCATGCAATTGCAGCCCCTCGGTAACCATTTCTAATATACAAATAAACAACCTTATACCAGTGTCTTCTAGATACAGTAAACCAGTATACAAGCAGGCCCTCTGCAGAGGAAACTATACAAAACTTCTTCAAAGATTAACATTTCTACTCAAATGTTATGCATGACTTTACTGCCGGTTTAGAGCTCAAATTTAAAGAATATTTACATCAATTAAGGAGACAAAACTTGCTACACTTGCTTTCAGAAACAAATCCAAGTGGATGTAGCATACAGAAATCTTCAACAAGACCAAATAGAAAAGCATTTCTAATGCCAAAATCCATAACAAACAAAAATAACATATCTAATAAGGTAAAATCAGCCATCAACTTTCTTACATAGTTTTAAACTGAGAACAATTAACAGTCAATGATGGATATCTCCATAAAATAGAAGAAAAAACACAATAGTGGTGTTATACCTAGATTGTAATTTTCCCATAAAGTGAGATTTGAAAAATACTCATTCTTAAGAAATAAGGCTACAATATACCTTACAAATGAAAATGATGGCAATCATAATACGGCAATGGCCATCTCAAAAGGAACACCACACCAGTAACTATGAGAGAACTAAAACTGAGATAACGGTCAATATATAATAGTAACACTGAAAACAGTATTTATACCATTCAGAATGCAAAATGGCAGCTTGGGTAAGCCAAACAGTGTGGCACCAACGAGAGAGAATGAAAGTAGAGATGTGTGCAGCTAATGGCTCAAATAGATGTCAATTTAGCAGAAATAACTCAATGGAGGGATAGAGCCGAATTGTGATTTTATTTTTATTAAAAAAACAATTCTCCTGAAACAGCTCTAACACCATTTTTTCTGAAAAATAATTAGAGCAAGCTAAGATTATGGCAATACAGACTATATGGGAAAAAGGGAACTCTCTCCTCATGTGTATCTACATTTTTTTGAGTCAAAAGAGACGGAAACACGTTTAGGTGCCCGTCCACGTATACTACTTGGAAAGATACAAAAGCTACCTCGTGACAACCAAGAGGCAAGGAAATTCTTTGCTTGAATGATTACATTTTCAGCATAAAAGCAACCCGAAAAAAAGATAACTCCATTGTGGGAAAGCCAAAGTGCCCAAATAGTAGCAATCAACAAAAGCAGCTCCAACGAAGCCCGAGATCTAACACGGTAGATGGAGTCCCAGAAACATACAAGGTCTCTGCAAAATACCCAATCAATCTCAAGGTCTTGCCATATATTTTGCGACTTTCCTCATTCAAAGAACATGTGAACAATAGTCTATGTTGCATCTTCACAAATAGGACAGTAATCGATCAAGCCACCACACAGTCTTGCCCAATGATCCCTCGTGAGAATTCTCCCCCGACGGAGCAGCAACTAAATAACTTTGACATGGGGTGAGGACTAGGGATGAAAACGGATACGGATATATCCGAATATCCGCTTACCGTATTCGAAAAATTATCGGATACGGATATCCGTATCCGAATATTAATCGAATATGGATCGGATATGGATATAGGTTGTAAAAATTTTCCGAATACGGATACGGATATGGTAATAGCTTGAATATCCGGATTCGGATCCGGATATCCGAATACAATATTTAATATTATTTTATATATTAGTTAATATAATTAAGCTACAACTTTATGCTATTATATTAGTATTATACATTATATAATACAATATATTAACGATATTAATAAATTTCTATTTCTTTGGGTATGAGCGCTTACAAAATTTATGAAATCCTGTCCCCTTTTTGCTTCCGGTCAAGCATACATGTCACGCCGACACTCTCTTTTGTCATGACGCAACTTATTATATTTCATTGCTATTTTTAAAATCATTATGAACTTTGATAAAAAAAAATCAATTCATATTCGTATGTGATTTTTATTCAATCCGTATTCGGATTTCATGTTTATTGGATCTGTATTGGGATTTCACTCTTTACTCGATCCGTATTCGAATCCACTCCTTATCCGATCCGTATTCGGATCCGCTCTTTATTCGATCCGTATTCGGATTCGATAAATATCCGATTCGGATTCGTATCCGTATTTTTACGGATATGATTTCCATAATGCATATCCGAATCATATGAGTATCCGTATTCGTATTCGATATAGATGAAGCGGATATGGATATGGAAATAGGCATATCCGATCCGTATCCGATCCGTTTTCATCCCTAGTGAGGACTTCAGATCCCAAATAAGCATGTGGTCTCTAATTAAGCTTGTAGGGCATGGATCGGGGTCTATCGAAGCACTTTAGGCCTTTTTTACCGTGAAATCTCCATCACTCCCCGTCCAATGATCTCTTCCTTCTTCTGTGTCAGAACGAGAAACATCACCATCTGGAGGTCCACAAAGTCCCAACACCCTTTGATCAGAAAAGAAGCCATTGAAGGTTGCCAACCAACTATGTTCCACCCAGACATCAACCACCCGTGTATCTTCAGAATCTAAAAGCGCGAAAAGGCGAGGAAACCTAGACGCCAAAGACTCGTCTCCAGTCCAGTTATCTTTTCAGAAGGCCAATAAACTTCCATCATCCAACATGGCTTAAATTGCGACAAAAGGGAAGTGATACCCTTCCAGAAACCAAACTATAAAGTGTTGGATGATGACTACTAGATAATGCCGCTTGTATACCATAAATGCGATGAATAAGCTTGTAGCACAAATCTTCATTATTCCCCCCAAATACGAGCCACGCACTTCATTACCAGGGCATGGTTCATGATCTCCAACCTTGAGATGCCACGCCTACCTTTCTGCAAAGGAAGAGCGTCCGACTCCCAATCTACTAGATGGATACCATATGTATCCTAGCTTGTTTTTCCCGAAAAAACCTTCTAATGATCATCTCAATTCTTTGGCAGATCCCTATTGGTAGGAGTTTGGAGGACATAAAGAACACAAGGATCGTCACCAGGACCGCCTTTACGAGAACATGTCTCTCGTCACGAGATAGCATTGCAACTTTTCAACCTAACAAAATTCTCTCTCCAACTTTTCAATAATCGGCAGCGAATCCGACATTCACGCCATCTATAAATGGAAGGCCCAAGTAACAAAGGGGGAAAATCCACATTCGGTCCCTAGTGCCAGACAACACTCATCATCCTCCACAGATGGAAGATTGACAAGGATGACCGTCAACTTCTGTTTGTTCAGCTTAAGGCCAAGAAGTTCTCCATAGATCTCCAACATCGTGGACATGCCCATTGCTTCTTTTTTCCCTCCGTCAATAAACAGAATGGTGTCGTTTGCATATTTGAGTAAGGCGATGGAGATGTCCCCATACTTGTAACCTGTGGTGGCACCCTATTGAACCACATTCCACTCCATTCGTGCAAGAACATCTGATGCAATAACGAGGGGTACAAGCGGGCAAACTTGACAAATACCTCTTTGTGGTTGGAAAAGACCACCGTATGGTCTCCTATTAACCAGTACAGAAAATGAAGCAGTGGTAATACACCTCTTCATCCACAAGATCCAAGTGATAGAGAAGCTCCTTTTTTCCAATGTCGACCATAAAAAACGCCAGTCAATTGTGTCATAAGCCTTGGAAAAATCTACCTTCCATAAGCTTCAAAAAAAATCTACCTTCCACAACAATGCATGAGAATGACGTCTCTTCCGGTCTGCAATAATCTTGCTCACCAAAGATAGGCTATCCTCGATATGCCTTCCTCGGATGAAGGCAGATTGCGTAAGAAAGATAATGGTTCCAAGAACTATTCCAAGTCTATTCACCATAACCTTCATCATGATGAGATAGATTGCATTTGACAAGGCAATCAATAGGTATTCCACTCTTTCAGACCCCTCCTTCTTAGGCAGAAGAAACAACAGTGCCCTGTTTAATCTGTCAAATCCCGCATTCCCCATAGTGAATTCTCCCAGTATTGTCAACACATATGGTCCAACAACATCCCATAATTCCTTGTAGAAGCATACAAGGAAACCATCTGGTCCAGGCACCAAGGTTGCAAAAAGCGGTATGCGGTATTCAGTCGGTAGGGTCACTGATTACTGATTAAACGGTATGTGGGAGTTTAAACAGAAATTAAACGGGTTATGCGATTTTTGCATTTTTAATTAATAAAAAATATTATATATATAATTAATAAAAAAAGTATAAATAAATAAGAAATATAATCATAGATTCACAATATAGATCAAATATTATCAAATTCAAGGAATGTTTCATCCAAATTTCAAAATAGATAACATAAACAACAAGAGTCATAGTCAAATGTCGAAATAGACAACATAAAAGTCATGGATAATGGCGATCCTTTGAAGAAAATAGACCAATGCGTTTAAAAGGTTGTTTAAACAGTCGTTTAAGACCGTTTAAGCGGACTGGCCGTTTATGCACCGTTTTTCATTAAACGATGCGACCGGGCACCGCATGCGTTTAAATGGCCGTTTAGACTGTTTTTTGCATCCTTGCCAGGCATCACATCTGCATTCAAGTTCCACACCGTTGCTTTCACCTCCATCGAGGAGAAATATATAGTCAACGTATTTGTACCCTCCGCAAAAAGTGTGGGAGAGCCGCTTCCCAGCCATCTCCAAGGTCGACTCTCCGATATGCGAGCGAGTCCATGAAAGAAAGATGCTAGTTCCCTGCCCATTGCTCCATCACCCTTGATCCTCCTCTCTCCCACAACAACAGCTTGCATCAAGTTGTATGTGTGTCTTCCACTAGCCACCATGTGAAAGAACATAAAGTTTGTGTCTCCTTCCTTGAGTCATTTTATTCTGGATCTTCGTTTCCATTCAACGACATTTTTCTGTCTTCTTCATCAATAGTCTTCAAGGCATCTATTCTTAACATGAGATCAACCTCTCCCAGTTCCCCAGAATCTTCCTCTGCATTTGTATGGCGGATCTTTCTTTTCTTCCTCGGCTCCTTGAAATGACAACTTCTTTCACAAAGAATTCAAATTCTGAATTAGCCTAATCGTAGTCAACCCCGATCAAGCAAGCGTATTCCAGTGATCTGTCACCAAGTATCTGAACCATGCCTTCTCGAACATGAAAAAAGATCGTGGTTGGACTCCCTCAACCGACTCCTAGATGAGTGGGGTGTGATCTGATCTAGATCGCAGTCTAGATGTGACATATGACAATGGAAAAGCTTCCATCAACTCCGTTGAACCAAAAAATCGATCAACTCTTGATCGAGACCAAGTGTTTCTCCAGGTATAGCGAGTATCACTGGCGCTACGCACCTCCATCTGCATCTCTCCTAGCAACTAAGCAAAATCTTCTGATCCTACATCCTGACCTCGAAATCTTGGACGATCTTTTGGACAAAAAGGAAACATTGAAGTCTCCCCCAACAAGACAAGGCACGCTCTGATGCAACTCTCTAGCTTCCCACGATTCAGCCCACGAGTTCCCCTGGTTGAGGGATCATTTGGCCCATAGATACACAAGAGATTAAGAAGCAAACACCCCTTTCAATATCTTTTAGAAGAACGGATAAAACAAATGCCCCTTTAATTCCTACCATCACGCGGAATCCCCTTTCACGCAATACAGGAGCCCCTGCACTCCCCAAAGCATCTAATGCAGCGAACTTGAAAAACTTGTTGGTTCCCATCGAAACCCAAAGCCGATCACTCCAATTGTGAAGCTTTATCTCTTGCAGCAAAACAATGTCACAATTCCAGCCACTTATGAGAGACCCGATTGATCTTTTTTTCTGGGACTCCTAATCCCCTAACGTTCCATGTTAGCACTTTCATTTAGACCGGATAACCTCACTCGACGCAGGGGCAACACCTGCTAGTTTGGGGTTGGTGAATTTCTTGGGAGTTTTCAGTCGCCCTGGTAAGGAAGGTGCACTAATTATTGAATGAACAAGTAAAATACATTTGATATAATTTGTTGAAGAAACTATGAAGTTTGTTGATAAATAAATTATACTAACAAGCTCAAAAGGTTAAAAGCACAAGGATAGGAAGGAATAGCTTTCCACTTAATTTCATTTCCTTGAACAGAACATTGAGAAGATAAGCTTCTGCCCAGTTCGATCTTCAGTATGGAACACAAGAAGCATATAGAATACATAGCACACAAGCATGTTGGCATGCACGCAGTGAATTGTCAATAACAGACTTCTTGTCATACCTTTTGTGGACGTCAACGTACTCATCTGTTTCATCCACAATTTCTTCCTGTAATATAAGAATATATATCACTTAATCTTTAGCAAGCATATGTGCATCTTAATGGAAAAGTCATAGTCAACCAGCATGGTAAAAGATGTATTAACATATACAGACCTTGGCCCCAATTGTAACATCTATAATTACAGGTGCTGATGGTTCATTCTCGGTTTACTGGTTCTCATAGCATGAACATATCATATAATACATGTCCAGGGATCATATTCATGTGTACTTAATTTTATGACTTTTATGTATCAGAAAACCACAAATTTGCAAAACGGAATAGAGAACCACATGACCATTCTGGTGTCAAGACACGAGGTACACTTACTTGCAGAAGTTCTTCAAACACATCCTCAAGCGTGATGATACCAATGACTTCTCCATCGTCAATATCATCAGACGAATGCATCGATCCATTTGTCGCTGTATGGGTTGAGGTGTTGTTTACGGTTGAGGTGTTGTTTACTTCCACCAAATTCCTTTGTCCTTTCTCTATGTCTATGACACTACGTTCAGGTTTTCCATCCTTAGGCAATACATGAGAAATTAATTGGGAATCTTCTGGAGCTTCTTTATTTGCTTCAGATCCATCAATGTCGCTAGATAGAAGAGCTCTACTTTTTCTCTTTGACTTGACTACAGCAGCCATGTGACTGCTCCCCTTTTGAAATTCATTCAATATGTCATACAGAGGCATATCAGATGGCACCCTGGTGCAACATGTGAACTGTTCAAAAGTCGATATGCCAAATATACAAACATTAAAGAAAAATACCTAGGTATTCTTCTAATCGAAACAGAACTGACTGGGGTTTCAGTCTCAGCTCGAACAGTCAGAAGACTTTTAACCTGATAAAGATTTGAAAGAATATACAATAATAAACAAGAGAACAATAGTCCTAACCGAAATGTACATCTTTTTGGCAACATACTGAATTTATAGACCTACCAGCAATAAACCAATGATATTTTTAGGATTTCCGGAGTAAACTGGAACCCTGCTATGACCCCGAGCAAGTATCTTTCCAATCGCTTCCCTAATCACAAGTTCACAACACCAGTTTTTCAACTCAGTCTAAAGACATACAGAAATGCTTAATGAAATATAGAGAATAATATGATGAAGGTGTGGGACTGAGGCGATGACCATGGCCCTTTTGAGCAATGTCTAGATATCATAAGCATGAAGGATGAAAAAATCTTGCAGATTTGGAACTCACCAGTCCAATTTTGAATCAACGTCTAGTGAGAATGTGGACTCAATAGGAGTCATAGCTGCCTCAGCGGTCTGGAGAATCAGCACATGTATGAAATATTCAATTCAATAAAATTGAAAAAATGGATTACCTAATAAAATTTCAAAATTAGCAAACTCAGCCACTGGAGGTAGATATGTATTATCTGCATTTAATCTGCTCGGCTGCTGTGTCTAGTTCTCTACTGTATGCAAATACTTGCAGATTTGGCATGTATTTTTTGCTTAAAACGGATAGATTATATGTTGAAATCCTATAGATATTTAATCCATTATTAGTTTCTACCAGATAAATATAGTTGATAAAACATCTAATACCATTTCAACAATTTGTTGCTTATCTAAAAACCCTAGCATGGCTATTGTTGGAGTATAAGTTGTATGTGTCACTTATGTGGGAGATGGGTAAATGGATCTCTCCAAGATCTATTTACCCCATCCAGTTGTGTAGTCCCACATCTACCACTTGCGGGATGTCGAGACTCGGTGAGGGCTATATAAGAAGCCCCTCACCCTCACCCCATGTATTCAGATGAGAAAGTTCAATGAAACTGTCAGCCCTTTGAGGCATTCTCCCGTGGTTTCATCCCGCTCCTTAGGAGTAGGGTTCCACGTAAAAATCATGTGTTCTTCGTATTTTTATCATTTTATTCTGATACGCTTCCGCATTCCTATTTTCTAACATGTCAAAGCGGGTTCAATTCTCGAGGATTTTATATTAGTTCATTATTTTATTCGAGATTTGATTTTGAGGTTGAAGATTTGTTTGTAAAGATTATTTCCGCATTCAAGATTCATCCAAGGAGGCTTTGAGTTTGATTTCTAGGGTTTCGTTGGAAACCCTTATCATGCCTCCGATGTCGCACCTGCAAGTCAACAGATGCTCTGATGTTTTGCAAAGGGTTCCTTCCTTGGAACCCTAGCATCCAGTTCGATGTTGGCCTCCAGTCGCATATGGCGGTGCGGAGCAACCTTCTGCCGCATCCCCTGGCGCTCCAGATTCCAGGCCGCTGCAAGGTGGCGACCTCCGGCGCCGCTGCCCTATCGCCAATGCAGTTCCAGGAGACTCTTGCTATGCCGCACCTCCTTTCCTTCCAAGCAGTGACGGCTATCAAGAAGGTGCATCAACCTCGACGCAAGAACAAGCAGCGCCCTACCCTATCTTGCGAGTCGTAGGAGGCGACGATTCCAGGCGCGAGGCGGCACAATGCCTCGCGTTCTCCCTCGCAACATCTAGATCGACTCCAAGGTCGTGTGTGTTCCTTCGCGCGAAGGGGCCTCGAATTCCAACCCCCTCCTCCTTATCGTAGTCCCAGACCTAGCAGGCGGCGGTAATGGCCGACTTCCACCTCATTCAGATCAACGTTGCTTCAAGTGTCTCATCACCGCAGGTCGCGCCTCCTTGCCCTCCTCTCAACACCCCATGCGATCATCTTTAGCGTGTGCAGCCCGCGCATCTCCAAGCCCCCCTTTACGCCTCCAGGAGAAGGTGCCTCCCCGAGCGGCACAAAAGAAGCGTGAGATGTCCTCGAGCTCCATCTCTCTGTGCACGAAATCCTCCAGGGCGCAGTCTTCCCCTTAAACCTTCACCAGCGACAGCATGAGAAGCATGCCCCCATCAGGGGTGGCGGGACTTAGAGAAAGGGTTCCCAGTTGGGAACCCCAAATAAAGAAAAAGGAAGGGGCCCAAATTCGGACGTGGGTTTAAAAAAATTTGGCAGCTTTTGTATGGGCCCAAAACTGGGCCGAGTCTTAAAAAAATATGATGAGAATTTCTTTTGGAAAAAGGCTCATACAAAAATAAGAGAAAAAGTCGTAGCAAGTTAAAAATTGAAAAGAGAGAGAGGGAGAAGAGAAAAAGGCGTAAAAAAATGTTGAACGACTTATATAAAAAAATGTGACGGCTATTAAAAAAAGGGAAATAGTCGGGAAAATTTTTTGCAATAAAAGCCAGAAAAAAGGGTGATTGGCTTAGGCTTATTGGTTTTGTTTTCTCCATGTCTTTGTTGTCTTCTCCCAACTTGGTTGATGTTTGTCATTCCGACTAGTATGGAGAAAGGGGGAGTATTGTGTAGAGTCACAGGTCTATTCCAGATTCTCCAGATTCCATATTCCAGGCCATTCAAATTCCAGACTCTATAGTTTGACAATTTTAGACTCGACATCAGAATGGTTTCGAGTCTTCAGTTTCAAACACGCACACGTATGTTGGCTTTTCAAATGTGCATATATTTGCCATCATTGTTTGTGGTCCCCATCTTTTGTGTTTCGGTCAGAGTTTTCATGTGTTCCATAGGGACTCCTGAGTAGAGATCACACATTCCCTATGCCATGTGAGCTAGGATTTTCATGTGGTTTCATAGGGACTCCAGTGTAGAGTACCATTCTGTGCCATATGGGAGAGACTCAGTTCTCCGATGAGGAATTTTTTCAGACTCCATTCTCCAGCGACTGTGGACTCCGACGAGGATTGCACTCTACAACTCTTTTTAGTTCGACCCATTTCAGAGATGGAGCAGTTATCCACATTGTTGTGGCGGGCCGGAGTTCTCCAAGTGGAGACTCATTTTCAGTTGCAGTAACTCTGACAGGCGCAGTACAGAGCACATGCTCTCCTACGAGGAGATTCAGTCTGACTCACACTCCAGCCCGTTCATCCTCCTCACCTGCACGCATGAGAAACAACGTCCTCAACAGCAGCCGATAGTTGTGCACGTTGAGTGATATTGTATGTTGTGTCATGTTATTGTGAGTTGAGATTTCTTTATGGTTGTCCAAGTTGAGCATCGCATCTATCACTTATGGGATGTGGAGACTCGGTGAGGGCTATATAAGAAGCCCCTCACCCCCTATATTTAGATGAGAAAGTTCAATGAAACTACCAGCCCTTTGAAACATTCTCCTGTGGTTTCATCCCGCTCCTTAGAGAGTAGGGTTCCACATTAAAATCCCGTGTTCTTCATATTTTTATCATTTTATTCTGATACGCTTCCGCATTCCTATATTCTAACAACTATTAATGTAAGAGATATATTAGGGAGATTGTTACTCCTTCTACATGTCCTATTAGTGCTCATTTGGTTATATCCGACATTGCAACCTCTGTCACTACCTCAGGTACAACTTATGCACTTACTAGTGGTCACAAGGAATACATTTCAGAGTGGATTATGGACCTTGGAGCATCTCACTATCTTTGCGGAGACAGATCACAGTTCACATCCTACAGTTTGGTTCACCTTGGCAAATCTATAGTCATTGTGGATAAGACAAATTCCCCTATTACAAGACATGGAGAGATTCGTTTGATATTGCCCATGCGTTTACAGAATGTGCCACATGCACCTGATTTTTCTATAGATATATTATATATTAGTGAGATTAACAAGGATATGAATTGTTGTCATATTTGAGTCTTTGACACAACTTATCTTGTGTTTCATGATATACTCACAGGCAGAGTGATTGGATGCAAGGAGTTCTCTACAGACTAGTCCAGACTCCTTATATTAGTAGATCTTTCATTCCCACCGGATCAGTCTCTCTGTACATGTAGCATCTTATGTTCAACCATCTTCCTCTGTCGAAGCTGTGAAGAGTCCTCCTGCAGATTCCTTCTCAGTCCACTTTTCATTGTGAGGCTTGGCAACTTTTTTAAACTACGTCTCTTAGCAGAATAGTGTTGTGGAACGCAAACACCATCATCTTCTTGATGTTACCGGATTTCTTTTTATCCAGAGTCATGCCATCATTCTTTCCAGGGTGATGTTGTCTGATGTCTGCTACCTGTCAATCATATGTCGTCCTCCATGTTAGGAGAAAAGGTTTCTTTTTAATTGTAGCTCCCAATAAGGGTCATTCTTCTCAAACACCTCGTGTCTTTGGCTCGATCGCTTTTGTTCCTCACCCGACTCCTGTCCATGACAAGCTCCCCCCAGAGCTGTCAAGTACATCTTTGTTGGCTACTCGCGGACCCAAAAAGGGTACCGGTGTTTTGATCTTGTCAGACAGAAGTACTATGTCAGTGCTTACATCACTTTCTTTGAGTTTGTTATGTATTTTTAACCCACTGGTGGCAAGATGACTTCGTCTGAGTCTGGTGAGGAGGTTTAAATTCCACCTCCTCCTTTGCCTCCACCTCCCACCACATCTCATGTGGCTCATATTTTGCCTCATTGCTATATCCGCAGGCCGACTATTGTATTCCATGCTCAGGTGCATTCTCCATCATCCAGCATGCATCGGTAAATTCTAAACACTTGGTTTCTACTAAATGACACTATTAATATTTCTATACAGCAAGAGACTTTACGGGGAGAGATTGCAGAACCTCGGGAGACTATGGTACAGGAGACGGATCATCTAGAGGATCTTGATCAGCTTATTGTTCTTCGGAAGAGGAAGCGTAATTATGTTGCATATCATCTTGCAGCCCATGTTTCACTGGGATATCTATCAGAGGATTTCAGGAAATCTATGGTGGGATTGTCGGTTGTTGTGTTCCAGCACATATATCAAGAAGTTGTGTGAGATAGTCATTGTCGTCTTGTTTTTTTTGACGCTAAAAAAAAGGGGATACACTCGACGATGTTCACCCCAATATATTAAAAAAACGTAAAGAGTTTTTACAAAAGAAAAGAAAAGCTCAAACCAACAATAAGACCCGAGGGGGCATCCGAAATCAAACACCCCCCGCAAGAACCTATTCATGGTCTACCCAGAAGACCAATCATCCACAAGACGCGTAGCAAGGATAGAGATATTTTACCTGTAGAAACGTTGGCCCGCAAAGAGGGCCTCATTCCTCCCCAGCCAAATGCTCCACAAGCGCGCAAGCGGATCCAGCAGATCCCTCCTAGCCCTGCCCCTGGAGGTCACCAAGCTCTCCCAGAAAGAAGCAGAGTTCACGGTATTGATCCAGCCAAGGTCAGCCCAAAGATCACGAACACGCCCGCACTCGAAGAAAAGGTGATTGATGGTTTCCCGCTCCGTGCCACACAGCCCGCAGTTCGGCCCAACATTGGGGAACATAGTTGCACATCGATCACGAGTTAAGAGCCCCCCCCCCTGCGAAGAAGCCATACGAATATGCCAATGCGCTCTGGAAGCCTGAGCCCCCAAAAGAATCTGCAGTCGCGCACAAGAACAGCGTCGTCCCCATGAATGCTAGGAACGATAGCAGAGTACGCCTTCCTCGTAGAGAAAGAGCCATCCTTCCACGCCCAGTGGTCCCGGCCGTCAGTAGGCTTGATAACATCCGCAAGCAGACCCATCAGCGAAAGGAGATCGTCCAATCGCTGATCCGATAGATTCGCAATAATCCTAGGGTACCAACATCCATCATCCCAGCACGAGGCCACCGATCATTGTCGTCTTGTTATGGGAGAGGAAATGGCTACACTCCAATAATGTGGCACATAGAGCTTGGTTACTGCCCCATCATGGGCTTTTATAGTTGGCTGCAAATGGATCTTTACAGTAAAGCAAAGAAAAGATGGTGTTCATCGCTACGAGGCTAGGCTTATGGCACGTGGGTTCACTCAAACATATGGAGTGGACTATTAAGACCCTCCTCCCCCACCCCCACCCCCACCCCCTCAACCCATAGCTTGTCATTCTACTCTGATCCTCCTCTTGTTGTTGTGGTACGTAATTGGTCACGTTCCTGACTTGATGTCAAGAACGCATTCTTGTATAGAGCCATGAAGAAGGAAATCCATATGCAGCAGCCACATGGGTTTGCTGTTTAGGGTGAGTGTCAGAAGATATGCAAACTTCATAAAATCATTTATGGCCTTAAGCAGAGTCCTAAAGCATGGTTCCAAAAGCTCTCGAACATGATACAGCAGAAGGGCTTCAAGAGATCGACTGCAAATCACTCGCTCTTTGTACACAGGATACAGAGAGGTATTGGCATATTTCTAATTTATCTTGATGACATCATTGTTACAGGAGATGACTTAATGGGGATCAGCAAGGGAGTTCCTTAGACAGTAATTTGTCACGAAGGACCTTGACAGACTACGATACTTCCTTGGATTTGAGTTTGTAGTAATAAGAGAGGTCTTGTGATGACTCGGCAAAAGTACGTTATAGATCTCCTTCTAGAGACAAGGATGGCAGATTGCATACCTTCCACCACTCATATGGATCACAGCATGAAGCTCTATGATGATGATACAGATGACGTGGACAAGAGGAGATACAGGAAGCTAATTGGGAAGCTTCTCTACGTGATTCTTACCATGCTAGATAGCTCCTTTGCAGTGAGTAAAGTCAGTCTGTTTATGGAACAACCATGCCAGGCTCACATGTCAGAAGTATCCCATATAGGATGCAAATGCATATGGATATATCCGTATTCGATCCATCACTGTATCTGTATTATACAGATTTTGACATCCATCTTCGTATTCGTATTAAAATGGATACGGATATGGATATTACTTTGTAATACACAAACATCCATATATGTATTCATATATCCGTCTTCGTATATAAATATGGTTCTAGATTTATTTTCAACCATATTTAACATGATTTTTTACCTTTCACTAATATAACTGTTATGATATAAGCATATTTGCATATGAGAAAAATGTGGCTGCTCCCTGGGAGAAGCCAATGGGCTACTTCCACCCCCATTTTCCCCCAATTTTTTTTATTTTTTTGGAAAATAAAAATTTGTATATTCATCATTATATCCCTCTAACATTCTATTAAAATTTCGTCAGAAACAGAGACTCCTACGGCCGCCATCCAAACAAGGTCGATTTAAAAAATCCTGCGACTGTTAAAAATTTGACGTCCGGATGAAGGGCCTAGAAGTCTCTATTTCTGACAAAATTTTAATAGAATGTTAGAGGGATATAGTAATGAATATAGACATTTTTATTTTCCAAAAAAAAATAAAAAAATGTGGGAAAATAGGGGTGGGAGTAGCCCCGTTGGCTACTCCCAGGGAGCAGCCCCATTTTTCTCTTTGCATATTTATATCATGAGTATTTCATCTATCTAATATAAAGAGTACTTGTATTACTTGTATGCGATCAGTATCGATTTTACATATGTATCTGCTTTGTAAGGATATAATACCATTTATTTAATATATGTTAATATTTGTATATGCATCTATATCCGTGTTTATAATGAATAAGTATATAATAACACCTATATGTGTATATTTTTGTTTGCATCCCTAAATTCCCCGAGTACAGGATTGCTTTTCAGCAGAGGGACATATCTTGCCATCACGACCTGTGCAGATGTTGACTATACAGGATGTCACAAAGACATGAAGATTACCTTTAGTTTTGCAATCTTCATAAAGAGTTCGTTGGTCTCATGGAAAAGCAAGAAGCAAACTGTGGAGAAAGAATACTTGTAATTTATTCAAAGAGCCCAAAGGTTCTCTTAAATAGAGAAGAGAGAAACCCTAATGGATAAATTACATACTACTGACAAAAAGAAATAAATATGTGAAACAGTATCATAACATAAAACTCTTCAACACTCTCCCTCAAGCTCGAGCATAGATGTCTATCAGGCTCAGCTTAGAACAACATCTTTGAAAGGGTCCTCGGGCTAGAGCCTTGGTGAGCACGTCCGATGTCTACTCACTTGAACTAACATGATATGTAGAAATAAGGCCATTCTGAATCATGTCTCGAGTGTAGTGACAGTTTAACTCGATATGCTTGGTTCTCTCACGGAAGGTTGGATTGTTAGCAATGAACAGTGTGGCATGGTTGTCGCATTGAAGGTGCATAGGAAGATGCAACTCTATAGCTAGGTCAGTCAGAACGGATCTGACCCACATCATCTATGTGCTTCCATATGGCATAGCTCTGTATTCTGATTCAGCACTTAATCGAGCAACAACTGTATGTTTCTTGCTCTTCCATTATACTAATGAATTCCTTACAAACACTGCGAACCCGAAAGTCGACTTCCTGTCCTTGGGGCATCCTGCATAGTTTGCATATGCACAAGCTGTAACAATAAGGGATATGCCTCTCCCAAGCAAAAGACTCGTTCCTGGTGAGGTCTTCAAATACCTCAAAATCATATGGATTGCATCCAAATGTGTCTGTCTTGGTTGCTCCATAAATTGTCTCACTTTACTTACTGCAAATGATATGGCCGACCTGGTGATGGTTACATATAGCAGCTTCCCAACTAGCTCCATGTATCTTCTCTTATCAACTTCATCAGTGTCATCATCATACAACTTCATGCTCGGGTCCATAGGAGTAGTGGTTGGCTTGCAATCTGCCATACATGTCTCTGAGAGGAGATCTGTAGTATACTTCCTTTGGGTCATCACAAGACCTCGTTGGTTTCTAGCAAACTCCAGTCAAATGAGGTAGTGTAGACTGCCAAGGTCCTTGGTCGCAAACCGTTTACCTACAAAAGCCTTAGCTGCTTGAATCCCCAGTGCATTATCCCCAATAATGGTGATCGACATCCACCAGTATAGCAGCGGTGCCCTTATGAAACTTCTGAACAAACAAGGAGTGATATGCAGTTGATCTCACGAACCCCTTCTGTTCTATCACATCTGAGAGTTTCTGAAACCATGCTCTCGGACTCAACTTAAGGTTTATGAAGTCTGCATACTTTCTGGCACTCCCCTTCAGCAGCGAACCCCAGTAGTTGTTGTATGTAGACTTCCTCCTGTAGATCACCATAGAGGAAAGCATTCGTTACATCAAGCTGATATAGAGGCCAGTCATGTGTAACAATGACAAAGAGAAGAACCCGGAGTGTGGAATGTCGGCCTATCAGGAAGGTGTCTTGATAGTCCACCCAATAGGTCTGGGTGAACCCACAAGCTACAAGTTGTGCCTTGTAGCGATCAATATTGTCATCTGCACGATGCTTTACAGTGAACACCCACTTACGTCCCACAAGAGATACGTCTGCAGGAGCCATAACAGTAGTCCACGTGCCACGGGACTATAAGGCAATCATCTCCGCTTCTATGGCCAGATACCATTGACTCACCTTCAGGCCCTCCTGATAAGTTCGTAGGATTTCAATAGCAGATAATTGATAATCACGAAATTGAGAGCGGTTGTATTGATTCACAAGGCGAATCAACAGTCGGTGTATTGACCGCTCAAAAATCCCTAATTAATCAACAATGAACCCACAATCAAATATCAAACAATGACAAACAAATGTGGAGCCAAATTTATTTTTAACTCTACATGAAAGATGTATAGGTGCAAGTATGTAGAGAGTTCGAACACAGGGAGCAAGGCAGGATAAATCAACAATTGAGCAAAAAGTGATGTGATTAGTTGTCTACAATATGCCAATGTTTTTGTGGGTTTTTAATTTTAAAATTTTTTTAATTTTTAATTATGTATTTTTGTTTTTAATTTTCTGATTTTATATTTTTCTTTTTATATTATATATTTTTTTCTTTTTTCAATATTGGAATATATATACAATATAAGAAAAGAGGTGATATAGTATTTATAAAAATAAGGAAAAATGCTCAAAAATTAGGACATGAAATGTTTTTGGTGTTTTTATATTTTTCTACTGTTTTTGTGATTTTTGGGGATTTTTCAAAATATTTTTGGTATTTTTAAAAGGTAAAATAAAGAAAACAGTGAATTAAGATTCTGGCCGAAATTAAAATGGGAATGAAAAAGACCAAACAGTATCAAAATTTTCCCAAATTAATTTTAAAATAAAGGGAATAAAATAAGGAACCTACAAAAACTGGGTTTATATTTTTTAGATTTTTCTATGATTTTTTGAAGTTTTTAGGTGTTTTCTAATTTTTAAGGTTTTTGTTTTGATATTTTTAGTGGTTTTTGGATTGACACTGGAATATACTAAGATACACAATAGGTATTTTTTTTGGAATTTTTCAAGGTGTTTTGCTAATTTTTATGGATTTTCTAAGCTAGACAGTACTGAAAATGCATGTTTTTGATTTTTAATAAATATTAAAATGCAATAAAAATGAAATGCAAAAATATAGCGTGGATCAGCAAGGACACAGGAGCCTATGACATTTTTTTGGGAATTTTTTGAGTTAAGATGATGCACTAAATAAATGAAGCAAGCATACAAAAATTACAAGGCCTGGCAGGGGTATAAGTGCAAATAAGCAAACATCAAGGGGCACAGGTGTAATTTTCACAAAAGTTATATACTGAATAAACAAGTTTCTGGACGAAATACAAAATACAAGACCCGCAGGGGTATGCCTGAAAATTACCCAACCAGTCACACGCCTGGGAAGGACCTGTCTGTCATTTCCAAAAACTTGGGGGCCTTAGTGCAAATATCCCAAAAACTATTACACTGCATATGAAAATCCTAAGACTAAACCAAAATACTAAAACCCTGGAGGGGGTCCTCGCAAAATGCCCGCACCTCATGTGTACTAGTCACGTGAGGTGACGTGGCTAGGACCTGAATGTAAATAAAGGTAACACAGGGGCTTAGGTGCTAATTTTACAAAAGTTTTTACATTGCAGAGAAAATTTTGAGGGCTAAATACAAATTACAAAACTTGCGAGGGAAAATATGCAAATTACCCACGCTAGCGTGGGGGCGGACGGTTCAGATGCACTCACTTATCCACGTGTCCGCTCCTCCTCGCGCGATGACGCTTTGGCCGCCGACGGTTTAGATTAGATGCGGTGATGACGATCGAACGGCTGGAGGCGATCAGATCCAACGGCGGAGGGGAGACCTGGAGATGAAGCTCGATCGAACGGCAGTGGACCCCCCTGCAAGAACAGGGAAGAACACCACCTCTGGCGAGCTTTGATCGACGATAGGGCGCTGCTCCGGCCTCCTCCCTCGTCGCGGAAGGCTTCCTTCGACTCCTGGAAGTTTCCTTGGCCCACCGGCGGAGCCAAAAAGGCTCGAAGAGCTCCGATGCTCCGTGGAAAAGTCCAAGAAAAATGTGGGTCCAGGTACCTCGAGTTTTCCAAAATCGACCCTCCAAGGGGGGTCTTTTGAGCTCCTGCACTTGCAAAAATGGATGAGGGAGGCGAGGGCAAACTGCCTCGACCTCCAGGGGGCACGCACAAAGGGTGAACGTAGATGTGGGGGCTCGCCGGAGGTGGCTCCGGCGAGGGTCGTCGATTGTGCAAATCGACCGATGAAAATGGAAAGTGACGATGGCTACGTGATCCTAAAGCCAATGCCCTAAATGTCGGTTTCGGTCACCATTTCGGTGACCGCCGAAAAGGAATTTCGGTGGAATTTCGATCGAATTTCGACCAAAATTTCGGTCGTTTCGGTCATTTCTTGTACTAGGACCCCCATATTTCGGTCATTTCGACCATTTCGGTCGAATTTCGATTTCGACTGGATATCGATATTCGACAGAAATTCGACCGAATTTCGTTGAAATTTGAGGCCATGCCTAAAGCTACAGAGAATAATAAGGGAGCGAAAAAGAAGAGAAATAAACACCTCAAGGGCCAGGGCCCGAGGTTGAAAATACCTCAACGGAAGGGTCGCCGGAGGTGGGGTGGAACGCGCCCAATCCACGATGCTTCGCCTCCTTGAAGATCTGATCCTGGAGCTGTCACCTCCAGGTCTCAAACGAGAGCAAAAAAGGGAGGAATCGGGACGAAAATGGGGTTCAAACTTCAAATTGAAGTCAAGGTCTGGTTATGTAGTGTTGACGGATGTGATGCGAAGAACGAGGTGCAGCGATGGCATCGATGATCCACGTCCCAAGATGACCCTTGGGTGTGTATCATGGAGAACTGAGCTACAAAAGTCATGAAGAAATAATCGTGAAAGGAGATACGATGCAACCTCGAAAAAATCGAGAAACATAGGTCAAAACAAACTCTGACAGAGCTGACAGAGCTACAGGATGAGGGTCAGACTGTTGACCTCGGTCAATAGTCCAAGCCCCCTGGTTGGTCCACGTGGACCAACCAGGAAAATCCTGGAAAAAATATTTTCTAAAATCAATAAAAAAATAGGAAATGAATTATTTGATTTTTGGTCATAAAATAAAAAATGTTTGTAATTGTATAAATTATTTTATGGTAATTTTTAATTATTTTTATGAGGTATATTTTTACAAGTTGCCTATTATGCTCTTTATAGGTATAATATCTATATATTTTATTCTTTTATTTTTATTTTGTGATTTTAACTTATTTATTTTTATTTATTATTTTATAAATTTATAGAATGTTTTTAGACACTTAAATATATTTTTATTTTATTTTTATGAAATGTTTTGTATATTTAATAAAATAAAAGTATAGTTTAAAGAGGTATATCTATAGGTATAATACCTATGTATTATATACATGTATTTTTATTTTGTATTTTCTTTGGGTTTTCATTCTGATTTTAATATACATATTTATTATAAATAATATTTACATAATTATAAAAATATAAAAATATAAAAATAATGAATAAATAATAAATTGAATATTTTAATCTGTACAAGTATACAAGTAGGGTCCAAAACTCAACTTTCAAACCGTAGCTCCGCCAAATGTGAAACCACCGCCATTAAAAAGCTTATTTTTAACTATATACAATTAAAGGTGAGTTTGATGCATTTGGAGTTTTCATTTGTGAGATACAGGTCTGGGAAGTTGGGATTCTGGATTTTTATTCAGATCATAACTTTTTATCTGTACATTAATTTTGTGTGAAATCAATTTTGTATTTTTCTTTATTTAATTATCTACAACTTTTATGTACGAAGTTTCTTTATTTGAAGTATAAGAAGTGGAACCAAAAATAGGTCCCAAAATGAATAAAGAATGAATAGAAAAACATTGGTATTTCTTCTGTATTTTGACCCTTATCTCCCCCTACTTCATTCCTTGTCGACCCATTCATCAAGATGCCTAGGTCTCGGGGGTTTGGGTCATAAAATATTTACAATATTTTATTCTTTTTCTTTTCTTTTATTTATTCTATAATTTTGGCTTTAATTACAGTGTTTTATACACTATTTACACGCACATGCATGAATGCTAATATGCTCTAATTAAGGGTATTTACACGCATTTGCTAAGGTTTTTGAGGCCAAAATGATAGAATAAAGATGACGAAATGTAGATTCATCAATAATCCCACAACAAACTTCCTGAAATCGTGTAAAAGTCGCTTCAGAGACACATGACCTACAAGAGGGTATCGAGCACAGGAACGTTTGCCTTTCCGCAAGGCAATAGATCACCATGAATCACTGTTTGTTGGTGGTTCCGACTCATCTTGTATATTTGTATGCTCATCCTGTGATGGAACTCGTACATCATGCACATCACTAGTTCCATCAGTCAAAACCAGGCTTTCAGAATGTAACTGAGGCATGCTGGATGTTGGGGAAGGCATTGGAACATGAAGGATAGGCTGAGGTATATATATAGGTGGGGGCGGAAGAACAACAACATCATCAGACTCAGAGGGACTCAACATGTCACCTGTAGAAGAGTAGTATATGATGGACTCGAAGAAGGTGACGTCAGCACTGACATAATATTGTCCTTTTACAAGATTAAAACACCAATAGCCCTTTTGGGTGTGAGAGTAACCAACAAACATACATTTGATAGCTCAAGAAGCGAGCTTGTCATGACCAGGACGCAGAGTATAGACAAAAGTCACACACCCAAATACTCGTGGAGTAAGAGAGAATAGATCCTTATTGGAAAAAGCAAGAAAGAATGATGCATTGTCACCCAAAATCGTCGAGGACGTCCGATTTATAAGATAACATGCTATCATCACAGCATCACCCCAGAAGGAATGCGGAGCCCGACTTTGTATGAGGAGAGTCAGTGTTTGTGTTTCAACGACACCATTCTGTTGAGAAGTATAAGCACGAGAAGTCTGATGAATAATGCCACATGAGCCGAAAAAATGAGACAATTGCGTAGTACAGTTGTCAAGTGTGTTATCCAAACGAATATATTTTATTGAGTAGAGAAAACATTCTTTATTTCAACCACAAAAGTTTAAATGAATGTACTAGCCTCAGACTTATGCTTTAAAAGAAAGACTCAGGACAGTCTGGCATATCATGAACACAAACAAGATAACACATGTAGCGGGGTTGGGGCGAGCGAGAGTGGTGGCGGCAGAGGGGTGAGATGGAGGGGATGGCGACGTCGGGTAGAGAGGGGGAGGATAGCGATATTGGCAGCGGGGAAGGGGGTAGGGAAAAGCGATGGTGACGATACATGGGTAAGGTGGGAGTTGTGGCGGCATCGGGTAGGAAGGTATAGAGGGAGGGTGACAGGAGTTATAGGGGAGGTGGCGGCGGAGAGGGACTGTAGAGGGTTGTGTGTCGGGGTCATGGGATTGGGCGAGCAGAAGTGGGGGGCAGCAGTGATGACAGTGTGGAAGGGGGTGCGCGGTGGCACAGGGATGAAGTGGAGGGGGGCGGGGGAGGCACTGGAGAGAGGAGAGAGTAGGGTTGGTGTGTAGGAGGAGGGGAGGAAAAGGTGGGCGGCGGCACGGGTGGGGAGGTTGCGATGGCGCAAGGGTGAGGTAGAGGTGCAAGTACAACAACAATGACTCGGAAGGGAAATCCAAGGACGACGGGCGGGGTGGGGTCGTGGTCAGCTTGAACGATGAGGGTGCGAGGGAGGTGAGGCGGGGCTGCAGTGGGGCTGGGGAGATCGTCAATGTTGCGGGGGTGGTGCAGGGGACATGCGAGGGGGCTGCGGGCGTTGGCGGAGTCGATTTCATGGACGTCGGTTGGTCGGAATCTTGCTGGACAGCAAGCATAACATCGTCGACGGCAAGTTTTTCTGATTTTTCTTCATCAAAAATCAGGACAGCGACTTCGACATCGATAGACTTCGATCCGACGGTGCTCGGGGTCCGAAAATCAGCAACCAAATAGCGTATATTCGATTGAAACTCGAGCAATACGGACATCTAACTCCTTGTTGTATGTCTTGTTGGCTCGCCGTTTACGTTCCGATGAACGATAGTCTTTCATTGTGTGCATGTGCGAACCTCAATACAGATCGTCAGATCGTGAAGACGACCTTGATGCCATGCTCTGATACCAATTAATGCAAATGAAAAATTGCAACGGTAAAAATAAATAAATTTGCGATGGAAATATTTGGTGAAGAAGAGATTGGCGGGAAAAGGAGAGAGAGAGAGAGCCGGGTGAGCGAGATTCGAGAAAGAATTGCATAGATCGCGGAAGGGAGAAGAGAAAGAGAGATAAATCTCAATTTGATTTCAACTTGAACTATTTTTAAACAAAGGACTGCCCTCCCCTTTATATAGGAGGGGTGGGATTACAAAAATAGAAACAAATCAAAATTCAAATCCTGGCTTATCCTAATTTGGAATCTAAATATCCCTAACTGACTCACTGCCTAGTATAACTGATCAACTATTTAATTCGAGATCACGTGTGATCCTTTTATTTAAAATAAAATTGCAACAGACTAAACATAATTACTTGACTCCAATTTAATTTAACAAAAAATAAATCCCTATTTATTTATCTCACATTGCATCAACGGGCTAGATGATGTGACCTTATCATTGTTGTTCTTCTAAGGTTCGACGGCTTGCATGGAGAGGAGGTATGCACTGAGGGTTACGGATGATATTGCACGATCTCCTCTAAACTGGAACCCTCCGAACTGGGCGGCACTGTCGTTGGTGAGATTAGGGTTCCAGTTCGGGAACCCTAGTTTCCCATGATATTGCACGATCTCAAAAAACAAAATGCATGATCCTCAATGCATAATCTCCAAGAACAAACTCAGTAGAACAGATCTCTACAATACAACAAAAATGAATCCCCCAAAATCGGTTTGCTTTGATACCATGTTGAAATATGAAATGCAAAAGCGAAACGATAATCAGAGACAAAGAACCAAACATAAACATCTTGTTTTGCGTGTAACCCTACTCCCTAAAGAGAGGAATGAAACACGGGAGAATGCCTCTAAAGGCCAGATCGTCTATTGCTATCTCTCAATGAGTATAGGGGATGTAGGGTTCCTTATATAGCTCTACAAACATACAAGAGTTCCTCGGATAGTAGATGTGGGTCTAAACATGAATGGGGGGTAATTACATCTTGTAAAGATCTAATTACCCTCCACTATATACTTCAACCATACACAAACACTTCTTTTGAATTATAACACATAAATTGCATAGCAACTCCATATAAATTAAAAAAAAGCTAAATAATCAGCTATTTGTGTCGCATAATTTAGGCGTCGTGCAAACAAACATAGATCAAACAAAGCAAGCAAGAAACAACTACAACTCGAGATGTATAAGGTTCATCAGGGGTACTCCTCAGTGACGATGACAAGTCTCTCTCTTGTATTTCTCTTGTATTGTAGCAAACAGATTATGGAGCAAAGACATAACCTGAGAGGATTTATATAACACCCCCGAATAGACGGATCCACAAAATCGAAAACATGTCACCCAAACATAGAATGTTGTTTCAAGAGCATTCATTGAAATCTTTTATAATCGGAAATAAAATTCTAAAAACATCTATCTGAGTTACCAGGTTCCACGCAAAAGATACTATAAATAATTACTTGAAAATCACTAACACAACTTGCCACGCAAGCACAAGGTATGTAATTGCATATAAGTTACTTATGTGGAACACAAGCATGTCTCAAACAGCATAACGGAATACATCCATGTCATACTGAAGAAGAGATCAAAATATCGGAAGTTAAGACCACATTTTTCTACATGATTATTTAGGAATATAGGTTTCACTGCACTAGTGATCCGACAACAGGAAAGGTATGTAATTTCAGATATTAAAGCAGAGAATTGTCTATTTAAAATCATTTCCATCTTTACCTTTTCAGTCAAGTCAAGAGCTCCACTAATAATAGTGGTTTCATCATGGGTGAGTTCTCCACCTTTACCTGCCTGCATCAGAAAATTATCAATGGGAAATGGGAAAAGGAAGAATTTCAATAAATGCTAATTTTAGAATGAGTACTATTACGACTACTGGTAACCAACCTCTTGGCTATGGATTGAAACTAGGGCTTTTAACTGAGCCCTTCGAAAAAGTGCAGACTGGTTATGCCCCAATACACAGTCAAGAACCTAAATCGTAGTACAAAATATATTTTCTGTGAGCAGACATATTCAACTTGTAGCTTCCTATGGCAACACCAACATCCATAAAAATGGCATTCAGTTATACGGCTGTATTAAAGTAAGAGTTCAGTGCTACAACAACAAAAAAGACATTAAATTAATTACCTTCCCAACTGGGTAAGAAATAGGGTAACAGATTATCATCAATATGCGGACGAGCCAGACTAGATTGGCCCCAACAGCTAAACCATATCTTGTACATATTGCTTGTGGAATAACCTGAGGATACGATAAAGGAACTTCTTATAAACGGTTTTGTAAGAAAAGGGCAAGGTCGTATCTTTCAGAAATGGAAGAATAAAAGACCTCTCCGAAAGCTAGAACAAATGTCACAGACAAAATTATAGCCACCACTGGATGGAAAATCATATCAAGAAATATCGGAAGTGCCTGCAGATAGGAAAATGTAAGCATAAACACCGTCAAAAATATGATGGCAACATTAGGAGACCTATTTTCCAAAAAATGGCCAAAAAAATGCTCCTGATCAGGAAATTTATTTGGATTAAAGATGGTAACAACTAAAAATAGTGATCTAGAAAAAGGTCGATCAATCGAAAAGCTCGACTTTGGACAGTGAACTTAAAGGGAACACGCATGTGAGTCATCTGAATTTATAATAGAAGCTTTTGCACAAAATTAACTCAATCAACTCTCTAACATGGGAATTCAACATATCAGTTAGGATAAGCATCGAGTAACTAGTAACTACAGAGGCCAACATAGTGATCAGTTGATCTGTTTAAAGTGGGAGACAGCATTTCCACATATTGAAGAACGGTTCAATCCAAAACTTCAGATATTCCCTATCACCAATAACTATCCAAACCACACCAAACTCCAAAAGCAACAACCATCTTGTTCTCGTCCCACATTTTTAAGACTCCAGCAAAACCTTATATCTCACTTTTGTGCCCAAAAATTCTTTGTTTCTCCGTCAAATCCAAGAGAATTTACTTCTTGGACTAGTACACTTAATGGTATTACAGTTTACACAACCAGCATATGTTAGATGGCTCTCTTTCACCTTCCCTTTCTTTAATACCATGCCTCTGCTTTACCTCTCCATAATTGGTTATTCACAGACGTCATGCGCTCTCCTCCCCAAAAACAGACGCCAATCCAAATAGTTGCTGTTGTTTCTTTAACCCATTTGCAAGAAGAAAGTCAGTAAATGCAAATGCCTCTAGTATATTTATTGTGAATGTAAAAGACACAAAAGTAATGGGTTCCGGACCAAAGTGCCATTGATGAGCTTCATTAGATGAGTACAATACAACAGCGATAAGAGGAGAACGGGCGTCAGACCTCCATGGCAGCAGCGTTGCAAAGCAAGAGGGTGACAAGGAGCTGATGCTGCTGCTGGACAACTGGGAATATGGCAGCTGCAGGCAGCAACTAGTTGCATTCAATGCAAGATAACACTTAATTATAATAATAGCCAATAATTGATTGAGAATCACCAGTTAGCCCCATCACGAAGAAAAGACACATGGATATAATAGATACTAGTAGTGGTGGTAATAGGAGTGGGGAGTGAGAGAGAGAGAGAGACCAGCCTGGCGCTTCTCGGTGGGGGTGCCGCTCTGCTGGAGGACCTCGAGGTCGACGAGGCCGAGGGACATGAGGCCGAGGGTGAGGCCGGACATCATCCCGGCGAAGAGCACGAGGAAGCACGATATCCCCGAGGAGACAAACCACCAGGGCGATCCGAAGGGGATGTCTCCGCCGCCCTCGCCATTGCCCGTCACCATCCTCTACCTTCTTCTTCTTCTCCTTCGTCGCGTCTCCCTCTCGTTCTCGCTGTGTGTTTGTGTGTGGGAGTCTGCGAGTGAGACGGAAAGAGAGAGAGAGGGAAATAAGATCCGGGTGGAGGTGGGGATGCGTGCGGTCCGAGGGGAGGGAGGGACAGGCTTTGCATCAAAACTGCCTTGTCTTTCCTCTTTCCCCACCTGTACCCCTCCTGCCACTTTCCATCCCCTTTCCCTATCCCCTCCATCTTAACAAAAAAAATGCATCCCTCCAAATCCTCCCTCAGATCATCACAATAACAAATCTAACTATGGTCTATGCAACTTCACCTACATATGTTCTAATTATATAATAATCTGATTGTCCCTTAATGGTAGATTAATGAACCAATGACTACACAGAATATTGAACCAGCATGTGTCTAGGGCTCCATAAATATCTAGTTCGTGCTTGCCATTCCATCCTAACGGCTGGTTTCATTGGAACAAAATTATTTTGGAGGTAATTTCTTACATTATCATTCATGGTTGGTTGGTGTAAATGGTAGATAAAAAGATAAGCTGGTCATTCTTTATTACAGCATTCATAGACCTATGAACCATAATATTGTTATGCATGATTTTTTGGATCCTCTTGAGGAGTTCCACTGTTTCACTTGTCAAGAACCCAAATGTATCAAAATCAAAGAGATGAATACATGTTGATTGTCAATACATGCATTCTCATGCTTAGCCACTTTAGCTGAGACAGCTTTTTGTGCAGCGTATCCCACAACAAAATCACTCTTTATCGGACCCACCAACGAAGAAACTCTGGTCAAATCAACACACAAATTATGCATAACAATGTTATGGTTCCTAGGTCTATGAATGTTGTATTTCGAAGGATTGGATTTGCCATCCAAATGGGATTGCTGGTGCAGCTTGTTGCCCGTCTCCCATCAATTTCTATGCAATGACTAATAGTTCAATATGATATAGTCAAATGGCTTTTGATTTTATTTTGATTTTTTTACCCCTATGAATGGCATTACACCCTCATTAGGGTCCATGTCCTTCTTCCCCTCCTTCAACACCTCTTACAACCCAATGCCTCATCATCCCCTTTCATCTTTGACTTCTCACACAATGACTACCTAGCCATTGTGATCGATAACCACTATTCCGCATGTGCCCAGTTAACAGGAAAACCCTCGCACCACCATGAGTTTGATGCATACATGGGAAACTGATTTACTCCGAGGATCATATCTTCTATAGTCCTTATGAAAATAAGGCGCATGTATGAAAACTAGCTCGACACCGTCATCGAGAACATTGTGGTTAATTATTTTGTAGTCCAATGCCTCTCGATTACAAGTGTCTAGGATAATGACTTAATCACCGACTTCAATGTCATGCGAATCAATATCAAGTTCATTGTTGTCGTCGATAAAATCATCATCAACTCCCTACGTTAGGGTATTAAATTACGTTGTAACGCGATGCATGTACCCTCCAATAGCCAAGTTACTCAAGAGGGACAAATAATTAGGTAAAATGTTCCAATTAGTATTTTTTCTTGAAATCCAAAATTTTAAATTTACAACTATATATCACACGGTTGAAGTTTAAACTGTGAAAACTACAAAAGTAAACTACAAGTACCGGTACAGTCCACTAGTGGAAATACGCTATGAAATCTAATGGTAACTGTGAAAACTGAGGTTAATTCATGTTGCTTTGAAATATGTAAACACTGAGGGGTTCACAAAAAAGTATGTATGAGCAAAAGACACGCCACAGTTAAGAACATGCCGATAGTAATTATAATCTGACTATATTACATGTGTAAATAAAGTAAAGAGACAGATTATTGTGTTCTAACATTCATTTATCTTTCTAGTTACGTGTTCATCGTCCCAAATCAAATATATTGGATGTTATTGTAAATAATGCAATTTATTATCTGTACTCTAAGGCCCTGTTCGTTTGGGTCATAAGGAGGAATGGAATAAGGGGAATAAGCCCTCTACACGCTTCCCCGTGGTACGACTATTCCCCATTATTTCATCTTATTTCACTCTTATTCCTATCTTTATCCCACCTTACCTACTTTTATTTCACCTTATTCTCTTTATTCTTATCCTCTAGCCGAACGGAGAATAGACCCTTATTCCCCTTATTCCCCATCCTTATTCTTGCTTATTCTCCTACCGAACGGGCCCTAAGAGTAGTAGTTTTATTCATATAATGAGATCATCATTTCAAGGTATTTGTCATCATTTTAATTTCGACTTCAAACCATGTGGCTTTGAAAAATCGTAACATCATGCACTGGAGCTATTGAATTCAAGAAACACCTTGAAACTCCACTTTCAACCATCAACCCTAGCTTGCGTGTCATGAAGGAGAATACCTGGAAACAAGCAAATACATGGATATATATATATATTATCAAACGATCATTACCCTTAGCATATGCATTTAAAGATAATGCATCACAATTAAGGACTCTTGTGATGATTAATACTACCAATCTTGGACAATCTAATAGTGGTTGATGTACGCTAATTATAACCAAGGATAATTAATCTCGATTAGCATGAATTAGTGGTACTCAATACCAACTGATCATCGTTACTAAAACCACAAATTTTGAACATACACGTGTAAAACCATGAAAAGTCGGCCCGTGATTTTCAAGATGACATGGTCACTGACTAGGTTGCCATGTCATCATTATGCATAACTAGTTACTCAAGATGCATATCCATATGAGTAAAAGTCCACATAGAAAGAATAGTTGCCTCTAAATATTCGTCTATGCCCCTTCATTTGTATCCATCCATTCCATACTCAACCGTATACCCAAGGTTAAGAGGTTGGGGGCAAGAAGTGTCTAAGAGGATAGACTCACTTAAGAAGATACACTCCATATCTCTTCAAGATATATACTTCTAAACACAACAATTACGCTTCTATTAACACATCATTGCAAGCTCACGCCTAATTCCAAACTATGTTATCGATTGATTTTACAGCATCAAGAAACACCTCCTCTTGAATGGTTTTAAAAACTCTGTCCTTAATATTCGCGAGGTTGATAGAGCTATGCTTGTGAAAAACCTTTAGACTATCTTGCAAGCTCGGGACCAACCCTTATGGGTAGTGCTTATTAAAGGTAGATGGAAGTATATTGACACTGACTTCTATCTCGATGCGAGGTCCTCATTTCTGAAGGCTTCAAATTAAAGTTGCATGTGGCTTTACCACCGGACTCTCGGTTAATCAAGGAAATGGGGGAGGATTTGCCATTATTGCATATAAAATTCAATGCAGGAGTGGGAATTTCTAATCACTTCTCTGAGGCCTTTCAATTGGCTAACAATAAGGTTATTAACTTCAACTCTACTCACTTTGTTGTTCTTACCAGCCGGGTAGTATGAATCTGTCCCTGACCTGGGCTCCTATTACCCTTATTGCTATGGATTCCATCTAGAAGGAGAGATGTAGGAGATGTTGGGATGATATTTCTCAACCCGAGAATATTATTTTTAACTTGGTTGAAGTTTTTCTCTCAGATTTCACCTCTTGATTGTGATGCTCCTTTTGTGCCTTATAGAAATCTCCAACAGATTGGTCTCAATGGATCTGTAACCAAGGACTAGCATTGAAATGAATGGTTGATGTGGGTCTTGACCTCTCTATGGAGGCGCTCCTTTCGAGCTGACCTTCTTCTGCACCAGTTTGGTGTGCCTTGTTCTTTTTAGTTTTGGGTTCTTTTGTTTTGCTTCGCTCATATTTGTTGGCGTATCGGGATTAGACCACAAATTTTACATATTTTTTTGCGAACTACTACCGCTCAGGATGCTAGGATGGTTGAGCCTTTGGCCTCCTTGATGTATCCCTAACTCTTTCTTCTTTCTACTAAGCTTCTATATGAAAAAATAGAGAAAATGGTTGTAATGTGAATATAAGGGATTAAATAACTTGTAGGGGTGGATATTTCTTTTGGAATAAACGAAATAAAGAATGCTTGGAGCCAGAATAGTCAAAGCTAGAGGTTACAGAGTCTTCACCAATATTGGAGCTCAAGATACTTCTGTGGAACTTGAAGTATACCTTCCTTACAGGTCCACGTCTAATGTAGTTTTTTATCATCATGAGTTCGTGATTGATCGAAGAAGATCATGAGTCTCGCTTGCTATGAATCGTAGAAAATAAATGTAAGACAATAGGTTGGAGCTTGTCTGTTATCCAAGGATTGTTGTGCTATCTGTTTGCACCTCATTTACTTGAATGAAGATAGCAAACCATCCCACGAGTTTCAATGCATGCTGAATATGAACTTGGGGGAGGTTCTGAAGAACAAAATTGCGAAGTGGTGCCAAGCGTTAATTATTAATCCCATCTATTGATTCAAAGTGGGTGAGCCCTTTACATGTCCTTCCGAAAAAGCTGAGCATTCAAATGGTTACATATACGAATGGAGATGAGATCCCAACACAAGCACCCATGCCTACGTAGACTTGTATTATATCCTAAAAGTTAAAACCACAGTTGTTGATTTTCTGATGATATATGTGTATTCAACTTGGATTAACATGTTGATCATTTGTTTATTCCTGTATCAAATTGATACCAATTCTAATAATTTGATTAAACACGAGAGAATATCATTAGTAATAATTCTTTTCAACACTTTTTCAACGTTGAATTCCATGATACATAAATATATCATGAGATGTAATTTTTTCATAGTCCGTCAACTAGCTTATGGCTACCCCTTATTGAAAATTACTCATCATCAAATCTAGACACATGGGTTAGTGGCAACTATTGTGTGCTTGGCTCCAATGTATTATTTCACCTTATGTGGTATTTATCTCCTAAATTCTCAATTAGATGGTCGAAGGAAATTAATATCTGAATAGTCACATGAGTTTATACTTTTTACTCGTGACCTACTTACCAATGAAACTTTCAAATGAATTACAAATGGTAAACATCAAATGACCTCACAATATCTAACTTAATCATGTTCTTTATGATTGTGACTTTCAAACCAAGCACACGATATCACCATGGATTGTCTAACAAGGACATTGCTCTAAATAAAGCAACTCGATATCGGTAAGACTTGTGTTCAGCTATGGGCGTAAAACTTATCCCAACACACATTATTGATTGTGCATTTCTCAAACCTACATATGCTTCTAAACCGCTTCCCTCCCTTTTATATACACATTCTTTTATATAAATTACTTTTTATGCAAAAAAATATCGTGAAGGTTTTAGAAAATTTCCACACAAAAAATTGTACACATCTTTTTTTATTTAAGAACCTACGAGACCTTATATATAGATCTCAAGTTCGAGGACTCCGCTCTTTCCATTTGTATATTTGATACCATTAAGATGAACGTTGCTAAGGCCATTCAAGCCGTTAAATAGTCAAATAATCATTACATGTATTTTTCATAATTAAGGTCAATTAATGTATATTAAGTTTGAAAAACTCCTAATTTGATCCTGTTATATAGTGTGCATATTGTACATATTCTTCTTTGTTGTTCATTTACGAAAAGTATCTAAAAATTAGTTTAATATGCATATATATTTTACTTAAATAATTTTTAATTAAAATCTAAAAATAGTAAAATAATAAAAATAAATATTTGATGTGTATTAAATGGGAAAAAGGAGTATGCTCCCTATGTATATCTAACTTACATGCTCCCACCATTTTCTTCTGTATTTTTTTATTTTTTTGAAATGAAACCTATTGGAATTTAAATCACAATATATGTCACTATGGTGTTATTAAAAATTTGATTTAATTCGAGACTTCTATCCCTTCTATCAAGAATGTCAAATTTTAATAGTCTCAGAATTGCTGAAATTGACCCCTTCAAATAGAAGGCATAGGAGTCTCTGTTTCCGACAAAATTGGAATGACATGTTAGGGGATAAAGTGATGAATATACATATTTTCATTTCTCTAACAAATAAAGGGGGGATGAGGGTGGGAGTAGCCAATTGGCTACACCTAGGGTGTAGCCTCATTTAACCCATATTAAATACCTACCAAAAATATAAGTATGTACAATCGACACTCCAGTGATATCCAGTGGACTTCGTTCGGCATTGCAGCACGCTCATCGTTGTTGCCTGAGCTCGGTGGCATCGTTGATTATATCGAGCGATGACTAGGAGCACGTTAGAGGTCCAGCACAAACCCCTCCTCTGCTTCGTTCTTCATATTCTTCGTCATGTAACACCCAGCTCGCCCCCTTTTCCTTTTCTCCCCATTCATTTGAGCAGCACCCACACCCACCAGTCCTCTGAGCCATCGTTGCAGCACCACCACACTCACACCATCGTTGTGAGCCTTCGACATCGCCATCCCCTTCTTTAGACCTCCCACCTCCTTGCTCTGCCTCCTCGTTGCAAGATCCCCACTCCGACCACTTCGATTGGACCCTCCACCTCGCTCCCTCTCGCTCTTTTTGGTTTTGCTAATGTTGTAGGAGTCGCCTAAATTTCACTGGTCGGACAAGTGAGGATGCGATGATCACCTGCTTCGCCTCCAATGAGCCCGCACCACCACATCGATCCAGCCATCCTCGCGCCTTCGAAAAGCCACCTCCATCTTTGCCAACCTTCTCTCGAGCTTTGGGGTCCATGATTTTAAAAACTAAATCAAACCAGCCATTTGAACCGGTTAAATCAAGAATCAGAGGAAAAATGGTCCAACCACCCGGTTTTTATACAGAAATAAAAATCAGTCATGACTGATCAAAACTCGGTTGGACTGCTTAAACCCGATTGAACCAATTGAACCAAACCATCGGTTCAACCATCCATTTTTTGTCAAAAAATAATTTCAAATAAATTAACAAAATACAAACTTTTTCTGAAATATTCATAATCTAGTCTCGTTCTAACCCATAATATAGTACCCCTTTATCTCTTCTCCTTCACAGGTGCCAATGACTCATTATCGCTTGTCCCTTCCTGCATAGCATTGCCTCTCTCTTCTCACATTGTGTGCGAGGTTGTCCACTTATAACAATAAAAAACGAAGAAGATGTTCTCATAGTCATACTATGAGAAGCAATAAATTAACAATACTTAAACGTTAATTAGAGTTTAAATATTTTAAAATTATTATTTTTTTATATCACATATATGTAGTTATATAAACTTTACGAAATATGATTATTATGCACTTTTGAGTTTTTTAAGAACATTTATATTCCTAACTTTTAAGCAATTTCACATGTGCTCCTATATTTTCTTAAAAAACGCACAACATCATCCTTATTTTGGTATAAAGTAGGAGCACAAGTGTACTAATAAAAGGCCTTTACTGTTAATTTTGTAAAAATATAAGGGGCACATGCAATTGTATTAAAAGTAGGGATATAAGTGTTATTGGAAAAATTTGGAAGGATAATGGTAAATAAATACTCGAAAGATATGCTATAGCATTTTTCATATTTATTCGTTTGATATACCAGTCTAACCCGGTTCGACCCGATTGAACCATACGAAGCAAACCAATAATACAACAGTTCGATCTTTTTTTATTTCTTTGAACTGCTGACATCATCATCGGTTCGACCGGTCGGTTTCATTGGTCCGACCATAAAAATCAAAAATCGATAGATGTCCGGTTTGATGTCTGGTTCGATTTTTAAAACCTTGTTGGGGTCTCCCATCCAAGCCATAGGAACTCAGTGGATCTTAGATACTCTTCCCGGAGCTCCGCCCATCATCAATCGCACCCAAAGGAGCATGGAAGAGTAGCAGCCATTGGATTATGGCTCGGTCCGATCTAACGACTCGTAGAAGCCACATCCCCTGCCGCTCGATCACATGTGGAGGCATCCTTCACAAACCACCCATCATCTTTGCGATCTGGGTTGTCGGATCATCTAGATCAGCCAGTTCTAAGTTACACCCGAGCCTCGCCTCTACTCTAGTAGGTTTTGGTCCACTGAGCCTCAATCCAGCCACCTCACCACGCCACCTGGAGCCCAGCCCGAAGTGCCACCCGAGCCTAGCGCTCGTCATGTGTAGGAAGCATGTGCATAGGTAAATTGCAGTGTCGATCCTAGAGTTCTCCACATTCAAACTCTAGGGAAAATTGTACCCAAACCCCGTTAGGTCTTTCTAATTAGAGAAACGTCCCGACGCACTTTGTAAAATTATAGGATACACCTTGTGGGTTATTTTATTTGCAGGTAAGTCCTCTACTGTGTATTTTTATTAGTTCTAAATTATTTTAAATTATGTTTTCATTGCAAAAGGCACATAGACTCTTTTGTTTATAACTTGAGCATCTGAACTCCAATTGATATGAAATTGATCTTATTAGAAAATTCGTTAAATGCTCTTTCTGTTAGCATGCTTTATTCTCTAATATGGTGCTCATATAGTTAATAAAAATTTAAAGAAGCCCGTTGATAACTTTACCTTGTTTTGAATGACATAATTAGCACATAGGTCCAAAAATTGCATCTAAATAGGCCTTGGAAAGCTTAATTCATGTATATTTTAATTATGAAATTATATCTTTGATTTATGATGATTAATTCCCTATTTAAGATTGAAAGTGAATTAAGTGATTTTGGGACTTTGAATCTTATGTGCAATATTCTTTAAAAATGAATTTGGAGATGAAATTTGCATGTTAATGGAGATTAATTTCTGTAATGTGTTGGCTTGAGATTGAACAAGAATTTCCGGAGCTATTTGTGCTTGTGCATATATTTTATTCCATTGGCATATCATGCATTTTGTGCATTATATTTCACATAAAAATTGATAAAAGTTCATGCATTGCACCAAGTTAACTGGTTGAACCCTATAATTAATCAAACTAGCTACTAACCTTAGGCTAAAACCACCAAGTACACATACCTCATTATGTTGATCGTGAGGCTTGCCATGTTAAAGAAACAAACACCGCACCTCTTTGTAGAGACATATTTGTGCAATTCTAATTGAGTCGCTTAAGCGTCGAACTGTAACATAATTAGCATTTATTAATATAGGAATTTGAGCGGTCGCCAACAACAGAGAGAAAGTCATCACTTTGTTGAGATTGAAGTGACTTGGATCTGATTTGGTGATCATCCATGTGGATCTTCGATGACCAATTTGATTGATACAAATGTCGAGGCCGCGACGTCATTGGCCCCCAAATAACGAACCGGGGAAGGAGGTAACTGCCCTTGGTCTGGGTATACTCCTTAAGAGAACGCATGATATATTTGTTATGTAGAACATAGAGGTTTTCCACCCTTGTCTTTCTCGCGGGTTCAAAGGAGGAGACTATCAGCTCCATTGCCTCTTTGTACACAAAGGAGTTCAAAGGCTTACAATCCACAACAAGAGAAACCTCATAGTGAAAGTTTTAGAAATGAATTTAATCTTCCTAGGTAGTTCGTGGAAAATTGGCATCTGTACATGCATACAAATGTGAGATAAGTCTGTATCATGGAAATTCGGGACCTTGAAAGTGGTAAGCTTGTCAAAATCGTACACCACAAGGATGAAGAGATGAGCATTTTTGTAGTAGGATTTCATAAGCCTGCAACCAGGCATGGGGAACTTCCTTCCTAGCGGTAACTCCAAAGTTGGTAGACCAAGGGTGAGGGAGCATCGAAGCCTAAAGGAAATGGTAAGAATAGAAATCTTCCAGCGACATGGAGTCTCCAACCTCTAGTAGATAGCACTCAGTACACAAGATCGATAAGGATCCAAACTTGGCATTGCCTAAGCTCGCATCATGTGGTTTAAGGGCTCATCAAGCGATGGTAGTACATTTGAAGTTGACAGGAGCACACAAATCTCCATGAATTCTTTGAGCTGCATGATATCAATGGAGCAATCAAGATGCCACGATGCCACATATGGACTAGTAGTGTCCTCATTCCAAGTGACCGAAGCATGAGCAACTTCTATGGTCGAAGCAGGAAGGAGTGAGGGAGGCAATGGTTTCAGTCAATGGAGGTAGTAGTGGGAATGACAGTAGGACTCCTGCCACAAACCTAGCGTATTTAAATTTCCCCTCCCCACCACAACGAAACACTAAACATCAGATCAATAGTTTTTACTAGCGGTTTGAGGTTCTTTAGATTTGGAGAATCAAACATGATAAGAGTTATCTGAGATAAGGTCCTTCTCCCATTTTGTACAAACTAACTCCTAAAGGACGGATTTGAGAGCAGTTTCCCCTCTAGAAGATTTTACTCAAATGTCTAACCTCTCCCCCATTGAATCCATATCAAATGGGATTATAATCTCCTCTCGTGATTGCTCATCATAACCAACAATATATATTCTCTACTACCTTCAAAGGTCATTAACTGTAGTGAGCGAGATCATAGATCCGAGAGCTCTTATGGCTAGGGTAAGCGATATATCAAACCATCAGGGTCGAGGGTGGTTCTTCACATGATTGTCGTCAACCATGTATCTTCTCATTTGCTTGAGATTTTAGAGCAAATATGAGATTTGAGGGTTGGATTTATGCATTATACTATTTGGTTAGTTTTTTCGTCTAAAGTTTTTAGCTATTTTACCTACTGCATGAATGAATTCATGGGTTCTAAACCTTCGTGTTCGATGGAAACCTCGTGTTGATTGATTGAAGAAGACATATGAGGTCACATCCTATTTGTTATAATATACAACAACAAAGTCTTTTCCCACAATTAAGTCGGGTCGACTACATGGATTTTGTGTCTCCATTCAGATATGTTTTGGTCATTCTTGAGCTTAAATCCAAATAACTAAGATCCCTTCGGATAGTCTCATTCCAATACTTCTTGGCCCTTCCTCGCCCTCTCTTAACTGGCTCAACATTCCAAATCTCACATCTTCTAACCGATGCATCAACTGACCTCATTTGCAAATGGACAAACCACCTTAAGCGGTTTTCTCTCATCTTATCCTATATTGGAGCTACACCAACTTCTCCTTCTTATCACATCATTTCGAATTCTATCTTTTTGTGTATGACCACACATTCACCTTAGCATTTTCATTTCTACTGCTGTCATTCTTTGCACATGTCTATGGCTCGCAGAACAATATTCTGTTCCACAGAGCATAGCAGGTCTCGCAGCTGCTTTGTAATACTTTTCTTTAACCTTCAAAGATATCAGAAAGAACAGCAGAGGCTCCTCTCCATTTTAGTCAACCTGCATTTATTCCATGAGTAAAATATCCATCAATTTCCACATCCTATTGTAAAATAGATCCCAAGTGTCCAAAAGAGCCTTTCTTTAGAATGTAATCGTCTCCAATCTTCACCGCAAGTCCTTCACCGTTGTTTACATCAAATGTACACTGCATATATTTAGTCTCAGACTTATACGAAAATATTTAGTCTCTAAGACATCTCTCCAAACCTCCAGCTTCTCATTTTCTCCATCTCTTGTCTCATCAGTCAGCACAATATCATTGACAAACAACATACATCAAGGAATCTCATCTAAATGTGACTAAACAACTCGTCCATAATCAACATAAAGAAGAATGGACTCAAAGTTGAACCTTGGTGTAGATGTTGATGTTAAAATAATCAGTCCTCCCAGGATAGATCCTTACACAAGATGAAGCACCCTCGTACATATTCTTATAAGCTTAATATATAGAATATGTACTTTTCTCTTCTCCAAAACTCCTCTCATAGGACTGAATCACATGCCTTCTCCAAATCAATAAAAAAATCATATGGAAGATCTTCTTTCTAACTCTACAAAGTTTCATTATTCTCATCATTAACTGGATAGCTTCCATAGTTGAGCGACCTGACATGAATCTGAATTGGTTTTTAGTTACTTTGGAAACTTGTCTCAACCTTCTTTCGATCACATGTTCCCAAATTTTCATAGTATGACTCATCAGTTTGATACATCTGTAATATGAACAATTTTGAATGTCTCCTTTGTTCGTATAAAGAGGCACCACAATGCTTATCCTCCATTCTTCAGGTATTTTCTTGCTTTGTCAAAAATAATTGAATAAATTTGTGAACCAAGTCAAACCTCGTTCACCTAAAACTTTCCAAACTTCCATAGGAATGACATCAAGTCCTACTTTTTTCCATGTTTCATAACCTGTAAAGCATTCTATACTTCCTTCCTTTGTATCTATCTATAGCTGATACGATTCAAATAACATTCACTACCAGCAGGATCTTCCAAAGTGATGAATCTTGTATTCATCATGCTAAAAATCAATTTTTAATCCCTTGGCTTAAAGAACCCAATAAAAATCACCAATATTTCATCATTATTATATTGTATTATATTGTGTATAATTGACCTCTAATTATTATATTAATTTATTATTATTTAATTTGTAATTATTTAATTATTAAAACCCCTAAAAATTAGGTTAATTAATTGTCTATAATTTCCCAACCCTTAAAAGAACTAAAAAATACAAAAAAAACTCAAAACCAAAAAAGCATGTGTTTTTAACCCTTTAAAAATACCCCCAAAACTCACTTTTTTACAATGACCTCTTTTGGCATTTTGTCCAACATGAAACTTGTAGATCTCTCGAGATCTACAACTTTCATGTTTTGACTTTTTCTTAATTTTGCATGTACCCAATTCTTTTATATCTTTCTTTATTTTTTACATTTTATGATTTTTTATTGGGCGACGTGGCGCCCTCTGGACCGCCCACGTGGCCCGCTCCTCCTTCCGCCACCCGACGCCCTCCTGGGTCATCTGATCTTCTCATTCTCGCCTCCATCTCCGTCATTCGTCATTCGCCCAATCCCAGCTACCCGATCATCCTCCAGGTGTCATCACCGCCGCTCATTCGTGCCTTATCCACAACCACCCGATTCTGTCACCATCCCACGCCCCTCCTTGCGCCACGCCATCCCCTCAGTCCCCGCCGTATAATGAGACACCATATCGCATCCTAGCCATCTGTCACCGCCTAACTCTCCGTCGCTGGATTAGGTCTCTGGATCGGATCCTAACCCTCCGACCACGCCTCCATCCGAACCGTTGGATCGCTATATACAACGGCTAGGACTTCATCTCCTACCTCCTGTAACCCCCCCCCAGCCATTTCACCTCGCCTATGCACCTCCCCGTTCTAATCTTGGAAGGCACCAGAACCACTCCCTCCGTCTCGTAACGCCTCCCCTGCATAGCCCTTCACTCCGTCTCCCTCGCGTAACCCCCATCGACACTCGCCATCACTTCCAGCCTTCAAGTCGCCCGTTGCAACACTCCGCCTCACCACCCGAAATGCCTCCAACTCCTCCTATAAAATCAACCTCTCCGCCCACCGTCGTTGTTATCCACCACTCAACGGGGCTATGCCCTAGCCTCCTCTGCCCTCGGATGACAACTGAGGGTGGCCTTGTCGAGGCGACGATGGTCACCACCCCTAGGTGTGATCCATGGTCTATTGACCATGTTGTGGCTGCCCCGTGCGCCGTTGAGCTCCGAGGCCCATCTGGCCTCGCCGGGCGACGACCGGAGGCTCCCAAGGAGCCTCAGCCCAAGCTGCCACCTCCACCAATTTCTCCTCTCCGGTGAGGTACTCCTCTCCATATTTTAGTTACTTTTTCTTTGAATTTCTCCGCCTTCTACACTACACTCCATCATTGCCTGACCACCTTCATGTCTCCGCCGACCACCAACGACCTTCGTGCCACCTTCTCCTCCCTCCAGAACCCCTTCGCTACCCGACCCAATGCCTCCGTCATCACAGCGGAGGACCTCCCAGAGCCGCCACATTCTTCACCTCTGCCTAGCTCCCATTTCACTCCATCTCACTCGCACTTCACACGCACGTGGCTTCGGCTATCACCTAACCTTGCAAGATTTCAATGGTTGGGACGAACACGCTGCTCCGATCTAATGCGTCCCCTCCGATGACTCTCCTTCCGCCTTGCCCCTCCAGACGATGACGGAGCTCCACCTTGTCCCCACCAGCTTCGCCCGGACCTCACCCATCCTCCTTGACCATTAGGCTGTCCCATGGAGCATGGTAGAGCTCCATGACCGATGTCGGATCCCATTCTCCTGCGGCAGCCAGCGGCGAAGGAAGATGACCAGCTATTGTCCGATCGTTTTGATCGGATGGTCTAGATGATGACGCATGTCAAGGCTGAACCTCACGCAGAACCAGAAGGTTCGGATCCACCGAGCCTTTGGCTGAGCGACCACTTTACGCCACGTGGCCCGGCCCGAGCCTCATGCCGCACCTACAGGCTCGGGCAGACCTAGCCAAGGGCCAAGCCACCAGTAGAGGCCACGTGTCCCCGAGCCTACGATGTACCTCGAGCCTGGCCCATCGCGTGCATCGTACGTGAGGGCTCGGGAAAATTGCAGAGATGACCCTGATCCTTTTGATAATTACATATCGGTCCTCCAGATGTGTGTGTCACGTGCGTGCATGGGTATTTTACAGGAGGGCCCTCAAGGTTTTATAGAATTACAATTTGGTCCTTGCATGCTTTGGAAATTTTATAACAGACCCCTGCCGATTTTTGTAAATTGCAATAGGTCCCTCCAGGGACCTATTTGTGATATTTATCATTTTATTTCCCATATTTTATTTACATTTATGTCCGTACATTGTTTTCTTCATAACTTGAGCATCGTAGGTCCAAATTGCATGATTTCAGTGTTGGTTTGATCCTTGTTTCTCCATCTATCTTATGGCATGTTTAATTTTCTCATCTGACACTATTTCAAATGAAATGAATTTTAGTGTTAGATGGTATCCTTGCTCTATATGACTTTGCCCTTAATAGATGACTGTTCATATTCTTGTGCTCAATTTGACTCTGATTTCAAACGATATTTTGTTGCTCGTTTATGTAATCTTGTTAGGGCATATTTTGATTGCAGAACACTTGAATTCAATCATTCATGATTCTCACGCATCATATTATAATTGCGTGAAAATCAACAAAAAATTGTATTCATCATCTAAATTGAATTGTATACCGCATCTGCATGAAATCCTTAGAATAGACAAATTATTCACACATGCTCTTAAATGACCAAGATTCAATAAATAGATAGAGTAGCCCGTGTCCCTGTGTTCGACCTTATTAGACTTGTTAAGTATAAATATTCCACCACATTCAAACAATTGTGGTTTTTGCTGATTGTAATTCGTCTCCTATACTAAGACAATTATTGATTCTTAAAGAGGCGATTTCCACGTTCATCAAATGGCACCGTTGCCGGGGACACGACTCACCATTATTATTTGTTGGATTTTGACATATTTTAGTGTTGAATATTTTCAAAATTCACATGCTCTTAGTTGACCAAGATTCGATAAATAAATAGAGTAGCATGTGTCCCTATGTTCGACCTTATTAGACTTGTTAAGTATAAATATTCCACAACATTCAAACAATTGTGGTTTTTGCTGATTGTAATTCGTCTCCTATACTAAGACAATTATCGATTCTTAAAGAGGCGATTTCCACGTTCATCAAATGGCACCGTTGCTGGGGACACGACTCACCATTATTATTTGTTGGATTTTAACATATTTTAGTGTTGAATATTGTCAAAATTCACATGTTTTCTTTTCATGCATTATTTTTGCATCATTTTTACTGATTAATTTCCTTTATATTTTTTCTAGCATTTCTCTTTTGTGGCAGGGCCCATGAAGATCGAGGACGCTGATCTCCATGGAGGCGTGGAGTTGGGAGCTCCCGCTGAAAAGTACACAAAAGAATTGGCGAAGAATTTTAGGAAATTTTATCAGTTCTGTTTGCATTTGCATATTGTAAAAAAAGTGTTGCATGTGCATTTTTAATAGTCCTCATAAGAGGGCTCGCATGTTGTAGAAAAAAGTAGATCACTAGATGATCTACCCCCCCCCCCCCCCCCACACACACACTTGCACGTATACACTCACCCCCCAATCATCCCCCTCCTCTATGTATATTTCACACAATCACTCTCCCCCCTTTCACACCTTAAATTGTACACATTGCACAACCCCCCCCTCTTCTTCCTCAATAAAAACACACCCCTCCTCCTCCCTTGTATCTTAGTGTAAAAGCTTCTCCCAACACAAACCCCCCTAGTTCAAATCCTTTATTTAGGCTAATTTTAGCCTACGTATAGGGGGACCCGGCTCATTCACCCCTCCCTCTCTGAGTCTCCTTGTACTTAGGTCAATTTTTGACTTAAGTATAGGGGCCCTCCTCCTCAGTTCTGCTCCCTGTATTTGACCGAACCATGGTTTCGTATCACTTATGCTATGAGAACATAGCAAAAGTTAGGTATAGGGGGTATACCGTATATTACTGTATATTTACTTTAGCCATTGCTCGTATTTTTAAACCTTTTTGAAAAATCTTTTTCGGCTTGGTTTTAGTAAACCTGTGAACTGAGTTCTGTAAGAATCCTGTAAAAATGTTTTCTTAAAAATTGAGGGGTTAAACTTGTTGTAAATAAACCCTTTTTCAAAAACTCCATAAAAATTTGAAAAATTAAAAACTTTCTTTGAATGAGACTTAGACTACTAGGCTGAGAAACTATTTCAGTGAGGGAACCTTGGTCTCCCTTGGCAGAGTGGGTGATTTAGATGACACTGTATACGACTCCGTCCTCAAGTAACACAGGTCCGTCTAACGGACCGTACTTACATCCATACTGGCTGAGAGTAGATACATCTATTCCTACAAGTCTGGGCCAATCATTGTCTCTCAAAAGAATTAAACAAGAACAACAACAACAAAGCCTTTTCCCACAGTTAAGTAGGGTCGGCTACATGGATTCTTCGCCTCCATTCAGATCTATCTTGAGTCAATCCAGGGCTTATATCCCAAAACTAAGATTCCTTCATATGGTCTCTTTCCAACACTTCTTGGGTCGTCCTCGCCCTCTCTTAGCCGACTCAACATCCCAACACTCGCATCTCCTAACCGGTGCATCAGCTGATCTTCTTTGTAAATGTCCAAACCATCTTAAGCGATTTTCTCGCATCTTATCCTCGATCGGAGCTACACCAACTTTCTTTCTGATTAAATCATTCCGAGTCTGATCTTTACGTGTGTATCCACACATCCACCTTAACATTTTCATTTCTGCTACATTCATTCTTTGCACATGTTTATGGTTCACAGGTCAACATTCGGATCCATAAAGCATAGAAGGTCTCACAGCTGCTTTGTAAAACTTTCCTTTAATTTTTAAAGGAATTTTCTTATCACAGAGAACAGCAGAGGCTCCTCTTCACTTTAGCCAGTCGGCACTTATTCTATTAGTGACATCTCCATCAATTTCCCCATCATGTTGCAGAATAGATCCCAGATATATAAAGGAATCTCTCTTCTGAATGTTATCGTCACCAATCTTCACCTCAATTCCTTCACCATTGCTTCCATCAAAGGTGCACTCCATATATTCTGTCTTAGCCCTACTTATACGAAATCCTTTAGTCTCCAACTCATGTCTCCATACCTCAAGCTTCTCATTTACTACATCTCTAGTCTCGTCAATTAACACAATATAATCAGCAAATAACATACACCAAGGTAACTCATCTTGAATGTGACTTGTTAACTCGTCCATAATCAAAGTAAAAAGAAATGGACTCAAAGCAGAACCTTGATGTAAACCAATGTTGATGTCAAAATATCCAGTCTTCCCAGATGGGGTCCTTACACAAGAAAAATCCCTATCATACATGTCCTTTATGAGGTTAATGTATAGGACATGTACTTGTCTCTTCTCCAACGCTCTCCACAATATCTCTCGTGGGACATAATTACAAGCCTTCTCCAAATCAATAAAGATCATCTGGAGGTTCTTCCTTTTAGCTCTATAAATCTCCATTGTTCTCCTCAGCAAATGGATGACTTCAATCGTTGAGCGACCTGGCATGAATCCGAATTGATTTTCTTTTACGTTGGAAACTTGCCTCAACCTTCTTTTGATCACATGTTCCCAAATTTTCATAATGTGACTCATCATCTTGATACCTCTATAATTTGAACAATTTTGAATGTCTCCTTTATTCTTAAAGAGGCACCACGATACTCCTCTTCCAATCTTCAGGCATTTTCTTGCTTCACAAATAACATTGAATAGATTCGTAAGCCAAGTCAAACCACGCTAACCTAAAACTCTCCATACTTCTACATGGATGTCATCCGGTCCTACACCTTTCACGAGTCTCATAACCTTCAAAGCCTCCTCTACTTCCTTTCTTTGTATCTGTCTATAACTTGCACGATTCAAGTAACTTTCACTACAAGCTAGATCACCCAAAGTGATCTCTCTATTTCCTTCCCCAATGAAAAGTTTATGGAAGTACTGCTCCCACCTAGTCTTTATATCCTTCCGAGTAACAAGCACATGACCTTCCTCGTCCTTAATGCATCTTACTTGAGAAATGTCTTTGGTCTTTCTTTCCCTTGCTTTGGCCAACCTGAATATATCCTTCTGTCCCTCCTTAGAGTCAAGATGTTTATACAAAACTTCATAAGCTTTTGACTTAGCTTCGCTTACGGCCTTCTTAGCTTCCTTCTTTGAAATTTTGTAGTTTGTGACAGTTTGCTCTATTTTATCCTTAGACATAGCTTTAAAGCAAGCTCTTTTTATTTTTAGCTTCTCTTGCACCCCTTCACTCCACCACCAAGCCTCCTTTTGACCTGGAGCTCCTCCCTTTGACTCGCCTAGCATCTCTTTGGCTACCTTTTGGATACAAGATGCTACTGCCTCCTACATCTCATTTGCACTACCGCTACAATCCCAAGATAAGTCTTCTAAAACCTTCTCCCTGAAGCTCGCTTGCTTCAGTGGAAGATTCCACCATCTAGTTCTAGTTATCTTAGAAACCCTCCTTTTCTTTACCAACCCTTTCATTTGTACATCCAAGACTAACAAACGATGTTGGGTTGTCAAACTCTCTCCTAGGATTACTTTGCAGTCTTTACAACACAACTGATCTCTTCTCCTCAACGCAAAGTAATCTATATGTGTTCTAGTTGGCCCACTCTTATAAGTAATTAAATGTTCCTCCCTCTTCTTGAAGAGAGTGTTTGCTATGAAAAGATCATATGCCGCTACAAAATCCAGGATGGCTTTTTCCTCTTCATTTCCATCTCCAAAACCATGTCCTCCATGAACACTAGCATACCCTGAAGTATCTTTTCCCACATGTCCATTAAAATCTCCACCGATGCAAATCATCTCTCTTTGTGGGATTTCTTGTAGACTCTTATCCAAATCCTCCCAAAAAGCTTGTTTAGTCCTTTCATCTAAACCAATTTGCGGTGCATAAATTGAGATGATATTCAGAATTTCTTCTTCAAGCACCAATTTTAGCAAAATAATTCGATCCCCGAATCTTTTCACCTCAACCACACAATCCTTTAAATCCTTATGAACAACTACTCCAACACCGTTTCTACCCTTATCTTTACCTGAATACCAAAGTTTAAAGCATGTCTTCTCAATCTCCCTTGCTTTCTCTCCAACCTATTTAGTCTATTGAAGACACAGTATACGAATCTTCCTTCTTTCCATCGTATCCACTATCTCCATCAACTTTCCAGTTAAAGTGCCAATATTTCAACTACCAATCCGCAACTTCCGTTGCAATCTCTTTTGGACTAACTTCTTTACTCGCATGCGTCCATTATGCGAGAACCCTTGTAAATTTTGGACTGCATCCGAGCGGTGATGCAGCGGAACTAGCTTAATTACCCGCATGCGTTACTCATGCAGAAACCCTTGCAAATTTTAAACTACATCCAGGCTGCGATGTAGCGGCCCTTGCTCATTTTTTATTGCATTCGGGCGATGCAACGCGTCGCAAGTAGGGAACACCCCAACGAAATCTGTATGTTTGCTTAAATCCATGTTGAAAAGATCCGACTGTCATGAGGAAACTTTTTAAATAGTATTTTTTAGAGAAAAAGTACTATTTAGGAAGTTATGTTTGAATGTTTTATGTTGGCTGTTAGCTATCTAACACAACCCTCCTCATTTACCCGGGCTTGGGACTGGCCATGGCTGAGTTTCTCAAAAGAATAAAAAAAAGTAAAAAAAATGAAAATTAAAATCCATAAAAATCTATAAAAACAAAAATCACAAAAAAATCACTAATTAAGGAGTTGGTGTATTCCTGACATATTCACATTCACTCAAGGCTTAAGGACTTTGAAGACACTTGATTTCTGTGATCCTGAGAGTCTGATTTATCATGCCTTAGTCATTAGGGTTTTTAAAACTTAATTATCCATACTTCCCTAGTTTGAAAGATTTGAGCGCTATATTGCACTCTTCATCTCTACCTTCTAAAAGAATATGATCAGCACAACACATTCACATCAGCATGATTGATGAGATGAGTTGAGTTATTGATAATGCTCCCGCACCCTTAGTTAATTCAGGCAAATTAATGTCCAAATCACTTAATATGTCTCGTTGTAGTCGGATACGAGGGGTTAATCAAAAACCACTTATCGATTAATGTGAAGTTAATTTCAAGCGGCAAAATTTTTTTACTTGGTGTAAGTCCAAGGTCTATCTCAGGGAGGCATCTGTCTCCTTAGGTGAATTTCAGCAATTATTCAAGTGTTGATTTTCGAGGAGTAATTTTTTTGGTCTTTTTAATTTTTATGCAGACTTATGCAGACAAGGCAAGCCAATTTACTGTGTAATTTAATTAATGTATCAAATCAAGTCCAAAAATCATGAAAATTAGCCAGATGGTTAATCATGATGAAAATGACCTACACTATTTTTTTTGGAATTTTTTGACTCAAAATAAATTTACTGTGAATTAATATAAACAGATCGGATGATTTTCAGTATTTAATTTTTAATAAATATCAAACCACAATTTTTCCAAGAACTAAAATTATCCTAGGTTACTCTAATGGTAACGGACCTAGGAAAATTAACAGAACTTAATTTCACTGTGAAATGAATTAATTAAAATTAATTTAAGAAATTCACTGATCAATTTATTTAGGCCTCAATATGCGTGAAAATGCTATGAAATTTTTATGGTATGTCAAAAATGATGTCCTTAAGCTACTGTGAATTTTTGATAATTTTTGAAGGCACAGAGTTAAAAATCAAAAGGCATCACTGGGCAAAATATGTCAACAATGCACCAATTAATTCATTAATAATTCAATTGAGCTTACAAAAATAAGACACGTGTACCAATAGATAGAGGACAAAATTTCTAACAAAATGCAATTTTTAGAATGTCAAAATGATGAAAAATGCACTCTAGGGATGCGTGCAAACACAGGGGTGTAAATGCAATACTGGAAATTAAAATTACAAAAAGCAAATACGCTGACAGGGACTAAAATGCAATTGCCGATAATATGGTGGACTCTTGTGCAAATTCTCCACGGTGCACGTGTTTCTCACGTGGGTCTGCTTCACAGGGGCTTCGTTGCAATTTTGGAAAGCTCCAGGGGCTTCTGTGCAATTTACCCAGGCCGCACGTGCTCCTCACGTGGGCGGCCTAGGCTCGGAGGACGGAGGCGGCTTGGAGTGAGGCTCGGGCGCTCTGGAGGTCCAGAGTTAGGTTCGAGGGGGGGCCTTGGGTTGCCCGAGCCTAGGCTCGGAGGCCGAGGCTCGGACTAGTCGTCGTGGCGGCCTGAGGGCCCTTGGATCAAGGTCGATCCAAGGGTTGGCGATGAAGACGCGTGGCAACTGGAGGGTCCGTCAGATCTGAGGTGCAATCGACGGTTGAGGATTGGCGCGGTGATGAACACGTGGAGAAGTGAGGGCCGTTCAATCGGTTGATCGAACGGTGGTTGTACGTCGTCTCGGACGGTCCTCCGCCACCTACGGAGGAGAAGGCGGATCTCCGGCGTCGATGGCTCTGCTCCGCCGAGGTCGCTAGGCGTCAATGGAGCTCTTCGTATGCTCCCGAGTAGCTCGGAAGATGCGAGGGCATACGGCGACGCCTCCGGTGGGCTCAGTGGTTGTGGAGATGTGCTGAAGCTCGCTGGAGACGAAGCTCGAAGGGAGCTCCGGTGAGGCTCCGGCCAGTGAGAAAAATGAGAACCTACAGGGGTTAGAATGGATAACCGAGGCGTGCAAGTGTTCGTGGAGAAGTGTAGCGTGATCGGCGAGGCCTAAAGTGGAGTGTGGTTGTCCGGCAAGCGAGCTCCGGCCAAATGGTGGAGCTGTTGGTCGGAAGAGTGTGAAATGCGTCGTTGGAGGGTGCAAATGGGACCGCGAGGGTGAGAGCTTCGACGCGAAGCTCGTCGAGGTGGTTGGGAGGCCAGAAGGTGGTCGGTGGCGATGAATAAAATCGGAGAAAAAGCAAGAAAATAAAGAGGAAGATCGGAGGATGAATGGAGGGGGTTACCTGGGAAATGGGGCTCAGGTTTGAGCTCTAGGTCTTCGCTCGAGGGATCGGTAAGGTCCCGAGCTCGTGCATCTTCGCGGTGAAGGCTGCGACACGGTGGCGGCGGCCATGGATCTCGCCGGGGTCGATTCCTTGTCTTCGCTCGAAGACTCACTCAATTGATGTCACCAAAGGATTGGTCTGAGCTCGAGGCACCTCCCTGGAGTGGCGGATGGGGGTGAACGTCGCCGGTGGCGACGTATTTATAAGGAGAAGGAGGTGGCAGTGCTGGCGAAGTAGCGAGGTTGGTGGTCGACGTGGGGCGACTATGGTGGAGATGGTGGAGCTTGAGGGAGCTGGCGAGGGAGAGGGATGAGTGGCTGACGTCGTGGGAGTGTCAGTGGTGGGCGAGAGTGGATGACGTGCAGCCGAAAATAGAAAGGGGGCGCCCCTCCCGCAAGGCAAGGGACGTGGGGGAGAGGGGCGCCCAGAGGTAGGAGACGAGGTCTCCACCGTTGGATCTTGTGATCCAACGGTGGTGATCAGAGCGTGGTGAGCGGGTAGGATTAGATCTGGGGTGCATAGATGATGGGTTATGATGGAGCCACGTGGCGTGTTGTGGCGAAGCGCGAGCGAGTGGTTTAGATGAGGGGGTGGAGTTGATCAGAAGGTCGAGATTTGCTGGAAGAAGGGCGGCTGTGATGGAGAGATCGGAGGTCTGATCAAGCGGCTTAGATGCTGCCACGTGGCTGGCCCTGGTGAGGGCGCGAACGAGCGGCGTAGATCTCGGCTGGAGATGATCGGATGGTCCAGGCAAGGGGCGTGCGTGGGCAGCGCTGGGCCGTTGGATCTGGAGCGAGATCCAACGGCTGAAGGCGCGTGCGGATGAGGCGATGGGAGGCGGGCCGCGTGGCGCAACCAGAGGGCGCCACGTGGCTTGCTGTGAGTGGCTGGAGTAAGAGACACATGTAGAGAGAAGAGGGAGCCGAATTTGGAAAAACTCAAAACATGAAAGTTGTAGATCTCGATGAGATCTACAAGTTTCATGTTGACCAAAGACGGAGATGAGGTCAAATATGATACATAAATACAAGGATACATAAATATACATATGTAGTATACAAAGTGACCCAAAAACCCAAGTTTCTCATACGAGCTCCAAATTCAATGAAATTAGTCTCATTTTGAAGGTCTTTTAATATGTAATATTCTAAGAGTGAGTAGACCTAATTCAGGCTTTGTATGAGGGCTTTATGTGTATTTTAGTGTACAAGGGCTCTCAGGCTATATTGGCTATTTTACAAGGGTGATTTTTGACATTCTTCCCTATGTTATTAACTAAGGAATATAGATTATAGAGAAGATGTTATTTTGGTGAAGAGGTATTTTACAAGAGATTTTTGGCTTCTTATTTGAATGCAAATGAGCTGCTAAACTACATAAGTTATGAATACATGTATGAATGCTATTTATGCAATATAAGGGGAAATATGCCTCTATTTTCTCGGGAACAAGGCTCTATTTTTGACTTTTGAAGTGATGAATCACATATTCATCAACCCCCTATACTTAAACCTTGCTCGTCCCCGAGCAACTAAATGAAATGCAAGAGTGAAATGATTTTGGGTTCCAAACCAAGGTCATGAACAAAAGTTGAAAAATGGAGCCTGACTCGATCTTTGGATTAATTGTGTGGCGGAACCTTATTGGGATCTGAATTTAAGACCTAACAGACTTCAAGTTCCACAAGTCTTCTATTCAAGACGCCTCAATAGTCAGGTCAGAACAAATCCTCAAACACAAATTTCTGATGACTATGATTCTTACTTGTACTGTGTAAGTGAAATGTAACTCTCCACATCAGAAATGGCTCAGAACCAGCCTCCTCTAACAAGGTAACTCAATAACCCGGTCTAGTAACTCTTTCCTCGAGGGGCGGGGGTATTCCCTTCTAAGTTCAAGTGCGACCAACTCAAGAGGAGGGGGTAGAGAAGAGAATGGACGGTAGCCAGTGTAGCTGCCTATCCCGGGATGCCTGACCAGTGTAGCCAAGTCATCCAGCTGCATTTCTTTACTAGTTTACATACTCCGACAGGTATTATTTTTTTTCTTGGACCTGTCTGATTTTTTTGGAGTTCTTTCTTGCATTTTTTTTTCGAAAAGAGCAGCATGTACATCAGGAGTTTTTCCTCTTGAGTCAGTAGACTATCCCTCTTTTGAAGCATTATTGCAACCCACAGCATCCTGTCCTTAGATGTCAACACCACTAGACTAGGTTGAGACGCACTTCCCTCCCTAGAGGAGGACGGATGTTTCCACCCGTGTGCTACTCCAAGCTAAAGGATTCTACCTCCTCATCAATGAAGAGCTACGTGCATAGTGCTTGTCTAAGTTAGGTCATTATCTAAAAGAATCCTGCGTATGCACGAGATATTCTACTTAGACTAATCAAGATGACATGTGAACATAGACTTGCGGACTCAAAGAATTAAGTCACTTGACCCGAGAAATCTTAACTCCAGTTCCTGTAAGGTTCCTCTGAAATTAGGTGGATTAAGGTCAAATCAAGTCCATCCTCAATATCCACTCATAACTTGGTCCAGAACCCACTAGCTTTTCACTTTACATATGCAAAGATGAGATGAGATGTCATGCTATGAAAATGCAAGACTCTTTTTATTTTTCTATGCAGATATGATATGCAAGAGTAAATAAGAAGCCTATTTTTATAGTTTTCAAATTTTTTTTTCGATTTTTACCCACCCGTTATTATTGTAAAATATACAAAAATACGCGAAAGTACGAGCTATGGGTAAAGTATATATGTAATATATACACGCCCCCCTATACTTAGCGTGTGCTATGTCTTCAGAGCACGAAGAGCGAGGAAAAAGACATAGCTCGTGCTAAGCGTAGGAGAGCCAAAAGGAACAGAAAGTATAGAAGTCCTCTCGCCCCTTTATACTTAGGCTTTGGCAGCCTAAGTGTAGCAGAAGATCAGAAATGGGGCGGACGAGGGAAAGATGAGAAATGGATGAGTATACAATGCGGGCATCGGTCCCCCCTATACTTAGGCTCAGGTTAGCCTAAGTATTGGTAGGAAATGAGTATAAGGACCGATGTGATCTGGAGAATGTACAGTGAATCGACTCGGGTGGCCCCTCCCCCTATACTTAGGATCTGGTTATCCTAAGGATAGTCCGAGATAATGGTTCGATGATGTGGGGATGGGTTACTAGAATCTTGGGGGTAAAGGATAGGATATACAAGAAGAATGATATATACAGATGAATCGGTCTGAATCTTTTGAAGATGCTGCTGATGGCTGGAGTTCACTGCTGCAAGGTCTCATGCGCGGCTTGAGGTGTTTCTGCTGTATCTGTCTCGCGCATGAATACAATCTCCTCCACATGGACTAACTGTTCATTGGATTCAACGAAGTGCTTCAACAGCTGTCCATTCACAAGGAATGTCGGTGCGTCATCTGCGAGATCCGAGATCTCGACACATCCACTATCATGCACCGTTCGGACAACGAATGGTCCCGTCCACTTAGACTTTAATTTGCCTTGGAAAGTCTTCAGCCTGGCATTGAACAACCATACCTTCTGTCCAGGAACAAAGGTCTTTCGTCTGATATATCTATCATGCCAACGCTTCACCTTGTCCTTGTACACCAAACTGTTGTCGTATGCTCGGTTTCTGATTTCCACAAGCTCATTCAGATCCATGTCTCTCTGCTTCTGACCCAGGTGTGTGTTCCAGTTGACCTTCTTTATTGCCCATTCTGATTTGTGCACTAACTCTGCAGGCAAATGGCACGGCTTTCCGAATACCATTCGGAATGGGGAGGTGCCTAACGGTGTCTTGTAAGCCGTCCTATACGCCCAGAGGACTTGATCTAAGATCTGAGACCAGTCCTTCCTGTCCGGGCGGACAAGCTTTTGCAATATGGTTTTCACCTCCCTATTCGACACCTCAGCCATACCATTGGTTTGTGGGTGGTAAGGACTTGCGACACGGTGTTCGATGCCGTAGTCCTTCAGGAGTTTCTTCACCTCCCGATTCACAAAGTGGCTACCCCCGTCTGATATCATCATCTTGGGGATCCCGAACCTAGAGATTATGTTCTCTCTGATGAATTTACAGACAGTCCTGCTGTCTGTGGCTCGGGTCGGGATAGCCTCCACCCATCTGGATAGGTATTCTACCGCAAGAAGGATGTATTCAAACCCGTGGCTGACAGGGAATGGGCCCATGAAATCGATGCCCCAGGCGTCAAAGACATCACAAATGATGACAGGCTGCATCGGCATCTCATCCTTGGAACCAACGGTTCCTCCCATTCTCTGGCAAACCGGGCACGACTTCGCGAAGGCGGTGGCATCGCGAAACAGAGTCGGCCAGTAGAAGCCACACTGAAGCACCTTCCATGCGGTCCTCTTCCCGGAGTGGTGTCCTCCTGCCTCTAAGCTATGGCATAAAGAAAGGACACTCTCGTATTCCTCCTGAGGAATACAACGTCTCCAGACACAATCCGGTCCTTCAAAGAAAAGGATCGGATCCTCCCAATGGTAGTGTCTAGCATCCGACTTTAGTCGGTCGATTTGGCTCTTGGGCCAATCCTCGGGAACTTTCTTGGAGACAAGATAGTTCACGATATTGGCGTACCATGGGAGTGAGTCGATAACAAAAATCGACTCGTCAGGGAAGGAGTCTCGAATCGGGGAAACCTCGGAAGTATTAAGATCTTCGAGACGAGAAAGATGATCGGCCACTACGTTCTTCTTTCCAGGTTTATAACGGATGTCCAAATCAAACTCCTGGATAAGTAAAATCCAACGAAGAAGACGCGCCTTCGCGTCCTTCTTTGCCATCAAGTATCGTAGTGCCGTGTGGTCTGTGAACACAGTTACCTTGGATCTGATTAAGTGAGATCTGAATTTGTCCAAGGCAAACACTACCGCAAGCATTTCCTTTTCTGTAACCGTGTAGTTACGCTGAGCAGAATCAAGCACTTTGCTTGCGTAGTGTATTGCAAACGGGACGCCATCTCTTCTTTGTCCCAATACAGCCCCAACAGCATAATCTGAGGCGTCCATCATGATCTCAAAAAGGTAGAGACCAATCTGGGGCTTGTAAGATGGGTGCGTCCATGATCATTCCTTGTAACAGCTTAAAGGCCTCAAGACATTTGTGATCTACAATAAACTCCGTGTCTTTGCCTAAAAGCTCAGTTAGCGGTCGGGCAATCTTAGAAAAATCCTTGATAAATCTTCGATAAAATCCGACATGCCCGAGGAACGACCGCAACTGCCTTACGTTGGTTGGTGGCTGGAGTCGTCTGATCACGTCTACCTTGGCAGGGTCAACCTCCATTCCTCTCTTGGAGATGACATGCCCCAACACTATGCCCTCCGTCACCATGAAGTGACTTTTCTCCCAGGAGAGCACCAGATTGACCTCACAACATCTTTTGAGGACTCGGTCCAGATTCCTAAGACAGGAATCAAAAGAGTCGCCGTGGACCGAGAAGTCATCCATGAAGACTTCCAGGAATTCGCCGACCATTTCGGCGAATACAGCAATCATGCACCTTTGAAAAGTACCTGGAGCATTGCATAGCCCAAAAGGCATGCGCCTGAAAGCATAGGTACCAAAGGGGCATGTGAAATGTGGTCTTTTCCTGATCCTCCGGAGCTATGGCTACTTGATTGTAGCCCCGAGAACCCATCAAGGAAGCAGAAGAATTCTTTCCCCGCTAATCTTTCTAGGATCTGATCAATGAACGGTAGGGGGAAATGATCCTTCTTCGTCGCGGCATTCAGGCGTCTGTAATCCACACAGACGCGCCACGACGTGGGTACTCTCGTCACGATCTCTTCTCCATCCTCGTTGGTGGTCGTCTGAATTCCTGACTTTTTCGGGACAACATGGATTGGGGCACCCACTTAGAGTCGGAGATTGGGTAAATAAAACCCGCATCGCACCATTTTTCTATCTCTTTCTTCACAACCTCTCGTAAATTTGGATTCAACCGTCGTTGGAATTCACGAGAGGGTTTGGCTTCATTCTCCAAGTATATATGGTGCGAACACAGAGCGGGATTTATCCCGTGGAGATCGGAAATGCTCCAGCCTATTGCCTTGCGGTTCTTCTCCAGGATCTCTAACAAGCGAGATTCCTGCTCCTCGGTCAATTGCGAACTGACAATGACCGGAAATTTCTTATCTTGGCCCGCAAGGAAGGCATACTTCAGGGTTGTGGGTAAAGGTTTGAGCTCAGGAATAGTGTGATCGTCTAGAAAGTCTGGCTCAATCAGATCTGGTTCGGTGTTGGAAGTGGCTGGATCATGTTCTGTAGCAGCTGCCACCAGACTTGGCTCTGGAGTCGGATCGTCAAAGGTCTCCATGCAATCGGCAAACGCCTCGTCCGACTCGTCATCCTCATCTTCCGATTGTCCTAAGGATGTAAGGACTGACAGACCCAACCGGGCCTCTACGTCATCGAAGATGTAGGGCGATGCAGGCTCAGAGCTGTACTCGTTCCTGAGGATCTTGCAGACTGACTCATGCACTGGATCATCTTCAAAGGAGATGGACACATTGGTGCTGGCTGGGTTCTGTCTCCATGGCCCAACTACGTCTACATGCTCACAGTCTGTTCCGATAGAAGAGTACTCGGTGCTAGATTCGGAGTCCGGTCTCTGCCATCTTGTCTGCTTCATTTCAAGTTCCTCATCTCCGCCTGGAGTTTGGAACTGAATCTTCCCATTCTTGTAATCGAATAAGGCCCCTGCTGTTCTGAGGAAGGGCCTACCTAAGATGATCTGGGAATCTCTCCAATTACGAGGGGTTTCCATATCCAGGACAGTGAAGTCCACCATGTATTCTTGCCCCTCGATTTTGATCACAATGTTCCTTAACTCTCCTTGGGACCTCTTAGTAGATTTGTCAGCAAACTGCAAAATAGCTCTAGATTTTCTAAGAGGTCCGAGATCAAGCCGCTCATAGAGGGCTGTGGGCATCAAGTTGATCGAGGAACCATTGTCCAGGAGAGTGCGTGCAAACGCGATGTCATCAACATGACTCACCACATAGTGTGCACCCATGTCTCTTCGTTTCCGAGGAAACGAGTTCTTTATTGCACAAGTCGTGGCTACTGATAGAACGTGTTTCTCAACACGGCTTTTGGTCTTCCTGCTAACCCTAGTAGGTGTGCATCTCACCTTAAGGTATTTTTGGAACGCAGGGGTCATTTCCACGAACTTGTCAAAAGGGATTGTGACCTTGATGTGTTTATTGCAAAATTCAGCCATCTCAGGGTCATCTTTTTGGATTTTTTTATTTTCTTCTTTCCACCCTTGAGAGCTTGGGGGAAAGGGATTATTAACTCAGGTTCTGGAACTGAAATATTCTCATTGATTTCTGGAACTGAGTTTTTGACACGACTCTGACTCGGACTCTGATACAGACTCGGACTTGGACTTTGACCGGAAAGAAAATGCTGGGGCGAGACCGGTGATGCTTCTTCCGCTTCTTCTGGACGATCCTCCTCAGATGGAGGTGCGGGCTCATCGGTGTCGTCTGACTCTGGATGGATGCAGGAATGCTGCTTCGAGGACTCAGATGTCCTCTTCTTCTGCTGGCGGTGGCGGTGGTGATGCTCCTCCTCTTCTTCCTCCGAATTCTCCTCAGGTAGAGTTTCGGAGGTTCCTTCTTTTTGCACCCGCGCCCGATCAGGTATGGTCACGGTCCTTCCGCTCCTGAGGGACATATGGTTAACATTATCGTACGAAAGGATCTCATGTTCAGATAAATGATTATCTGAATAGTATACCTGATCTCGGGGTCGGTTCTGGCCCTGATGTACGCTGTTTGGGTTGGCCTGAACCTGTGCGGGAATTGGAGTCCTTGGCGCCATTTGTTGGTCCTGAGCACGAGAGACCCGATTGATGTCGGTCCTCATGTCCAGGTAGTCATTCTACATCTGCTGGACCCTATCAGACAGGGTCTGGATCGCCAAGGTGAGGGACTCCAATTCGGTGGGCTGGCTGCTGAGTGGATGCGGTCCTGTACTGGCCCTGCTGGCCGTGCCGATACTGCTGCTGATGGGACGGTGCTGGCCCCTGCTGGTAGGTGCGCTGCTGCGGCTGGTACCCCTGTTCTGGCCTGGACTGGTATCGCGGGACTGTGACGGGCTTGGTCTCTTGGTAGATTGGGGTTGGGCGGTGTGCAGCATCCTTCCCCATCTCGATTTGCCGGACTAACGGGTCACGGCTATACCAAAGCCCGTTGATCTCGTAAACAGGCGGAGGCTCCTCGTATTCTGTTTCCACTGGTGGGGGTGCATGATGGTTCTGCTGGGTATAAGTCTGATCCCAGCTGCTCTGAGACCCCGGTGCTTGTTCCTGTACAAGATGGACTCGATGTACAGGTACAGGTGGTGCAGAAGGGGTGGGTAGCTTGATCTTGGCTACCTTTTCAGAGAGTTCCTCCACTTTCTTGGGAAGGCTCGAAAGAGACTCCATCTCCGCGACTCTCTTGTGGATCTGCTCGACCATGGTAAGCTTGTCGGCAATCATCCCCATGCTGGGCATGAGGTCCTCAGTCAGATCTACAACAGTCCTTCTGGTTGTCTCATTGGATAAGATCGAAGGAGACAACTGATAGGCCCTTGTGGCCTGTGACCTGCCGGTTTCTGCCATCTGCTCTAGGATTTTCCACACGGCGTGCTCGTTCTTGTTCAGATAGCTTCCTCCACAGGCGGCGCTGACTAACCCCTGCATCTCTGGGGATAGACCGCAGAACAAGGTCTGGACTAAGATCGCCTTAGAAATGCCGTGGCATGGGCATTTCTGTACTAAGTCATTGAACCTGTCCCAAGCCTCATGGAACGGTTCGCTGGGTCCTTGGGCGAAGCTGGCAATCTTCGTTCGCATTTGATTGGTTCTACTGAGAGGGTAGAACTTCTTCAAGAAGAGGTCCTTGAACTGCATCCAGGTAGTACATACCACCCTTAGGTTTTTCAGCCAATGAGCAGCCTTATCTCCTAAGGCAAACGGGGTGGCCTTCAGCCGGATATAATCTTGGCCAACATTGGGATGGCTAAGATTGTTGCATACTAATTCGAAGTCACGGAGGAAGGTGTAAGGCTCTTCACTGAGGTTTCCGTTAAACTTCGGCAGCAGGCTAAGGAAGTGGGGCTTCAGCTCGAATGCCTGGTCGGGAACTGCAGGTGCTAGCCAATTTTGGATCTCGTTCTCCGCCGGGTTGTAGGTATCGACCATTGGTCGGTCGATCCCTTCAGCTACTATTATCTGTCCCATCCGTGCCGTGAGATCAGCATTTTTCTGTTCGGCTTCGGCAAGGCGTCGAAGAATCTGTCGCATCTGGTCCTCATCGGGCGGCATCCTTGGCGGAATTTCTCCCTCTAGTTCTGGGGATTGGAAAATAAGATCGGTGTTAGAGGGTGAATCAAGGAAGGGATTACCGAAGCAATGGTCTTCCTCGGTAATCTCAGAGGAGATAAAGGGTTGGTTTGAGAGTAACCACCCTGAGCATGAGGGAACCAGGACTCAAGAGGGTCATGAGTCCTGGGTGGTCCAAGGTGCGCTCGGACCGAAAAAGACGAGTTACTTGGGGGACTCTTAGAGAGATCAGAGAATGGTGCGTCGAGATCTCCCCAATTACTCATCTTGGTGAAGCAAGAAGAAGATAGGATTTTACTCCTACCTGAAGCAAGCACAAGAACAATCCAAGACCCTGGGTTCACACTCAACACAGTGAAGGACTCAAAGTTGAGTCCAATTTATCTTGTAGTTTTTAAGTGTGATATTCAAGCAAATCTAGCAAGGATTACGCGGCCTAGAGGGAAGTCGGCTGAGAGCCGGATGCGTCTTCCCTGTGTATCCTGTCGTCTAAGATACCGTCGCTCCTTCCTTTCTTCGCTCCTATCCCAAGCCGATGGATTCAGTGACCACGCCCCTATCTACCTGCAAGCAGGCGGAGGCTGATAAGGCCGGAACTTCACCCCAGGGGGTTACTGGCAGCTTGTCGCGAAGTACCGCAATTTCGCCCCTATCTACCTGAGACAGGCGAAGGCTACTTGGTACTAGTCAAAGAATCTGAAATTATCCGGCTTGTGATATTTGCTAGGATCAGTTAGAACGTGATATGGAAGACGGGGATTTGGGCTCTACCTTAGGGTGTTCACACACACTCAGGTACCCTCACTCAGCCTGAATACAAGGTCGGGGATTAATCTCCTGCAAACAATTTTCAGATTTTATTCTTTTTTTTGGTCAATACTGTTAGCAGTCCCGATTTTAAGTTAAGTTATCACTTTAATTAATCCACCACAAAGCACGCCTATCGGACAGTCCCAATTTCCTTTTTAATTTAAGTGAGAAAATCAGAGGGGGAAATCGAGAAAAGCCGATGCAAGTTGAAATCGATGATGCGTATGCTGAGTAGAGAATACTTACAGTGATCCCTTCGCTTTTTGATGCAGGATGCAATACAGAATTGAAAACTTTACTCTACATGCAAATGCAAGCGATGAAAAACCGCTCCTAGACAGGCAGTTCTATTAGCGTAAAGAACAGTTTAATTTGACTAAGTCCTGCGGTCTAGGTGCGTCTTTTATGTGTGATGTGTGGTCCTATTGATTACGAGCACAAACAAATCCTAGAGTGGCTCGAGGAGCCGCTAGTGCAAGCTAAATTACCATTCACCCACACAGCACACGGGACACAGTTTCCACTATATTTACATGCGCGAGATCCCAAACGGGAACCGCTGGAAATAATGCAAAAGAAAAATAAAATAAATAAAAAAATACAATGCCTCTCTTTCTCTCAACACAATTTAAATGCTAAATCCTCGAAGCGTCGCCGACTCCTCGCGGTCCTCGCACAAAAATTAAATGGAGGTCAGAGAGTGACACAAAAAAATAAAATAATGCAAAAATAAATGAGAGAAATAATTACAAGAAAAACCGGGGGTCAGACTACCCGGGGAATGAAAATCAAACACTCAAAAATGTGCTACAAATTAACCTAAGCCGTGCCTCCCCGGCAACGGCGCCATTTTGATAACGCTCCCGCACCCTTAGTTAATTCAGGCAAATTAATGTCCAAATCACTTAATATGTCTCGTTGTAGTCGGATACGAGGGGTTAATCAAAAACCACTTATCGATTAATGTGAAGTTAATTTCAAGCGGTAAAATTTTTTTACTTGGTGTAAGTCCAAGGTCGATCTCAGGGAGGCATATGTCTCCTTAGGTGAATTTCAGCAATTATTCAAGTGTTGATTTTCGAGGAGTAATTTTTTTGGTCTTTTTAATTTTTATGCAGACTTATGCAGACAAGGCAAGCCAATTTACTGTGTAATTTAATTAATGTATCAAATCAAGTCCAAAAATCATGAAAATTAGCCAGATGGTTAATCATGATGAAAATGACCTACACTAATTTTTTTGGAATTTTTCGACTCAAAATAAATTTACTGTGAATTAAATAAACAGATCGGATGATTTTCAGTATTTAATTCTTAATAAATATCAAACCACAATTTTTCCAAGAACTAAAATTATCCTAGGTTACTCTAATGGTAACGGACCTAGGAAAATTAACAGAACTTAATTTCACTGTGAAATGAATTAGTTAAAATTAATTTAAGAAAATCACTGATCAATTTATTTAGGCCTCAATATGCGTGAAAATGCTATGAAATTTTTATGGTATGTCAAAAATGATGTCCTTAAGCTACTGTGAATTTTTGATAATTTTTGAAGGCACAGAGTTAAAAATCAAAAGGCATCACTGGGCAAAATATGTCAACAATGCACCAATTAATTCATTAATAATTCAATTGAGCTTACAAAAATAAGACACGTGTACCAATAGACAGAGGACAAAATTTCTAACAAAATGCAATTTTTAGAATGTCAAAATGATGAAAAATGCACTCTAGGGATGCGTGCAAACACCGGGGTGTAAATGCAATACTGGAAATTAAAATTACAAAAAGCAAATATGCTGACAGGGACTAAAATGCAATTACCGATAATATGGTGGACTCTTGTGCAAATTCTCTACGGTGCACGTGCTTCTCACGTGGGTCTGCTTCACAGGGGCTTCGTTGCAATTTTGGAAAGCTCCAGGGGCTTCTGTGCAATTTACCCAGGCCGCACGTGCTCCTCATGTGGGCGGCCTAGGCTCGGAGGGCGGAGGCGGCTTGGAGTGAGGCTCGGGCGCTCTGGAGGTCCGGAGTTAGGTTCGGGGGGGGCCTCGGGTTGCCCGAGCCTAGGCTTGGAGGCCGAGGCTCGGACTAGTCGTCGTGGCGGCCTGAGGGCCCTTGGATCAAGGTCGATCCAAGGGTTGGCGATGAAGACGCGTGGCAACTGGAGGGTCCGTCAGATCTGAGGCGCGATCGACGGTTGAGGATTGGCGCGGTGATGAACACGTGGAGAAGTGAGGGCCGTTCGATCGGTTGATCGAACGGTGGCTGTACGTCATCTCGGACGGTCCTCCGCCACCTGCGGAGGAGAAGGCGGATCTCCGGCGTCGATGGCTCTGCTCCGCCGAGGTCGCTAGGCGTCAATGGAGCTCTTCGTATGCTCCCAAGTAGCTCGGAAGATGCGAGGGCATACGGCGACGCCTCCGGTGGGCTCAGTGGCTGTGGAGATGTGCTGAAGCTCGCTGGAGATGAAGCTCGAAGGGAGCTCCGGTGAGGCTCCGGCCAGTGAGAAAAATGAGAACCTACAGGGGTTAGAATGGATAGCCGAGGCGTGCAAGTGTTCGTGGAGAAGTGTAGCGTGATCGGCGAGGCCTAAAGTGGAGTGTGGTTGTCCGGCAAGCGAGCTCCGACCAAATGGTGGAGCTGTTGGTCGGAAGAGTGTGAAACGCGTCGTTGGAGGGTGCAAATGGGACCGCGAGGGTGAGAGCTTCGACGCGAAGCTCGTCGAGGTGGTTGGGAGGCCAGAAGGTGGTCGGTGGCGATGAATATAATCGGAGAAAAAGCAAGAAAATAAAGAGGAAGATCGGAGGATGAATGGAGGGGGTTACCTGGGAAATGGGGCTCAGGTTTGAGCTCCAGGTCTTCGCTCGAGGGATCGGTAAGGTCCCGAGCTCGTGCAGCTTTGCGGTGAAGGCTGCGACACGGCGGTGGCGGCCGTGGATCTCGCCGGGGTCGATTCCTTGTCTTCGCTCGAAGACTCACTCAATTGCTGTCACCAAAGGATTGGTCTGAGCTCGAGGCACCTCCCTGGAGTGGCGGATGGGGGTGAACGTCGCCGGTGGCGACGTATTTATAAGGAGAAGGAGGTGGCAGTGCTGGCGAAGTAGCGAGGTTGGTGGTCGACGTGGGGCGACTATGGTGGAGATGGTGGAGCTTGAGGGAGCTGGCGAGGGAGAGGGATGAGTGGCTGACGTCGTGGGAGTGTCAGTGGTGGGCGAGAGTGGCTGACGTGCAGCCGAAAATAGAAAGGGGGCGCCCCTCCCGCAAGGCAAGGGACGTGGGGGAGAGGGGCGCCCAGAGGTAGGAGACGAGGTCTCCACCGTTGGATCTTGTGATCCAACGGTGGTGATCAGAGCGTGGTGAGCGGGTAGGATTAGATCTGGGGTGCGTAGATGATGGGTTATGATAGAGCCACGTGGCGTGTTGTGGCGAAGCGCGAGCGAGCGGTTTAGATGAGGGGGTGGAGTTGATTAGAAGGTCGAGATTTGCTGGAAGAAGGGCGGCTGTGATGGAGAGATCGGAGGTCTGATCAAGCGGCTTAGATGCTGCCACGTGGCTGGCCCTGGTGAGGGCGCGAACGAGCGGCGTAGATCTCGGCTGGAGATGATCGGATGGTCCAGGCAAGGGGCGTGCGTGGGCAGCGCTGGGCCGTTGGATCTGGAGCGAGATCCAACGGCTGAAGGCGCGGGCGGATGAGGCGATGGGAGGCGGGCCGCGTGGCGCAACCAGAGGGCGCCACGTGGCCTGCTGTGAGTGGCTGGAGTAAGAGACACGTGTAGAGAGAAGAGGGGGCCGAATTTGGAAAAACTCAAAACTTGAAAGTTGTAGATCTCGATGAGATCTACAAGTTTCATGTTGACCAAAGACGGAGATGAGGTCAAATATGATACATAAATACAAGGATACATAAATATACATATGTAGTATACAAAGTGACCCAAAAACCCAAGTTTCTCATACGAGCTCCAAGTTCAATGAAATTAGTCTCATTTTGAAGGTCTTTTAATATGTAATATTCTAAGAGTGAGTAGACCTAATTCAGGCTTTGTATGAGGGCTTTATGTGTATTTTAGTGTACAAGGGCTCTCAGGCTATATTGGCTATTTTACAAGGGTGATTTTTGACATTCTTCCCTATGTTATTAACTAAGGAATATAGATTATAGAGAAGATGTTATTTTGGTGAAGAGGTATTTTACAAGGGATTTTTGGCTTCTTATTTGAATGCAAATGAGCTGCTAAACTACATGAGTTATGAATACATGTATGAATGCTATTTATGCAATATAAGGGGAAATATGCCTCTATTTTCTCGGGAACAAGGCTCTATTTTTGACTTTTGAAGTGAGGAATCACAGATTCATCAGTTATCACTTGAGGAACTAGGACTGGTGATTTGAGTCTAGACCCGATCTAATGATGCCCGAGGATGGGATAAAGTTAATGAAGGCTTCAAGAAGCCTGGGTGTCAGCAACCCTTAGCCAGTTTGTTAACAAGTTCACATACTGTCGTTTGATATCTACCTATATGATAGGGTGTGATGAAACTTAATTTTAATTGTTGAACAGTGTGCGCCAACCTTTTGGTAAAAGCAGTGGAGCTAGCCAAAAAATGAAAAGAAAAGAAAGAAATGTCAAATAAAAGTTGTGTCCTCCAAAAGTCAAATTACAAAAGAGCTTCCACTAATGGTGAGCGCTCCCAACCATTTTCAAAGTGTCCACTTGGACCAAGCGCTAATTATGACCAAGGAGTCGGACTGACACCATAAAAGGGCTCTGCATCGTAAGCGATACAAGTCTGGGTGTCGAAGGCGTCTTAGATACTCAAAAGAGACACGACCCGGTGTACTCCCAGAAAAAAAGTGCAGACGACTCTGAATTCTATTGACGGACACATTGATCAACAAGCTAAAAATAGACTTGAGTTGAGTTAAAAGGCACTCGAGAGGCCCCTTGTTCAAATGTGAGTGAGAGAAAAATAGACACAATCCTATGCCCTCCATCATCTAGCTGTCCATCTACATTTCAAGTCTGACAAACTAATGAGAGGGTTGACTGAAGCAAGAATAGACTTATTCCCTAGTGTTGAGGATGAGGTCTAGAGGAGAGTCTCCTGGATTGGAACTTCGAGTGATGTCTCGACTCGACTCTTATTAATGCAGTATACTAATTTCATATCCTTATATTATATGTACAAAAAGAGAGTCTGATAATTAGAGAAGTTGAATTTCTTCTAACTAGAGCATGATTAAGCCTGTAATTTTAGGATTACTTAAATTGAGGGTCTTCGAAAATATTAAGCCTTGAATCTTTCACATGCACTGTCAGGAATTAATCCGACTCCTTCATTCTTTAGATGCTTGAGGACGAGCATGGTTTAAGTATAAGGTCATGACGAATCTCGTATTCATCATGCTAAAATTCAATTTTTAATCCGCTAGCTTAAAGAACCTAATAAAAATCACCAATAATTCCTCATTATTATATTATATTATATTGTGTATAATTGACATGTATACTATTATTTAATTTTTAATCATTTTATTATTAAAAACCCCTAAAAATTAGGATGATTAATTGTTTATAATTTCCTAACCCTTAAAAGAACTAAAAAATACAAAAACAACTCAAAATCAAAAAGCATGTATTTTTAACCCTTTAAAAATACCCCCAAAACTCACTTTTGTACAAAATGACCTTGTTTGATGTTTTGTCCAACATGAAACTCGTAGATCTCATCGGGATCTACAAGTTTACAGTTTTGACTTTTTCCTAATTTTAACTCTAACTAATTCTTTATATTTTCTTTATTTTTTATATTTCACGTGACGCATCTGGGACACCTACTTGGCTTGCTTCTCCTTCCGCCACCCGACGCCCTCCTCGGCCATCTGATCTTCTCATTCCCACCTCCATCTATGTCGTTCGTCATTCGCCCAATCCCAGCTGCCCGATCATCCTCCAGATGTCATCACCACTGCTCATTTGTGCCTTATCCACAACCACCCGATTCCGTCACCATCCCACGCTCCTACTTGCGCCATCTCATCCCCACAATCCCCGCCGTAGGATGAGACGACAGATCGCATCCTAGCCATCCGTCACCGCCTAACTCTCTACCATTGGATCAGATCTCCGGACCTGATCCTAACCCTCCGACCACGTCTCCATCCGCACCGTCGGATCACTAGATCCAATGGCTATGACTTCATCTCCTAAATCTCGTAACCCCTTCCATCCTTTTCACCTTGCCTATGCGCTGTCCCCTTCTAATTCTGGAAGGCACCGGAACCACTCCCTCCGTCTCGTAATGCATCCCCCGCATAGCCCTTCACTTTGTCTCCCTCGCGTAACCCCCATCGACCCTCACCATCACTTCCAGCCTTCAAGTCGCCCGTTGCAAAACTCTGCCTCACCACCTGAAACACCTCCAACTCCTATAAAATCAACCTCTCCGCCTGTCGTCGTCGTTATCCACCACTCAACGGGGCTTTGCCCTAGCTTCTCTACCCTTCGGTGACAGCGGAGGGCGGCCTTGTCAAGGCGATGATGGTCACCATCCCTAGGTGCGATCCATGGTCTCTTGACCATGTTGCGACCGCCCCGTGCATCGCTGAGCTCCGAAGCCCAGCTGGCCTCGCTGGGCGACGACTGGAGGCTCCCAAGGAGCCTCAGCCCAAGCCGCCACCTCCACCAATTTCTCCTCTCCGATGAGGTACTCCTCTCTATATTCGGTTATTTTTTCTTTGAATTTCTCCGCCTTCTACACTACACTCCATCATCGCCTGACCACCTTCATGTCTCCGCCAACCACCAATGACCTTCGTGTCACCTTCTCCTCCCTCCAGAACCCCTTCGCTGCCTGACCCAGCGCCTCCGTCGTCACAGCGGAGGACCTCCCAGAGACGCCACCTTCTTCACCTCCGCTTGGCTCCCATTTCACTCCATCTCACTCGCACTTCACACGCACGTGGCTTCAGCTATCACCAAACCCTGCAAGACTTCAATGGCTGGGACGAACACGCCACTCCGATCTAATATGCCCCCTCCGACAGTCCCCCTCCATCTTACCCCTCCAGACAATGACGAAGCTCCGCCTTGTCCCCACCAGCTTCGCCCGGACCTTAGACATCCTCCTTGACCATTAGGTTGTCCCGCGGAGCGTGGCGGAGCTCCATGACCGACGCCAGATCCCAGCCTCCTTCGGCAGCCAGCGGCGAAGGAAGATGAGCAGCTACCATCCGATCGTTTCGATCGGATGGTCTAGATGATGACGTATGTCAAGGCCGAACCTCGCGCAGAATCACAAGGTTCAGATCCACCGAGCCTTTGGTCGAGCGACCGCTTTACGCCACGTGACCCGACCTGAGCCTCGCGTCGCACCTACAGGCTCGGGCAAACCTAGCCAAGGGCCAAGCCACCAGTAGAGGCTGCGTATCCCCGAGCCTGCGATGCACCCCAAGCATGGCCCCTCACGTGCATCGTACGTGAGGGCCTGTGCAAATTGCAGAGATGGTCCTGATCCTTTTGATAATTACATTTTGGTCCCCCAGACGTGTACGTCACGTGCGTGCATGGGTGTTTTACAGAAGGGCTCTCAAGGTTTTACACAATTACAATTTAGTCCTTGCGTGCATTGGAAATTTTACAATAGACCCCCGTGACGAGCGGCCCAAGCGACATAGGCTAAGCAATCTCAAAGGTCATTGCGATCTCAATCACTAGAGCCGAACTCAACAAGAAAAATCAGAACATCATCGAAATCAAACAAGCATGGAAATCAAGGCAAACGGTCTTGCTATTTATTTAACCTGGTATAGCCCCCAGGATCGAACACAAGGAGCACGAAAAAGTCCTACGAAGTAGTCGAGAAATCCAAAAAGAAATAAAAATATTTTTGGTGGTTTTAAATTCTTTTTTTATATTTTCTTTTAAAAAAGAATAAGGAAAAGAGAAAAATCACAATCTAATAATTGTTTCTAAGGTCTAAAAAGCTCAAAAATTCAAAATAAAATTATTTTTAGGTTTTGAAAATATTGAAGTATTTTTGGGTATTTTATGGGTTTTTTCTGATTTTTTTATAAAATTTTAGAAATAAAATAAAGGCAAAAACAACAAATAGTGTACAGTCTGAATAGGAAGGAAATTTAAAAATATTTAAAATGCCTCTAAAATCCTGGCAACAATTTTATGTGAAAAAATAAAATCTAACTACAAAACTTGAAAACACATTTTTTGATTTTTTAAGGAATTTTTAATGATTTTTATAAGGTTTTCAGTCTTTTGTAATTTTTAGGTGTTTTATAAAAGATAATAAAATGAAAATGCTACAGAAATTAAAACACACAAAACAAACATTCACAAAATTTTTTGGAATTTTTATGGGTATTTTTCTATTTTTATGGGTTTTGTAAATTAGACAGAGGCAATTTAAGGTATTTTGAATTTTAAAAACAAAACAAAATCAAAATATGTTTCAAAAATTACCAAAAATATTACACAATAGCAGGAGATACTAGTAATTTTTTGAGAATTTCTGGAGTAGTTTTGATATTTATTTAATTAAAAACTAAACACAATGGTCGTAGGGACTTAAACGTAATTTATTTAAGTTCATGTACTAAACATGAACCCAATTAAATCCAGCACATGCGTCAAAACTACGTTCACGAGGGTTGATGACGCGCCTAACAATCGGGTTAAGTATGTAAATAAAATGGTCGTCGTGACCCAAATCACCAAGCGCGGTCAATCGAGAAAAAAATGATAAAAACCACTCGGAAATGATAGAAATCGAGAAAACAAATGTGTAAGCGGTCTTTCGCTATTCTTTTTACCTGGTATAGCGACCAGGGTCGAACACAAGGAGCACGATTGAAAAACTAAGTAGTCAAATTTCGAAAGTTAAATTTTTATAAGATTTTTCGTATTTTGCAAATTTTTTTATTTTTATAAATGGAAAAAGCACAAAAACTGGATAGAAATTAGAAGAGATCACAATACACCTACAGAAATTTTTAGGGAATTTTTAAACACTTTTTCGATTTTTTTTTATGAATTTTCAAAGTATAGGCAAACAAAAAAACACTTTTTTAATTTTTAAATATATAAAAAGTCAACGAAAAGCTATGGAAATTTTATACAATGAAATTAACTACAGCAGGGGCATACATAAAATTTTGCAAAATTTTTAGACTAATGAAAACATTTATTTCACTAAATAATCAAGAAAGTTCAGTTCTGGAAACACAGGGATATAAATGTAATTATTTTAAATGTTTCCCTTAAAAGATAATGTAATTAAAATGCAGGAGGAAACTTGCAACTTACCCAGTAAGTCACATGCACTGCATGTGCTTTGAAGTTGGCATGGGTATCTTTATAATTTCAAAAAGAATCAAAGGCTTGTCCATAATTTTTCCTTTTTTAATTGACAAGCCCACTAGGGTTCTTTGTTGGTGTCGTTCTTTCTCAAACCACCCAAGGAGGTATAGCCGCCGCCGCCATCTAAAGAGGGAGGTACAGGGAGATCGGCGGGAGGGACACGCAGGTGACTGGCGCGCGCGGCGGGATCGCTAGGAGGACGCGTGGCGGGCCCACGCGCGAAGGAGGGAGGTGCGCGGCGGCGCCTGGAGGACGCGTGGGGGGCGGCGCCGCCCGCGCGAAGACGGAGGGGGAGGGCACAGCGGCGCCGCCGGGCGCGGAAGGCTGAAGGCGGCGGCGACGCCGCGTTATGCGGCTGGAAGGAGACGGAGGGCCGGGGGGCGTCTGGAGGTTGGATCCTCCGCGAAGGAGGCTGCCGGACAGAGGAAGAAGGCCGCGACCTGGAGTCGCGGGCGATTGCAGGGGCTGGTCCCGCGCGCGGGAGTGCGTGGAGGGGTCGCGCGGGCGGCGCCAGCGGTGGCGCGGGGGCAGGAACGCCACGGGACGGCTGGGAGGAGGGCTGGTTGTAGGGCGCCGCGCGCCGGTGCGGCTGGAGGTGCTAGCGGCGGGGGTGATGGCCGCCGCCTGATGAAGGACCTGCTATTTTTTTTTAGTTTTTTTTTAGTTTTTTTTTGTGTTTTCTGATTATGTAAGCAGCAGAATAAATAAAAGAAAGAAAAGATTTTTTTATATTTTTTTTAACAGAAAATATAAACAGGAGGTGAAAGGATCTTTTTTGTTGTTTTATGTTTTTTTTTACATGATCCTGCAAAACAAAATGTTAGAGGTAAAAGATTTTTTATTTTGCTGTTTATTCCTGCAAAACAAATGTTAGATATAACAAAAAGAAATTATTTTTTTTATTTTCCTGCAAAAACAAATGTGAGACAAACAAGAAAAATACTTTTATGTTGTTTTTTTTATTTATAGACAAAAATAGATGTGTGAATGGGCGGATCTCGGCGAGATGAGAGAACGGATCCGTGTCTCCGACCACCGTACGTGGTCGGAGGTGTGTGGTTGCGTGAGGTAGAACGTGAATATGGAGGGATAACGAAATGAGATGAAAATTGGTGTCGGAGGCGAATTATGTGGAGAAATGTTTTGGAATTTTTAATCTAAAAATTACTTCCTACTCCTACGCTAAGATCTAACTCTACGATTACCTAGGAAAAACAACAAGTAAAAGTGGATCTCACCTCGGGGATCGGACAAGCCATGATGGCCTCGACGAAGCTCAAGCCGCTGTCACCGGTTGGATCGGAGGCTAGGACCCTCTTCAACAAGAAACCTCTCGGAAACCGGGCTCCTTTCCGCCAAAGATCGATCAAGTTTGAATGAGGGAGGAGGAGCCCATTAAAAAGAGGCAAAAAAAAACAAAAAAGGAATGTGTTTATTGGAAAAATTAATAAAATAATTAAATTAATAAATTAAATAAATAATTAATTATGAAATTCGAAATAAATTAATTAAATAAATTAATTGAAAATTAATTGGCCACCTTAATGGTGGCCATTAAAGGTACGAAATCAAATCATGTATATATGGTAGGTTATTAAGTCACATAAATCAAATAAAATCAAATGATTAAATACAAAATTCGAAATTAAATAAAATGAATTAATTAATGTTAGGAAATTAATTTTTTTGGTGGATTTTATAAATGGAAGTTAGTGGCATACATGTATTATATACATATGATATAATGTACATATGTGCAAATAAGGAAACAATTTGTATACAAGATTTTTTTATTTTATTTTTTTTAATTTTTATTTTTATTGAAAACAATATTTATAAAATATACATTAAGTAAAAATAAATATTAATAATTATATACACAAATACATGGGTAAACTGCACAATACACCCCAGAAAACCGACTTTTTAACCGTAACTCCAAAAAATGCGAAACCACAGCCATTTGAAAGATAATTTAATTTATAGTATTATGGAAGTGAGTTTGGTTCGATTTGAGCTTGTATGGAGCCGGAATTGATGTTTCAATTATTGCATTACGGCTTTCTCTGGGTGTAATTATTTACATTATATACATTTTTTTATTTTACAAATATTTTTATTATTTACAATACAAATTTATTTACAACTCTTATTTACAAAAATAAGTGATTTGAGGTCAAATTATATACAAATAAAATAGTGTAAGTTTTATACATATATACATGAAAAATATGTACAAGTTATTTTTTTGGATTTTCTGACAGACAACCTTATCTCCCCCTACTTTATTCCTGGTCGATCAGGTCAAGTCTTGACCTTCTCTCGGGGTTTGGGTCAGTCTGTATTTATTGCATAAATACCTCCTTTTCTTTTTCTTTTCTCCTTTATTCTTTTATTTATTTACAAAAAGTGTTAAAAATGAATAATTAACAAATGTATGCAAAATGATAATTTTATGAAATTAGTGGTTATTTACAGGTATTTGACTAAGGAAATAATGCTAAAATAAAAGAATAAAGGCGATGAATCGTGGATTCATCAAGGGTATAAATGCAATTTCATAAAATATCCATTCAAACATTAACATAGGAAAGGTTAAAGGAAAATAATGCAAATACACCACAGTTCACGTGACGACCCATGTGCCTCCAGACTGGGAGGACTATAAAGCAAATAACAGAAACTACAAGGACTAGAATGCAAATAAGTTCAACTACAACTTTATTTTACAGACTAAAACATCAAAAAAAATAAATGCAGGGTAGAAAGGGATATATACCCTTGCAGCACGTGAGGCACGCGTAGGGGGGATGCGTGGCAGCCACTGATGAATGCTTGGACGTGTGGCTCTAATGGCGTCAGGTGTCTGATCTGACGGTGCCAGAACAGTCGGGGATGTGGAGCGCACGTGGCCGTTAAATCTGACATCCAACGGTCTGACAAGGCGGCTGGATGGATGATCAGGATGCTATCTGGAAGAACGGGGCCAATAAAACGGTGATGGATCGACCTGGAAGAACCGCACCTGGGTGGACTTCACATGAGCCAAGGAAGAGATCCTCGGCCCCGATGATCGATCGGGAAGTGCCGGATGGATCGTGGAAGGCTTCTGCGTCGACTAGATGGCTTGGATGGAGGCTCCAACGGTTGGATAGGCGTGACGACGACGAGCACCTAGAGCTACTACGACGAGCACTAGGATGGATGGAATGGGGGCTCCCAACACGCGCAAAGTCCTGCAAAGGATAGCTCTGACTCGGAGCTACGCTCTGGTCTAGGTTATTTGGACTAAACAACAAAGAAGCAAGATGGGGTGCTGGTCGATCTCCGGTGAAGGCGAGGAAGGAGATCTCGAACTAATCTCGACTAGATGGATGAAGATCAGGGTGATCATGATGCGGAGCGAGATGGAGGGTGAGCGTGTGGTGATATCGGAGCGGCTAGAAGTGGGTGACAGAGCTCCGACCGGCTGGTCGGAGTAAATGAAAGTGCGACGGTGATGAAATGGAAAATCGGATCGAATGGACAAAGGCAAGAGATAAACGGGTCACCTGAAGGTCTGGATCAACTCCTAAGCTTCAGGTGAGGGTGGTCGTCGGGGTGATGGCCTCGACCGAGCTACGGAAGGCAGAGGAGGCTGCTTGCGGCGAAACTCCGGCCACGATGGTCGAGCTGCGGCTTTGCTGCACCAAATCGATCGCCGAGCGACGCTCCAGGCAGCTGCCACTCATCTAGAGGTGGCTAGGGTATCAAAAGGGAGTGAGGCACGAGCTAATCTCCTGGGGAAGAGGATGAGAGACTTTATAGCGTCCCCAGGTGTTGGAAGAAACAGGCGAGAGCACGCGAACCGAGAAGAATCCACGCCCTCTTAGGGATCCGCGAGGGTCTTAGATCCTAGGAGGGTCCACGGGAGAAAAATCGGGGAGAAGGCACGTGTGATCTGCCCAGAAGAAATGGGAGAAAGAGGTCCGACCACACAGTCGGGTCGGGTCAAGCCCTGGAAGAGGGGGTTAACCCAGGTCAATATTCCGATGTGGCCCAATCAGGAGCGGTAGGGGAAAAGGATAAAAACTGCTATAGGTCAAAAAGAAAGGAAAATAAAAGATAAATAAATTAAAAATAGTAAATGAATTTAAATTTAAAAATAAATAAAATGAAAATGTTTATTTTCAAGGGATTTTTCTGTGATTTTTATTTATTTTTTGAAAAATAAATTAGTCTATATACAGTATAGAGTATTATATACAGGTATATTATACCTATGTATTTTGTACAATTATTTTTAATTTATTATTTTTATAAAAATACGCTAATTTTATATTTTATTTATTTACAACATAATTTTTGGCGTACAAAATAATTTTTATTTTATTTTTATTAATTATCTACAAGTATAAAATAAATAGAGAAGGAAATCTATATACATGTAATATGTACAAGGGAGAGAGATTTTTATTTTCTTTTTATTTTCTTTTTCCTTATTATTAATGTATTTTTAGAAATATATACAAGGAGGTAAAAATATATTTTTATTTTTATTTTGGCAAAAATAAATTATTTATTTACATCCATGATATGTACAATTTAGAGTGGGCCCTATCTCTCTTTACTTATTTTATTTGATGATCAGGTCAATGCTTGGTCCTCTCTTGGGGTTCGGGTCACTCTGTATTTATGCTAAAATACCTCTTTCCTTTTTCTTTTTCTTTATTCTTTTATTTTTGCACAAACACATGCTAATTATGTAATATTAACACATGCATGCATATTGCTAAGTTATTGTATTTACACCTATTTACATGATGCTTTGCTAAGATAATTAGCTAAAATAAAAGAACAAAGAGTGATGAACATGGATTCATCACCCCCCTATACTTTGCCTTTGCTAGTTCCTTAGCAAATACTTATTTGAAAAAGAAGTGAAAAGAGAAAGAAAAGAAAAAAGACGGAGAATCAAGGTTGATTATTAAACTTGTCTTCATTAATTTGGAGTATGGAGCTCAGTCAGACCTTTGGATTATTAGTTTGTCGAAACTTTATTCAGACCTAGGTTTAAAACTCAACAGCCTCCAGGTTCCACCAATCTATGGTCAAGACTCCACAATAATCCAGATCAGAACAAGTCTACACACACAAACTCTAATGACCATGAATCTTTTCTTGTACTGTGTAAGTGGTATGTAGCTCTCCACCTCAGAAATGGCAAAGTAATAACTCCTCTCAACAAGGTAACTCTAATGCCCTAGTCTGACAGCTCTTTCCTCGAGGAGCAGGGTATTTCCTTCTAAGTTCAAGTTCAACTGGCTCAAGAAGAGGAGGAAGAAGAGAATAGACCATGACCAGTGTAGTCATGTATCCCTGGGAGCCCAACCAGTGCAGCTAAGTCTCCTGCTGCAAGCTTTATGAGATAAGAATGGGTAACATAAGCATTGCTTTATTTGTCTATATACACTCCGGTGGGCATTTCAATTTCTATCAAACCCACCACTTTTTTGGAGCTTTTCTTTCTTCTGCACATTTTTTAATGTGCATATGTACAACATATCTACATGGTGCAATATATATAAGTACTTTTCCCTCTTAAGCCAGTAGACCATCCCTCTTTTGAAGCATTATTGCAACCCACAACTCCTATCTTTAGACCTCAATGCCACCGGACCAAGTTGAGATGCACTTCCTTCACTAAAAGAAGACTAGAGGTTCCACCTAGAAGTACTACCCTCGTATGCTTTCCCAAGCCAAATGAGACTGCCTCCTCACCACCTCATCCGTAGAGAGCTATGTGTAAGGTGTTGGTGCGAGTAAAGCCATTGTCTGTGAGAGTCATGTGTGCGTTGTTAAATGTTCTGCTTAGGGTCATCAAGATGACATGTGATCATAGCCTAGTGGACTTAAAGAATTAAGTCATCAATGCATCTGAAAAGTCTTAACCATAAGTCCTATAAGGTTCCTCTTATAATTAGGTGGATTAAGGTCTTAACCAAGCTACATTTTCCAATTTAATTCCAGACTAGTTTAAATATTAATCTGTGATTCAAAAGAATGTACAAGTATATACAAAAAAATTTATGCAAATTTTTGAAAATGTGCAAATTTTTTTTGAAAAATGTTTGAATGATTGAATGCATGGATGCAGAAGTTTTGCAAACTATTTACACACATTTACACAAGGGTTTTCGCAAACTTTTATTTTCAAGCATTTTACAAAAATTTTGTACTATATACATAATTTTGATACCAAAAATATTTACACAAATTTTACAAACAATATATTTTTACAAACATTTGTACAAAAATAATTTTTATACATAGCTATGTATGTGCAAGAAAGAATTTTATGTACAAGAAAAATTTTAAAATTTTTACAGTTTTTAGATAAAGGATTTTAGCCATTCTATTTATTAACACACTCACACAAAGTACGAGTTATGACCAAAGTATATATCTAATATATATGACACCCCCCTATACTTAGCTCAAACAATGTCCTCAGAGTGGATCAAAGGCGATGAAGAAGACATAACTCGTGCTTAGTACAGGGAAGTGAAAAGGAAATCTATACTACAACGACGAATCAAAGAATAGAATAAAGAGGACTCGGGATTTCCCCCTATACTTAGGATCAAGTAATCCTAAGTATAACAAACTGTACATAAAGGGAAATCCGAGTGATCGAATGTACAAGGTCTACCTCCCCTATACTTCGGTAACATATCCCTAAGTATAGGCAACAAAACAGAGGTAAAAAGAATCAAAAGAAAAATCAAGAGTCCTACACCCCCTTATACTTAGGGTAAATTGCACCCTAAGTATAGCATAATCACAAGATGCATGTGAAGTGTTGGACTAAAGAATGAGATGATATGGACATCTGGATCTATACAAGGCGGAAGATAGTTATAATCATGCACGAGATGCAATAGTTGTGAGTTAAAGACCACATCTCATGCAAAATGAATCAGGACGACGTCAACGACCAACGACTCATGATATAGATATGGTTTGAGCCGCTACCTGTTAACACGAAAGGTGGACTTAGATGACATCTCAGATATGTCGATACTCCCGTTGTCATGCACCTTTCGGACCAGGTATGGTCCCTTCCACTTGCTCTGCAACTTCCCTGGAAATAATCTAAGCATGGCATCAAACAACCATACTCTCTGACCTGACTCTAACTGCTTGTGGCTTATATGAGAATCATGTCATATCTTCACTCGCTCCTTATACTGTAGGCTGCTTGAAAAGGTTGTCTCTCTAAGCTTCTCCAGGGCTTCCAATTCTTCCTTCCTCTGATCTCCTATACTCACTGGATCCAATAATATATGTGTGATAGCCCAAAGTGACTTGTGCCTAATCTCAACAGGTAAATGACAGGGCTTGCCATAAACGAGGTAAAAGGGAGATGTACCCAAAGGGGTTTTGAAGGAAGTCTGATATGCCCACAAGACCAAGTCCAAAAGTTGTGACAAATCCTTTTGGTCTGGGCAGGCTACCTTCTGCAATATCGTCTTGATCTCCCTATTCTACACTTCAGCAAGACCATTGGTCTGAGGATGATATGGAGTGGCTACTCGATGGCCGATGCTGATCTCGCTAGCAAGGGCCTTTACCTTGTCGTTGACGAAATGAGACCCCCCGTCAGATATCAAAGCTCTAGACACCCCGAACCGTGAAATGACATTCTTCCTAAAAAATTTGCAAACCGTCCTAGCATCTGTGGTTTGGGCGGGGATGGCCTCAACCCAACGACTAACATAATCCAGGCCAACAGAATGTACTCGGATCCCTGATTCTTAGGGAATGGACCCATGAAATCGATGCCCCATGCGTCAAAAACCTCACATAAGTGAATGGGATGCATCGACATCATATCACGCTGCCCACAAATGCCCATCCTCTGACAGTCGGTACACCTCTTCATGAATTCAGCAGAATCCTTGAAGACGATAGGCCACCATAGGCCGGATTGGAGCACTTTTTGTACCGTTCTCCTCCCAGAGTGATGTCCTCCTGCCTCAAGCTTGTGGTAGTATGTGAGTACGCTATGTTGCTCCTCCCGAGGAATGCACCGACGCTAGATGTTATCCCCTCCTTCATGATAAAGGATGGGATGGGATCCTCCTAATGGTAGAACTTGGCCTTCGCAAGGAAGGTCTCAAGTCACTGCCTTGGCCAACCTTGTGGAACTTTCTTGGACACAAGATAGTTCACAATGTCGATGTACCACGTCGAGGCGATAGCAAGGATCGCCTCATATGGGAAGGTCTCAGAAATGGGATCAGTTGCTCAGATTCCTCAAGATGCTCTAATCGAGAGAGATGATCCGCCACCACATTATTGACTCCAGGTTTATCCTTAATCTCAATATCAAACTCCTGGAGTAGAATGATCCATTTAGTCAGTCACGCTTTGGCATCATTCTTAGCCATGAGGTACCTGATGGTGGTATGATAAGTAAATATAGTCACTTTTGATCCAATCATGTATGACGTGAAGTTATCCAAGGGAAAAACTACAGCTAGCATCACCTTCTCAGTGGCAGTGTAGTTCCGCTACACGACATCCAATGTATGACTAGTGTAGTGAATGGCAAAAGGCACTCCATCCCTCCTCTATCCCAGCACGACCCCTACGGCAAAATCGGAGGCATCCGTCGTGATCTCGAATGTGAGAGATCAATCAGGTGGCTGAAGGACATGAGCCTCAACAACTAGACTCTTGAGAGTCTCAAATGACGCAAGACACTTATCATCTACAATGAACTCGGTGTCCTTGGTCAGCAAATCAGCCAACGGTCGGGCAATCATGCTGAAATCATGAATGAATCGTCAGTAGAAATTGGCGTGCCCTAGAAAAGGCTGTAACTGTTGCAGGTTGGATGGTGGATTGAGTTTCCTGATGATATCCACCTTTGATGGATCAACCTCCATGCCCCTGTTGGAGATGATATGACCAAGCACCATCCCTTTAGTCACCATGAAGTGACTCTTCTTCCAGGATAAAACAAGATGGACCTTGATGCAACGCTGAAGAACATGGTCTAGGTAGTCAAGACAAGCATCAAACTCATCGCCATGGACCGAGAAGTCATCCATGAAGACCTCTAAGCAATCACCCTCCATGTCTGAGAAGATGGACAACATGCACCTTTGGAATGTCACCGGGGCATTACATAGACCAAAGGGCATCCGTATGAAAGCATATGTCCCAAACGGACAGGTGAATGTAGTCTTGTCTTGGTCTTCGGGCGCAATGGCCACCTGATTGTATCCGAAGTACCCATCAAGAAAACATTAATGACTCTTCCCAGCCAGCCTCTCTATAATCTAATCAATAGAAGACATCGGGAAATGATCCTTCTTGGTGGCCTGGTTCAATCGTCTGTAGTCCACATAGACCCTCCAAGAAGTGGGTACCCGGGTAGCTATCTCCTCTCCAGATTTGCTCACAACTGTAGTGATGCCCATCTTCTTAGGCACCACATGTAATAGACTAAACCACTTGGAGTCGGAGATGGGCTAGATAAAATCAACGCTCCATCATTTCAAGATTTCCTTCATGATAACCTCCCGAAGGTTCGGGTTCAACCGTCGCCGGAACTCACACGATGGCTTAGCGTCCTCTTCGAGATAGATATGGTGGGAGCATAGGGCCAGACTTATCCCCTGGAGATCAGCTACGCTCCATCCTATCGCCTTGAGGTTCTTTTCAAGAACCTTCATCAAACGAGATTCTTGCTCTCCGGTCAAATCCATTGAGATAATGATAAAGTGCATCTCATGCTCGCCCGCAAGGAATCTATACTTCAACGGCTGCGGCAAGGGCTTCATCTCTGGGCAACTGGGAGCTGGAAAATCTGGCCTCTGAAAAGTCTAAGTGAAGGCAACCAAATCTGCGTGGGAGAACTCTTGCTGATCATGAAAATCTGGTGTAGACTGCCCGACTGGTGTATCTATACTCTATATCGGATCAGTCTCCACCCTAATTGCTGGCTCTGTAGGAATCAGACATGGTATCAACTCATCAAACTCGGTCCAATTTATGTCTGACTCCGAGGGATCTGAATCTGAATCACATAAAATATAAACTGCCTCACTATTGGAAACACGGTACGCAACCTCGAATGTGTCCTCTACCAAGAGTGTGCTCTACAAGCTCTCCTCTGCTGGAATGTGTGGATCTGCAATATCTGAATGTGATATGATGGCTCGTGAAACGAGATCAGACCAAGCGGCTTCATCATCTATAATCACAAAATCACACTCTTGGTGGACGTCTCGTTCTGCCTCTGTCATCTTCTCTGAATCGCTAAGCTTCTCTGAGCAGGCTGAATCTCGTGCTCTGGTCTCGTCGATCGTCTCTATTTGTATACTCTCGCCCTCGACGCGAAAGTACACCTTCCCTCTATCATGATCAGACACTGCCTTAGTTGTGGCCAAGAATGAGCATCCTAGAAGGATGGGGGTATCGGTCACAGACTCAGGGATCTCCATGTCCAACACAACAAAGACCACAGGGAATTTCAGGCCCTGAATTGTGACGACCACGTCCTTCAACCACCCCTTCGGCCTCTTGACAGATCTATAAGCAAACTGAAGGACTGTCCTGCTCTGTCGGAGAGGGCCAAACTCAAATCGGTCGAGTAAGGCTCCCGGAAGTAGGTTAATGGAAGAGCCACTGTCTAATAGAGTCCGATCGAATCTCTGCTCATGGATGTGACATCTGATATATGGAGCTCCTGCATCGAGCCTCTTGGCTGACAGACGGTTCTGGATGGCGAAGCAGGTGGCACGAGTGAGCATATGGATTTCTGCATGACGGTTCCTCTTCTTCCTGCGAATGGTAGTCTTCTCTCTCAGGTTCCTCTGGAAGAGAGGGATGTGCTCAAGTGCCTCCTGTAGAGTCAGTTGAATCCGGAATCTGTCTATCATATGCTGGCTGAACTCTAACTGCTGGCTCTTTTTTGGATTTTCTTTTTTATTCCACTTAGCCAAGCGGAGTGCTTGAGGGAAGGAGATGGCTGGGCCCTCCTCAGATAGAGGGCTAGGAACGAGTCCCTACTGCTGAGACGAAACAGAATCCATACAAACATCACCAAGCATCGCATATGGACTCGAAGATAAAGAACCCTTTCCTTTATTATTATTTTTTGGATTTTTCTGAAAAGCCCCGAGATACAGAAACAGTAGGAAATGCAACAGGAATAGAAGGGGTGGCCTCAGTACCACCCACGACATCACGAACTGTGGCATCAACACCGCTCTCTAGCTCAGCATCTGAATAGTTGGTGGCATCAGCACCATCTCCTAAATCTGGTGAAGCGATGGCCTCAGTACCGTCAACTGGATCTACATCCTTGGTGGCATCAGCACCACCGTCATCGTCATCATCATGAGAAGCATCAGCACTGCTCTCCTCCTCATCTGGTGCTCCTACGTCCTCGTGGGGTCGTTGTTCAGACGAGGTGCTACCGACTGGCATCCTACCACTCCTAAGTGTAACAAAGTCAACATCAAATGTATATGCAGTAATATCACCCAATGAGTCACTAGGAGTGGTAACCTCTGTAAACTGTACTTGCTCAGACTTCCTCTTCAGGTTGCTCAGATTCGGCTCTATCTGAGCGGGTATGGCGGCCTTGCCCTTGTCGATCCCCCTCATCTCCTGATGGAACTCGTCCATCTCCTGTCTAAAAGTGGCCTGCTGCTCAGAAAGAAGGCGGGCTAAGTCGTCTAGTGTTGGGTTCTCATAGGCTGGCCCACGAGAACCGGACGGGTTGTCTCTCTGGAAGTGAGGCTGCTGCTAGGAAGGATAAGGGGGATACTACTGGGGCTACTGGTGGTGTTGCCTCCACAATAGTCCCTGCTGGTAGGGACGAGGAACATGCTGGTAATGTGGTTGCTGGTGTGGGAACTGGGGCTGTTGGTGCTGACGGGACTGGCTGGTTTGCCCACTCTGAACTGGAAGTTGCTGTTGGGATGAGGCACCTCCGGTCGACCATCAGAATCCGAGATAGTCTTGGCGGATCCCGGGCTGTGGTCGGTCGCGTATCAAATCACGTTGACTTCCATCAACGGCTCCTACTCAAAAAGGGTTGGAGGAAGGACTGCCAGGGGCTGCTCCTGCAGGTACACCACCATCTGAGTGTCCTGAGATGGTGGTGGCTGGACATACTGGTGTTGCGACTGCTAGAACGGCTCCGCCTGAATGTGGTGAACTTGTCTGTAGAGGATGGAGGGCTGTTCGAACTGATGTTGCTGGGGTCAGCCTGTGACCTGAGATGGGGCTGAGAAGCCGTCTGTGCCTCCTAGAGACACATGATCTGGGTCCCCAGATCACTCAACGTCTGTTCCATCTGATATATCTGTGACATGCCCTAGCACTGCTTATTCTCTATGATCTCGATGTGGTCCAGCTTCTCGCTGATAATACCCATATCAGTGACAGACGACTCTACCTGTGCTGCGGTTGCTGAAGATGTGGATGGATCGACATCGACCTGTGATATCCTCTGATAGGACACAGCCTGTGGCGGGGGCTTCCCTTGAGTGGAAAGACGAGTCTGGGACATGACTGTGTAGTTCTTTGCCATCTCCTCGTAGATAGCCCAGACCTGACCCACATCCTTGACAAAATAGGATCCCCTAAAGGATGCGTTCACGATCCCCTGCAGCTTTGGTGTCAGCTCACAAAAGAAGCTCTGCACTAGGTTGGGCTTGGATATATCATGATGCAGACACCGATCGATAAGCTATCTGAAGCGGTCCCATGCCTCATGAAACTGCTCGTTGGGAAGCATGGAGAAGTTGTTGATGAGGGATCTTGCTGCATTCGTCCGGTCAAGTGGATAGTACTTATTCAAGTACTCGTTCCGGAGCTATTCCCACAACGTCACGTATCTCCCCAAATGCTTCAGCCAATAGACTGCTCTATCAACAAGGGAGAACGAAAAGACCATCATCTTGATGGTATCCTCATCCAGAAATCTGTCGTGGACCGTGCTGTAGATCATCTCAAACTCTTGGAGATGGAGGTGCGGCTCCTCGGTGGCTAGCCCGTGAAATCTGGGCAGTAGCTGAATCGTCTGAGGAGGGAGCTTGAAATCTCCCAGAATCACAGGTATCCAATGGTGTGTCCGAGTTGCACTAGGGTTGTGCAACTCTCTCATCGGGCGTGCCGGTCGAACTGGCTCCTGTGGCTCATCTGGATGTGGTCCATCTCCTCCTCCTAGCCCTAGTATGTCTCCACCACCAGCTCTGTTCAGCTCTCCTCTGTCTGCTTGCATCTGAGCCATCTCCCTACGCATATCTGCCATGAAAGTTCCATGGTCTCGTATCTAGCACTGCATGGTCTCCAAGGAAGATAACATGGTATTGTTGATGGCACCCTGATCAAGAACAGATGTGTGAGTCTGGTTGGGTCCATCAGTGTGCTCCTCACTGCTGGCCATGGTCTCAGCAAAGGTAAAAGACCTGAACTCAGGTGCCGTCGAATGTACAAATATCTGTTACGGTCTCTACTCTGGCACATCATGACTGGTATAAGGGTGGTCGAGGGGGAACAGAGCGGAGTCAAACTCGGGTTCAGAGAGTGGGTCTAGGCTCTCGGAAACCAACCTAGATGAACGAGACATAGTGCTCGAAAGCGGTGCAACCAAAGGCTTCCTAAGGGACCTCCGGCCCATCATAGTGATATAGAGAGGAAGGCGGATGGGATCTGGAAACATACAGGATCAAGAAAAACAAACCCCCAATTCACCTACTCAACACCGAGCCGATGATCGTAAAGGATCAGTCTTTTATCTTGTCGATTTTATTAGGTGATAATTCAGTCTATCAGAGCGATTAAGCGAGCTGGTAGGAACCCGATGCTCTCAGGAGACTGGACCGATCCTGAAGTTAGATCTTTCCCAGTCAGTACAAGTTGCGGACCGTTTACCGGATACCTGATCAACTCACTCTGCAAAGGATATCATGGACCGCTTTATCGGAAACCAGAGTGATTCTCACTGGAGAACGACTAACCTGAAATAAGTAGTCTGAAGAAAGGTCGGGTATGGCTCTAACCTAGTGTACGGGCCACTCTCTCACTCATACAAACCAAACAAGGAGGGGATTGCTCTCCTAAGACAGATTTTTCAGTGAGTGTTTTTTATGGTCAAGTATGTTTAACAGTCCCAATTTTATGGTTTTCTTTTTATGTATTTTTCAATAATCAAATAATGCCTAACGAATTTTTCGATCTCCTGATTATTTTAAGTTCAAAAACAGGAGGAGAAGTCGAAAAGCCGATGCGCGGTCAAACACTATGATGCATGCAAAGTCAGAAATGCGTACCTGTCGCCAGCACTCTACATGCAGGGTGATCCGCCCATAAAATAAAGACATAAATTAAACTACCTATATGATGCAAGAAGAAAACAACCTTAGACGAAAAATTTCTACACGTGAAGAACATTAGCTAATAGGTCAACGAGAGAGGTCGGAGTCCGATCTCTGATGCCGATCGGTGTCTGCTACAATGGATCCTGCCAGCATTGTATACGACCTCTAACGACACATGACCTCTCAAGTGACCAAATTAGCTTTTTCTTTGTGATTTAATTAATTAAGTCCACTTAACGATCTATAGATGCAGACAGATAATTAGGGTTGAGAACTTAATTAATTACATCACAATCAGATATAAAATCCTACGTCTAGGGGCCAAATCCTTCGAGAATCAAAATAAAAGAAAAGTCGAAAAAGCAAAACCGGTGAAAAGCGCGGTGAGGTCCCCCGATCACACCGGTGCTCGGCGAAACAAACCTCGATAAATGCCAAGTCCAAAAGTCTCTGAGTCCTGTATTATTACAATAATGATGAAATAAAATGAAAATAAAATGCTAAAAATCCTCCAAATCATCTGCTCCTCTTCTCATATGCTCTTCTGCTGCTCGATGAAGAAACAAGCCGCCTCCGCTTCGCTCGGGTGCGCCGACGCTCGTAGGAATGCCGCACTCACTCGTCAGGCCCCTCGTAAGAAATAGAGAAACAAAAGAGAAGTCAGATCACAGTTATTAACAATAAAACAAACAAACAAATAAAGAAAGAGAAATAAAAACAAAAATAAAAAGCACGCAAATAAAGAAAAGGAAAAAGTAAAAAATAAAAAGAAAAAGGAAATCAGAAAATCGAGTACTAAGTCATGCTCCCCGGCAACAACGCCATTCTGATGAGCGGCCCAAGTGATAGAGGCTAAGTAATCTCAAAGGTCGTTGTGACCTCAATCACTAGAGCTGAGCTCAACAAGAAAAATCAGACCACCATCAAAATCAAACAAGCATGGAAATCAAGGCAAGCAGTCTTGCTATTTATTTAACCTGGTATTGCTACCAGAGCCGAACACAAGGAGCACGGAAAAGTCCTACAAGTAGTCGAGAAATACAAAAAGAAATAAAAATATTTTTGATGGTTTTTAACTCTTAATTTTTTATATTTTCTTTTAAGAAAAACAATAAGAAAAAGAGAAAAATCACACTCCAACAATTATTTCTAAGGTCTAAAAAGCTCAAAAATTCAAAATAAAATTATTTTTAGGTTTTTAAAATATTCAAGTGTTTTTGGATATTTTATGGGATTTTTCTGATTTTTATAAAATCTTATAAAAATAAAGAATGACAAAACAACAAACAGTGTACACCCTGAATAGGAAGGCAATTTAAAAATATTCAAAATACATCTAAAATCATGGCAGCAATTTTATGCGATAGTATAAAATAAAATCTAATTACATAACTTGAAAACATATTTTTTTATTTTTAATGAATTTTTAATGATTTTTATAAGGTTTTCAGTCTTTTGTAATTTTTAGGTGTTTTACAAAAGATAATAAAATGAAAATGCTACAGAAATTAAAACAACACAAAACAAACATCAATTTTTTTGGGAATTTTTACGGGTATTTTTCTATTTTATGGGTTTTCTAAATTAGACAGATTTTAGGGTTATTGAATTTTAGAAATAACAAACAAAATCAAAATACGTCCCAAAAATTACCAAAAATATTACACAGTAGCAGTAGCTACTGATAACTTTTTGGGAATTTTTGGAGTAGTTTTGATATTTATTTAACTAAAAACTAAACACATAGGTCATAGGGACTTAAACACAATTTATTTAAGTTCTTGTACTAAATATTACCCAGCTCTAAAAGTCCAGGGTCAAGTATGCAATTTCTCCAATTAAATCCAGCTCATGCGTCAAATCCACGTTCACAAGGGTATAAATGTAATTTCATAAAACATTCATTCAAACATTAACACAGGAAAGGTTCAGGGAAAATAATGCAAATACATAGTTTACGTGACGACCCACATGCCGCCAGATTGGGAGGACTAAAAAGCAAATAACAAAAACTACAGGGACTAGAATGCAAATAAGTTCAACTACAACTTTATGTTACATACTAAAACATCAACAAAAATAAATGCAGGGTATAAAGGGGTATATACCCTTACAGCACATGAGCGCGTGTGGGGGGGGATGCGTGGCAGCCGCTGATGAATGCTTGGACGTGTGGCTTTGATGACATCAGGTGTCAGATCTGACGGTGCCAAAATGGTAGGGGATGTGGAGCGTACGTGGCCGTTAAATCTGACATCCAACGGTCTAACAAGGCGACTGGATGGACAATCAGGATGCTATCTGGAAGAACGGGGACAATCCAACGGTGATGGATCGACCTGGAAGAACCGCTCCTGGGTGGACTTCTCCAGAGACAAGGAAGAGATCCTCAGCTCCGATGATCGACCGGGAAGTGCCGGATGGATCGTGGAAGGCTTCCGCGTCGACTGGACAGCTCAGATGGAGGCTCCAACAACTGGATAGGCATGACGATGACGAGCACCTGTAGTTATTGCGGCGAGCCCTGTGATGGATGGAATGGGGGCTCCCAATGCACGCAAAGTCCTGCAAAGGGTAGCTCTGACTCGGAGCTACACTCCAGTCTAGGTTATTTGGACTAAGCATCAAAGCGAGGTGGGGTGCTGGTCGATCACCAGCGAAGGTGGGGAAGGAGATCTCGAACCTAATCTCGACTAAATGGACGAAGATCAGGGTGATCAGAATGCGGAGCGAGATGGAGGGTGAGCGTGCGGTGATATCGGAGCGGCTGGAGGGGGTGACGGAGCTCCGACCAGCTGGTCGGAGCAAACGAAAGTGCGGCGGCGATGAAATGGAAAATCGTATCGAATGGACAAAGGCGAGAGATAAACGGGTCACCTGAAGGTCTGGATCGACTCCTGAGCTTCAGGCGAGGGTGGTCATTAGGGTGATGGCCTCGACCGAGCTACGGAAGGCAGGGGAGGCTACCCGGCGGAACTCCGGCCACAATGATCGAGTTGCGGCTTTGTTGCACCAAATTGATCGCCAAGCGATGCTCCAGGCAACTGTCACTCAACTGGAGGTGGCTAGGGTATAAAAAGGGAGCGAGGCACGAGCTACCCTCCTGGGGAATAGGATGAGAGACTTTATAGCGTCCCCAGGTGGCTGGAAGAAATGGATGAGAGCACGTGAACCGAGATGGATCCGCATCCTCCTAGGGATCTGCGAGGGTCTTGGATCCTAGGAGGGTCTACGGGAGAAAAATCGGGGCAAAGGCACGTGTGATCTACCCGGAAGAAATGGGAGAAAGAGGTCCGGTCACATAGTTGTGTTGGGTCAAGCCCTGAAAGAAGGGGTTGACCTGGGTCAATATTCTGACGTAGCCCAATCAGGAGCTGCGGGAGAAAAGGACAAAAACCGCTACAGGACAAAACAAGAAAAATAAAAGATAAATAAACTAAAAATAGTAAATGAATTTAAATTAGAAAATAAATAAAATGAAAAATGTTTATTAATCTTCAAGGAATTTTTCTGCGATTTTTATTTGTTTTTCTGAAAAATAAATTAGTCTGTATACATTATAGAGTATTATATACATGTATATTATACATATGTATTTTGTACAATTATTTTAATTTATTATTTTTAGAAAAACATCCTATTTTTACATTTTATTTATTTACAACATAATATTTGGAGTACAAAATAATTTTTATTTTATATTTATTAATTATCTACAGGTATAAAATAAATAGAGAAGGAAATCTATATACATGTATTATGTACAAAGGAGAGAAATTTTTATTTTCTATTTATTTTCTTTTTCTAATTTTTATTGTATTTTTAGAAATATATACAAGGAGGTAAACACATATTTTTATTTTTGCAAAAATAAATAATTTATTTACATCCATGATAAGTACAATATAGAGTGGTCCCTATCTCTCTCTACTTATTTTATTTGACGATCAGGCCAATGCTTGGCCCTCTCTTGGGGTTCGGGTCACTCTGTATTTATGCAAAATACATCCTTCCTTTTTCTTTTTATTTATTCTTTTAATTTTGCACAAATACGTGTTAATTATGTAATATTAACACATGCAAGCATATTGCTAAGTTATTGTATTTACACCTATTTACATGATGCTTTGTTAAGATAATTAGCTAAAATAAAAGAACAAAGAGTGATGAACATGGATTCATCATCCCGTCGATTTTTGCAAATTGCAATAGGTCCCGTCGGGGATCTATTTGGGATATTTATCATTTTATTTCCCGTATGTTATTTACATTTATGCCCGTACATTGTTTTCTTCATAACTTGAGCATCGTAGGTCCAAATTACATGATTTCAGTGTTGTTTTGATCCTTGTTTCTCCAACTATCTTATGACATATTTAATTTTATCATCTGACACTATTTCAAATGAAATGAATTTTAGTGTTAGATGGTGTCCTTGCTCTATATGACTTTGCCCATAATAGATGACTGCTCATATTCTTTTGCTCAATTCGACTCTGATTTCAAACCATATTTGTTGCTCGTTTATGTAATCTTTCTAGGGCATATTTTGCTTGCATAACCCTTACATTCAATCATTCATGTTTCTCACGCATCATCTTATAATTGGGTGAAAACCAACTAAAAATTACATGCACCATCTAATTGCATCGTATTCCGCAACTGCACGAAGACCTTAGAATAGAGAAATTATTCACACATGCTCTTAATTGAACAAGATTCAATAAATAGATAGAGTAGCTCGTGTCCCTGTGTTCGACCTTGGTAGACTTGCCAAGTATAAATATTCCACAACATTCAAACAATTGTGGTTTTTGCTAACTATAATTCGTCTCCTATACTACGATAATTATCGATTCTTAAAGAGGTTATTTCCATGTTCATCAAATGGCACCGTTGCCGGGGACACGACTCACCATTATTATTTGTTGGATTTTGACATATTTTAGTGTTGAATATTTTCAAAATTCACATGTCTTATTTTCATGAATTATTTTTGCATCATTTCTGTTTATTAATTTCCTTTCTATTTTCTAGCATTTCTCTTTTGTGGCAGGGCCCATGAAGATCGAGGAAGCTTGATCTCCATGGAGGCATGGAGTTGGGAGCTCCCGCTGAAAAGGTCGCAAAAGAATTGGCGAAGAATTTTAGAAAATTTTATCATCTCTGTTTGCATTTGCATATTGTAAAAAAAGTGTTGCATGTGCATTTTTAACAGTCCTCATTAGAGGGCTCGCATGTTGTAAAAAAAGTAGATCACTAGATGATCTACCCCCCCACTCACACACACACTTGCACGTATACAATCTCCCCCACTCATCTCCCTCCTCTCTGTATATTTCACACAATCACTCACCCCCCTTTCACACCTTAAATTGTACACATTGCACAACCCCCCCTCTTCTTCCTCAGTAAAAAACACACCCCTCCTCCATTCCTTGTATCTTAGTGTAAAAGCTTCTCCCAACACAGACTCCCTTAGTTCAAATCCTTTATTTAGGCTAATTTTAGCCTACGTATAGGGGGACCCGGCTCATTCACCCCTCCCTCTTTGAGTCTCCTTGTACTTAGGTCGATTTTTGACCTAAGTATAGGGGGGCCCTCCTCCTCAGTTCCGCTCCTTATATTTGACCGAGCCATGGCTTCATATCACTTATGCTAGGACATAGCAAAAGCTAAGTATAGGGGGGTATACCATATATTACTATATATTTACTTTAGCCATTGCTCGTATTTTTAAACCTTTTTGAAAAATCTTTTTTGGCTTGGTTTTAGTAAACTTCTGAACTGAGTTTTGTAAAAATCCTGTAAAAATATTTTCTTAAAAATTGAGGGGTTCAACTTGTTGTAGATAAACTCTTTTTCAAAAACTCCATAAAAATTTGAAAAAAAATAAAAACTTTCTTTGAATGAGACTTTGACTACTAGGCTGAGTAACTACTTTCAGTGAGGGAACCTCGATCTCCCTTAGTAGAGTGGGTGGTTTAGATGACACTGTATATGACTCCATCCTTAAGTAACATGGGTCCGTCTAACGGCCCGTACTTACACCCATACTGGCTGAGAGTAGATACATCTATTCATACAAGTCTGGGCCAGTCATTGTCTCTCAAAAGAATTAAAAAAATTAAAAAATGAAAATTAAAATCCATAAAATTTGCAAAAATAAAAATCACAAAAAAAATCACAAACTAAGGAGTTGATGTATTCCTGACACATTCACATTCACTTAAGGCTTGAGGATTTTGAGGAAACTTGATTTCTGTGATCATGAGAGTCTAATTTATTATGCCTTAGTCATTAGGGCTTTTAAAACTTAATTATCCACACTTCCCTAGTTTGAAAGATTTTGAGCGCTATATTGCACTCTTCATCTCTACCTTCTAAAAGAATATGATAAACACAACACATTCACAACTGCATGATTGATGAGATGAGTTGAGTTATCACTTGAGGAACTAGGACTGGTGATTTGAGTCTAGACCTGATCTAAGGATGCTCGAGGATGGGATAAAGTTAATCAAGTCTTCAAGAAGCCTGAGTGTCAGCAACCCTTAGCCAGTATATAAACAAGTTTGCATACTATCGTTTGATATCTACCTATGTGCTAGGGTGTGATGAAACTTAATTTTAATTATTGATCAGTGTGCGCTAACTTTTGGTAAAAGCAGTGGAGCTAGCCAACAAATGAAAAGAAAAGAAAGAAATGTCAAAGAAAAGCTCTATCCTCCAAAAGTCATACAAAAGAGCTTCCACTAATGGCGAGCGCTTCCAATCATTTTCAAAGTGTCCACTTGGACCAAGCGCTAATTATGACCAAAGAGTCGGGCTGACACCATAAAAGGGCTCTGCATTGTAAGCGATACAAGTGATACAAGTCTGGGTGTTGAACGTATCTTAGATACTCAAAAGAGACACGCCCCGGTGTACTCCCAGAAAAACAAGTGCAGACGACTCTGAATTCTCTTGACGGACACATTGATCAACAAGCTAAAAACCGACTTGAGTTGAGTTAAAAGGCATTCGAGAGGCCCCTTGTTAAAATGTTAGGGAGAGAAAAATAGACACAATCCTATGCCCTTCATCATCTAGCTGTCCATCTACATTTCAGTCTGACAAACTAATTAGACGATTGACTGAAACAAGAATAGACTTATTCCCTAGTGTTGAGGATGAGGTCTAGAGGAGAGTCTCCTGGATTGGAACTTCGAGTGATGTCTCGACTCGACTCTCATGAATGCAAGACACTAATGTCATATCCTTATAATATATGCACAAAAAGAGAGCCTGATAATTAGAGAAGTTGGATTCCTTATAACTAGAGCATAGTTAAGCGCATAATTTTAGGATTACTTAAATTGAGGGTCTTCAGAAAAATTAAACCTTGAATCTTTCACATGCACTGTCAGGAATTAATCCTACTCCTTCATTCTTTAGATGCTCGAGGACGAGCATGGTTTAATTACAGATTCATTATGAATCTCGTATTCATCATGCTAAAATTCAATTTTTAATCCGTTGGCTTAAAGAACCCAATAAAAATCACCAATAATTCATCATTATTATATTGTATTATATTGTATATAATTGACATGTATACTATTATTTAATTTGTAATTTTTTGATTATTAAAAAACCTTAAAAATTAGGCTCATTAATTGTTTATAATTTCCTAATCCTTAAAAGAACTAAAAATACAAAAACAACTCAAAATCAAAAAGAAGGTGTTTTTAACCCTTTAAAAATACCCTTAAAACTCACTTTTGTACAAATTGACCTTGTTTGACGTTTTATCCAACATGAAACTTGTAGATCTCATCGAGATCTACAACTTTCATGTTTTGACTTTTTCCTAGTTTTGCCTCCAACTAATCTTTATATTTTTCTTTATTTTTTATATTTTCTAATTTTTTTATTAAGCCACGTGGCGCCCTCTAGGACACCCACGTGGCCCGCTCCTCCTTCTGCCACTCGACGCCCTCCTGGGCCATTTGATCTTCTCATTCCCGCCTCCATCTCTGTCGTTCGTCATTCGCCCAATCCCAGCCGCTCGACCATCCTCCAGATGTCGTCACTACCGCTCATTCATGCCTTATCCACAACCAACTGATTCCGTCACCATCCCACGCTCCTCCTTGCGCAACGTCATCCCCTCAGTCCCCGTCGTAGGATGAGACGAAAGATCGCATCCTAGCCATCCGTCACCGCCTAACTCTGCCATTGGATCAGATCTCCGGATGTGATCCTAACCCTTCGACCATGCCTCCATCCGTACCGTCGGATCGCTAGATCCAATGGCTAGGACTTCATCTCCTACCTCCCGTAACCCCCCTTCCATCCGTTTCACCTCACCTATGCGCCGCCCCCTTCCAATTTTGGAAGGCACCAGAACCACTCCCTCCGTCTCATAATGCCTCCCCCGCATATCCCTTTACTCCGTCTCCCTCGCATAACCCCCATCGACCCTCGCCATCACTTCCATCCTTCAAGTCGCTTGTTGCAAAACTCCACCTCACCACCTGAAACACCTCCAACTCCTCCTATAAAATCAACCTCTCCGCCCACCGTCACCGTTATCCACCACTCCACGGGGCTCCACCCTAGCCTCCTCTGACATTCGGTGACAGTGGAGGGCGACCTTGTCGAGGCGACGATGGTCGTTGTCCCCATGTGGATCCATGGTCTGTTGACCATGCTGCGGCCGCCCCGAGCGTCGCTGAGCTCCGAGGCCCGACTGGCCTCGTCAGGCGACGACTGGAGTCTCCCAAGGAGCCTCAGCCCATGCCGCTATCTCCGTCAATTTCTCCTCTCCGGTGAGGTACTCCTCTCGATATTTTAGTTACTTTTTATTTGAATTTCTCTGTCTTCTACACTACACTCCATCATCGCCTAACCATCTTCATGTCTCCGCCAATGACCAACGACCTTCGCGCCACATTCTCCTCCCTCCAGAACCCCTTCGCTACCCGACCCAGTGCCTCCGTCGTCACGGCGGAGGAACTCCTAGAGCCGCCACCTTCTTTACCTTCACCCGGCTCCCATTTCACTCCATCTCATTCGCACTTCACACGCACGTAGCTTCAGCTATCACCTAACCTTGCAGGACTTCAATGGCTGGAACAAACACGCCGCTCCGGTCTACTGCGCCCCCTCCGACGACCCCCCCTCTGCCTCACCCCTTTAGATGATGACAGAGCTTCTCCTTATCCCCACCAGCTTTGCCCGAACCTCAGCCATCATCCCCGACCATTAGGCTTTCCCGCAGAGCGTGGTGGACCTCCATGACCGATGCCTGATCCCAGCCTCCTCTGACAGCCAGCGACGAAGGAAGAGGAGCAGCTACCGTCTGATCGTTTCGGTCGGATGGTCCAGATGATGACGCGTGTCAAGGCCGAACCTCACACAGAACCAGAAGGTTTGGATCCACCGAACCTTCGGCCGAGCGACCGCTTTACGCCACGTGGCCCGACCCAAGCCTCACGCCGTACCTACAGGCTCGGGAAAACCTAACCAAGGGCCGAGCCACCAGTAGAGGCCATGTGTCCCCGAGCCTAGCCCCCACGTGAGGGCCTGGGTAAATTATAGAGATGACCTTAATCCTTTTGATAATTGCTTATTGGTCCCCCACATGCGCGCCTGGGTATTTTATAGGAGGGCCCTCGAGGTTTACAAAATTACAATTTACCTTGCGCGCATTGGAAATTTTACAATGGACCCCTGGTTTGTTTTTGTAAATAGAAAATAGGTCCCTCCAGGGACCTATTTGTGATATTTATCATTTTATTTCACACATTTTATTTACATTTATACCCCTTTATAATTTTCTTCATAACTTGAGCATCGTAGGTCCAAATTGCATGATTTCAGTGTCGTTTTGATCCTTGTTTCTCCATCTATCTTATGGCAAGTTTAATTTTCTCATATGACACTATTTCAAAAGAAATGAATTTTAGTGTTAGATGGTGTCCTTGCTCTATATGAATTTGCCCTTAATAGATGATTGCTCATATTCTTGTGCTCAATTTGACTCTGATTTCAAACCATATGTTGTTGCTCGTTTATGTAATCTTTCTGGGGCATATTTTTCTTGCATAACCCTTGCATTCAATCTTTCACGTTTCTCATGCATCATCTTATAATTTCATGAAAATCAACTAAAATTTACATGCATAATCTAATTACATTGTATTCCGCATCTGCATGAAGACATTAGAATTGAGAAATTATTCACACATGCTCTTAATTGACCAAAATTTGATAAATAGATAAAGTAGCTCATGTCCCTGTGTTCGACCTTGGTAGACTTGCCAAGTATAAATATTTCACAACATTCAAACAATTATGGTTTTTGCTGACCGTAATTCGTCTCCTATACTATGACAATTATCGATTCTTAAAGAGGCGATTTCCGCGTTCATCAAATAGCAACGTTGCCGAGGACACGACTCACCATTATTATTTACTAGATTTTGACATATTTTAGTGTTGAATATTTTCAAAATTCAGAGGTCTTCTTTTCATGCATTATTTTTGCATCATTTTTGCTGATTAATTTCCCTTCAATTTTTCTATCATTTCTCTTTTGTGGAAGGGCCCACGAAGATCGAGGATACTTGATCTCCATGGAGGCATGGAATTGGAAGCTCCCACTGAAAAGACCACAAAAGAATTGACGAAGAATTTTAGGAAATTTTATCAGCTCTGTTTGCATTTGTATATTGTAAAAAATGTTGCATGTGCATTTTTAACAGTCCTCATTAGAGGGCTCGCATGTTGTAAAAAAAGTTGATCACTAGATGATCTCCCCCTCCACACACACTTGCTCATATACACTCACCCCACCCCATCATCTCCCTCCTCTCTATATATTTCACACAATCACTCTCCCCCCTTTCACACCTTAAACTGTACACATTGCACAAGCCCCACCGCCCCCTCTTCTTCCTCAGTAAAAACACACCCTCCTCCTCCCTTGTATCTTAGTGTAAATGCTTTTCCCAACACAGACTCCCCTTAGTTCAAATCCTTTACTTAGGCTAATTTAGCCTAAGTATAGGGGGATCCGACTCATTCACCCCTCCCTCTCTGAGTCTCCTTGTACTTAGGTCAATTTTTGACCTAAGTATAGGGGGACCCTCCTCCTCAGTTCTGCTCCCTATATTTGACCGAGTCATGGCTTCATATCACTTGTTCTTTGAGGACATAGCAAAAGTTAAGTATAGGGGGTATACTGTATATTATTGTATATTTAATTTAACTGTAGCTCGTATTTTTAAACCTTTTTGAAAAATCTTTTTCGGCTTGGTTTTAGTAAACCTAAAACCGAGTTTTGTAAAAATCCTATAAAATGTTTTCTTAAAAATTGAGGGGTTAAACTCGTTGTAAATAAACCCTTTTTCAAAAACTCTGTAAAAATTTGAAAAATTAAAAATTTCTTTGAATGAGACTGACTACTAGGTTGAGTAACCACTTTCAGTGAGGGAACATCAGTCTCCCTTAGCAGAGTTGGTGGTTTAGAGGACACTGTATATGGCTCCGTCCTCAAGTAACGCGGGTCTGTCTAAAGGCCCGTACTTACACCCTTACTAGCTGAGAGTAGATACATCTATTCATACAAGTCTAGGCCAGTCATTGTCTCTCAAAAAAATTTAAAAAATTAAAAAATGGAAAGTAAAATCCATAAAAATGTGCAAAAACGAAAACTACAAAAAAAATTACTAACTAAGGAGTTGGTGTATTCCTGACACATTCACATTCACTCAAGGCTTAAGGATTTTGAGGGCACTTGATCTCTGTGATCTTGAGAGTCTGAGTTAACATGCCTTAGTCATTAGATTTTTTAAAACTTAATTATCCATATTTCCCTAGTTTGAAAGATTTGAGTGCTATATTGCACTCTTCATCTCTACCTTCTAAAAGAATATGATCATCACAACACATTCACAACTGCATGATTGATGAGATGAGTTGAGTTATCACTTGAGGAACTAGAACTGGTGATTTGAGTCTAGACCCGATCTAATGATGCTCGAGGATGGGATAAAGTTAATGAAGGCTTCAAGAAACCTGAGTGTCAGCAACCCTTAGCCAGTATGTAAACAAGTTTGCATACTATTGTTTGTTGATCAGTGTGCGCCAACTTTTGGTAAAAGCAGTGGAGCTAGCCAACAAATGAAAAGAAAAGAAAGAAATGTCAAAGAAAAACTCTATCCTTCAAAAGTCAAATTACAAAAGAGCTTCCACTAATGGTGAGCGCCCCCAACTATTTTAAAAGTGTCCACTTGGACCAAGCGCTAATTAGGACCAAGGAGTTGGGCTGACACCATAAAAGGGCTCTGCATCATAAGCGATACAAGTCTGGGTGTCGAAGGTATCTTAGATACTCAAAAGAGACACACCCCGGTGTACTCCCAGAAAAACAAGTGCAGATAACTCCGAATTCTCTTGACAGACACTGATGACGCGCCTGACAACTCGGGATAAGTAGGAAAATAATGAAGGGTCGTTGTGACCCGAATCACCACGCGTGATCAAAGAGAAAAAATATTTTAAACCACTTAAGAGAAAAATTCAAGTAATGAAATGTAAGCGGTTTTCACTATTTAATTATCTGTATAGCAACCAGGGTCAAACACAAGGAGCACGATTTAAAAACTTTGCAGTCAAATTTCGAAAATAATTTTTTGTGGTTTTTGCTTTTGTAATTTTTTTATTTTCAAATAAAGCACAAGTCACAAAAGGATAAAAATACACACACCACACTCTTTTTGTATTTTTCACAATGTTAAAAAATATTCAAAAAAATCCAGAGAAAATGTTTTTGTATTTTATATGTTTTAAAATATTTTGGTAAATTTTTTTTCAAATTTTTCTGATGTTTTTGTGATATTACGAAAATCAAACGGTGGAAATCAAGGGGAACAGTGCACAACCAAAAGTATTTTGCAACTTAAAAATAATTTAATTGCACAAAACTCCTTGAACTTACTTTTATGTTAAAATATAATTAAATATATACAAACAGAGTCTGAAATCCGAATTTTTGGATTTTTCTAGAAATTTCTACAATTTTTATTAGATTTTTACTTTTCCGCATTTTTGGTTTTTATAGATGATTATTGCGTGAAAATTGGATAGAAATTAAAAGATATTAAAATTCACCTACATTATTTTTTTAGAATTTTAAAGCAAATTTTCGAATTTTTATGAATTTTCTAAGTTCGGGCAGATAAAAAAACACATTTTTTGATTTTTTTTTAAAATATCAAATGATGAAGAAATTCAATGAAAATTATATACTATGAAGAACGCTACAACAGGAACCTAACTTGATTTTTCCAGAATTTATTGAGCACAAACACCATTTATTTTCATCAAAAAGATCATGCAATTGAAGTCTGGGTACAGATGGACTACAATACGATTATTCAAAGTTTTTGGATCCAAATATAACAATAAATAAACTGTAGGTGAAAAATCACAAATTACCCAAGGTAGCATGTGCGTCGCACGTGTTGTTCTGCTAGCAGGGGCTTTATTGGAAATATGGAAACTCCCGAGAGCTTTATTGTAATTTTCCCAAAAGTTTTTGGATATTTTCAATGAAACGTCTAACGAGATTTCTGATTTCCTTTATTCCTATTTCCACAAAACAGAAGGGGAAAATGGAAAAGACAATGCATGAGAAAATATGGATGCAAATACTAGAGATAGAGGTGCGTACCTGACTCCAGCACTCTACATGCAATATGATCCGTGCAAAAAAAGTAAACTACTCTATATGAATGCAATGCGAGAACCATCCTAAACACAAACTTATATTATCATGAAAAACATATTTATTTGTCTAAGTCCAAGCGAGTTCTAGAGGAAAATATATTCTATTTGGGGTTTTGGACCTAATGCTACCTGACTCAATCAAATAGAAACCTATATCTAGGGGCTCAAGCACAAAAAATCCGAGTGAAACAAAGAAAAAATAAAAGCGAGAAAATAAAATACGAAAAACAGCGGTGAGGGCCCCCAAGTGCACCGGCACTTGGCGAAACAGACCCCGAAATGTCCAAGTCCACAAGAGTTCAAGTATCTAAATTATAACAACTCAGTTAATTGTTCTCTAAGTAAAATGTCTCTCTTCTTCTCTTCCATGCTTCACCTCCTGTGCGGGTCCTCCAAAAAGAAACTCCAACTTGTCCCAAAGTAGTTCCTCGCACAAAAAGCAAATAAGAAATGGTCAGAAAATAGTTATAACATATATAGAGACAAATAAAGCTTAAAAATGACAGCTAAGCCGTGCTCCCCGGCAACGGCGCCATTCTGATGATATGAAATGCGATAGTGTCGAGATGGGAAAAATATCACAGTGTCGTTGTGACCCGAATCGCCAAGCGTGATCAACAAAAAAAATATTTTAAACCACTTAAGAGAAAATTTCAAGTAATAAAATGTAAGCGGTTTTCGCTATTCAATTTACCTGGTATAGCGAACATGGTCAAACACAAGGAGCACGATTTAAAAACTTAGCAGTCAAATTTTGAAAATAAATTTTAAGTGGTATTTGCTTTTTCATTTTTTTTATTTTCAAATAAAGCACAAGTCACAAAAGGATAAAAATACACACACCACACTCTTTTTAATTTTTCATAATGTTCAAAAATATTCAAAAAATAGAGAAAATGTTATTGTGTTTTATATGTTTTAAAATATTCTTGGTATTTTTTAAAAAAATTTCCCGATGTTATTGTGATTTTATGAAAATCAAACAGTGGAAATCAAGGGGAACAATGCACAACCAAAAGGTTTTTGCAACCAAAAAATAATTTAGTATCCAAAACTCCTTGAAATTATGCCAAAGTACAATTAAATATCTACAAACAGAGACTGAAATCCGAATTTTTATATTTTCTAGAATTTTCTACAATTTGTATAAGATTTTTAGTTTTTCATAATTTTTTGGGTTTTATAAATGATTATTGCGTGAAAATTGGGTAGAAATTAAAAGACAGTAAAACACACCTACACTATTTTTTTAGAATTTTTAAGCAAATTTTCGATTTTTTTATGAATTTTCTAAGTTTAAGCAGACAAAAAGACACAGTTTTTTATTTTTTAAAAATATCAAATGATGATGAAATTTGATGAAAATTATATACAATGAAGAACCTACAACACGAACCTAACATGATTTTTCCAGAATTTATTGATCACAAACACTATTTATTTTCATAAAAAGATCATGCAATTAAAGTCTGGTTACACAGGGACTAAAATGCGATTATTCAAAGTTTCTGGATCCAAATATAATAATAAATAAACTGTAGGTGAAAAATCGCAAATTACCTACAGGAGAGTGTGCGTCGCACATGTTGTTCTGTTGGCGGGGGCTTTATTGCAAATATGGAAACTCCCGAGGGCTTTGTTGTAATTTTCCCAAATAATTATTAAAAAAACCCTCCTAGGGTTTCCTGTGTTGGGTTGCTTTGTTATCAAAAGAGAGAAGGGCCGCCGCCCAAGGGGGAGAGGCAGATCGGGCCGCCGTGGCCTCGCGGTCGGATGGGCGGCGCTCTGGAGTGCAGGTTGTCGGCTTCACTGTGGAAGGCAGAGGGGCGGCTACTGGAGTAGACTGGCAGAGGGCACGCAAGTGCCGTGGTGGATGTCGGGGTGGCCACGCGGCTGCGGCAGTCGCATGCTCGAAGGGCGCCTTTGGGCAGGGAGCCTAGTGGTGGGAACCTGTGCGTGGCTCCGCTGTGGACGGACTTGGCGCCTCTGGGAGGCGTTGGAGGCTGAGAGGGAGGCGTGGTCACGGTGGGCCGCGACAGGGAAGCAATGATCACGGGTTGGAGGTGATACGGTGGAGCGCCGCCGCCGCTTGCTGGAGGTTGTAGCGGAGGGCACGTCGGTGGACTGGGCAGTGGCTGACCTGCTGCGATTTTTTTTGTTTTATTTATTTATTTTTATTTTTTATTTTGTAAACTGAAAACATAAGTAATAATTTTTTTATTTTTTTCTTAACTTGAACTGTAAAGTGAAATAAATAAATGTTTTTATTTATTTTTATTTATTTATTTTAGATGATCCTGTAAAACAAATGTGAGAGAGAAAAAGAAATATATGTTTTTTATTTATATATAAACAAATTGGAGTGCGTGAGCGGTTGTGGATCTTGGCGAGACAGAAGATAGATCCGTAGATCCGACCACCGTATGTGGTCGGATGTGATAGGTTGTCTGAGATAGAATGTGAAATGTAGAGATCAGAGAATGAGATGAAAAATTCGGTGTCGGATGCGGATTATGTGGTGTTTTTTTGGGGATTTTAATACCTAAAGATTAATAATGACATCTACAAAAATTAAAACTATGATTTTTCTAGGAAAAACACAAATAAAGTTGGATCTCACCTCGGATCGGATACATCGTGATGGCCTCGACGAGGGTCAACTCACTGTCTCTGGACAACTTGGAGGCTGGGCACCCTTCTTCGATAAGATTTCTCTCGGAGATCGGGCTCCTCTCCACCAAAGATTGATCAACGAATAACGAAGGAGGAGCCCATTAAAAAGAAGATGAAAATCAAAATGGAAAGTATCTACAAATAAGGAAGGTTTTAATGGGTTAAATAAATAAATTAATTAAATAAATAATTAAATTAGTTAATTAATTACAAAATTCGGAATTCAATAAATTAAATAAAATAATTAATTTAATGGTGGCTATTAATGGTAAAGAATAATATCTTATATACAAGGTATGTTTTTAAATCAAATAATGAATTAACTAATTAAATAGAAATACAAATTTCGTAATTAAATGAAATTAATTAATGTTAGATATTAATTTTTTGGTGATTTTCATATAAAGAAATTAGTTGTATACAAATATTACATACATATAGTACATTATACACGTGTACAAATAAGGAAATTATTTTTTAAATATTTTTTTATTTTTTATTTTTATTTTTATTTTTATTTGAATCAAGAAGAAAATATTTACAATTATGTACATTATATATAAAAAATAAATATGAATAGATATGTACAATAAGTAAGTGGTAAAACTGCACAAAACACCCCAGAAACTGACTTTTCAATCGTAATTCCAAAAATTACGAAATCACGGTCATTTTAAAGATAATTTACTTTAGAGTATAATGGAAGTGAGTTTGATTCAATTTTAATTCGTATGGAGTCGGAATTGGTCTTTCAATTATCGCTTTACGGCTTTTTCTGAGTGTTATTAGTTGTAATCTATACATTAGTTTATTTTGCAATATTTTATTATTTAGAAAATATTTTTATTTACAACTTTTATTACAAAAATTTTTAGTTTGAGGTTAGCTTATGTACAAATAAAATAGTGTAAGTTTTGTACAAATATACATGGAAAAATATTTACAAAATATTTTTGGATTTTTGAATTGAAGACCCTATCTCTCCCTACTTTATTCCTGATCGATCAGGTCAAGTCTTGACCTTATATCGGGGTTCAGGTCAGTCTGCATTTATTCCTTAAATTCATCCTTCATTTTTCTTTTTCTTTTATTCTTTATTCTTTTATTTTAGTACAAAAAGTGTTAAAAATGCATATTTAACAAATGCATGCAAAATGATAATTTCATGAAATTAGTGGGTAATTATATGTATTTAACTAAGGAAATAAGACTAAAATAAAAGAATAAAGACGATGAATCATAGATTCATCAGACGCATTGATCAACAATCTAAAAATCGACTTGAGTTGAGTTAAAAGGCACTCGAGAGGCCCCTTGTTCCGATACGAGGGAGAGAAAAATAGACACAATCCTATGTCCTCCATCATATGGATGTCCATCTACATTTCAAGTCTGACAAACTAATGAGACGGTTGACTGAAGCAAGAATAGACTTATTCCCTAGTGTTGAGGATGATGTCTAGATGAGAGTTTCCTAGACTGGAACTTCGAGTGAAGTCTCGACTCGACTCTCATGAATGCAGAACACTAATGTCATATCCTTATATTATATGTATAAAAAGAGAGCCTGGTAATTAGAGAAGTTAGATTCCTTCTGAGTAGAGCATGGTTAAGCTTGTAATTTTAGGATTACTTAAATTGAGGATCTTCGAAAAAATTAAGCCTTGAATCTTTCAGATGCACTACCAGGAATTAATCCGAGTCCTTCATTCTTAAGATGCTCAAGGATGAGCATGGTTTAAGTATAGAGGTATGATGAATTTCGTATTCATCATGCTAAAAATCAATTTTTAATCCCCTGGCTTAAAGAACCCAATAAAAATCTGCAATAATACCTCATTATTATATTGTATTATATTGTGTATAATTAACATGTAATTATTGTATTTAATTACTATTATTTGTATTTAATTTATTATTAAAAACCTCTAAAAATCAGGCTTATTAATTGTCTATAATTTACTAACCCTTAAAAGAAGTAAAAAATACAAAAACAACTCAAAACCCAAAAGCATGTGTTTTAAACCCTTTAAAAAACCCCAAAAACTCACTTTTGTACAAATTGACCTCTTTTGATGTTTTGTCCAACTTGAAACTTGTTGATCTCATCGAGATCTACAACTTTCATGTTTTGATTTTTTTTTCTAATTTTGCCTATAACCAATTCTTTTATATTATTCTTTATTTTTTTATATTTTCTGATTTTTTAATTGGGCCACGTGGCGCCCTCTGGAATTCCCACGTGGCCCGCTCCTCCATCCACCACCTGACGCCCTCCTGGGTCGTCTGATCTTCTCATTCTCGCCTCCATCTCTATCATTCGTCATTCGCCCAATCCCAGCCGTCTGATCATCCTCCAGATGTCATCACCACCGCTCATTCGTGCCTTATCCACAATCACCCGATTCCGTCACCATCCCACGCTCCTCCTTGCACCACGTCATCCCCTCAGTCCCCGCCGTAGGATGAGACGCCATATCGCATCCTAGCCATCCGTCACCGCCTAACTCTCTACCGTTGAATCAGATCTCCGGATCTGATCCTAACCCTCCGACCATGCCACCGTCCGCACCGTCGGATCGCTAGATCCTACGGCTAGGACTTCATCTCCCACCTCCCGCAACCCCCCTCCATCCGTTTCACCTCGCCTATGCGCCACCCCCTTCCAATTTTAGAAGGCACCAGAACCACTCCCTCTGTCTCATAACGCCTCCCCCGCATAGCCCTTCATTCCATCTTCCTCGCATAACCCCCATCGACCCTCGCCATCACTTCCAGCCTTCAAGTCGCCCATTGCAAAACTCCGCCTCACCACCTGAAACGCCTCCAACTCCTCCTATAAAATCAACCTCTTCGTTCACCGTCAGCGTTATCCACCACTCCACAGGGCTCCGCCCTAGCCTCCTCCGCCCTCTGGTGAAAGCGAAGGTCGGCCTTTTCGAGGTGACGATGGTCGCCGTCTCCAGGTGCGATCCATGGTCTCTTGGCCACGCTACGTCGCCCCGAGCACTGCTGAGCTCCGAGGCCCGACTGACCTTGCCAGACGACGACCGGAGTCTCATAAGGAGCCTCTATAAAGCCTTGAATTTGGTCCCTCTTGTATCCTATATCATAAGATTCGACTCGACAAGAGAAAACCAACGGATTTGTTTCGTGTGAATCGGACTTCTTTTCGATTTGTTACGATTTTCGCAAAAAAGAGAAGCAAGGAGGGTTAAGACATCATTAACCCATAATTACTATCATTAAGACTAATTAAGCATGATTAAAGAAACTAATGATGGATTGAAAACCACTAATGATCATCAGCAAACACTAATCAATTGTTAGCAAAAGATAAGCGTAAGCTGCGAAAGTTAAATTGCGATTAGTGAAAGTTAATCACGATTAGTGTTAATTAAGCGTCATTAGGGAATCTAGAATCCTCTGGAATGTTCTAACTTAAGCCCTAAGTTTTAGATAAGTTTTGACCAAAACCATGGGCCAAAACCATAGGCCGCTAAACCGCGGTTAAGGGCTAAACCATGGTTTTCTAACCATGATTAGTGGTTTTCTGGAGCCTATAAATACCCCCATACCCATTCATTCTCTACGATTTCCACTACAACCACCACCCCAAGGGCTAGGGTTGAGAGGTCAGGAGGAAGAGTGGGAGGTGGGGAAAGAGCGCTAGCGAAGCGCTGCCGGGAGAACGAGGAGGAGGAAGATATGATCCTCTCTTAATTCTTTCGTAAACTAGGCCTTCAATTCATCCTCTTTTCTTCCAAGTTTTGTTCTTGATTCATCTTTCTTTCTAATTCGTTTCCTGTTGTGGTTTGAGAAGAAATTTGTGTAACACCCTACTTAGGTGCGGGCGGCTATACACGTCAGTAAACCCTGTGATTCGTCACACATTCACTCACCTAAGACGCGTGGTGTCTACCGATTCTCCATTGCTTATTATTCTTTCTTTTCTGCTTTTATAGTTATTTTGATGGAGAAATCTGTGTAATACCCTACTTAGGTGCGGTCGGCTATGCACGTCAGTGAACCCTGTGATTCGTCACACATTCACTCACCTAAGATGTGTGGTGTCTACCGATTTTCCATCGCTTGCAGTTTGGTTATATTCTTTCAGTTTCGTTGTTGTTTTCCTCTTGAGTGATTTTATAGAGGAAACTCTTTTCGTTTTTATTTTGAAATATGTCCCGATATAAGGGGAAACTCTACCGAAATTTTCCAAGAAATATGTCCCGATATAAGGGGAAACTCTGCCGAAATTTTTTAAAAATATCACCCCGTATAAAGGGAAGCTCTGCCGAAATTTCAAGAGAAAATATGTTCTTCACGTTAGTCATGTTCTTCGTATGTTCTTCACGTGTTCTTCGCGTTCTTTGTGTTCTTCGTTCGTTCTTTGCGTTCTTGACACGTTCTTAGCATTTTTGATACGAAAAATAAAAATCGATATTTTTAAGAGCCTTAAAACATCCTTTCTAATAATGAAACATGATAAAGCATTGCATACGCGAGAGAGAGCTCGATTAGGTAACGAAATATTTCGTTTTGCTGTTGGGTTTTCATATGAGATCGTTGAAATTTCTGATTTTATGTTCTTCGCTATAAAGAACCCTAATTTGAATATTTTTAAGAAGTATGAAAAGTTGCTTTGTGATTCCCACTAAAATAAGGTTTAAGCATCTAATTGATGCAGTGGCTTGGAAAGATAGGGTTGGGAGTTAAAAGAGCATAAATTGAGTATATAGATATATGAATTAATATATGTGTAATTCTATACTCAGTATTTATGGTTACACTAATATACAACTTGACAGAGGAATTACATCATGGGAATTGATGTGTTTTAAGTTGGATCCTGAAAGGATCGTGGGTCACGTTAAGGATGACTGGGAGTAGAACTACATGTCGGGCATGCAACCTGTAGGTTTGTCGAAAGGAACCCGTATTGGCGTTTCCCTACCTAGGTGGTACACGGTTGCCCTGTTATGATAAGTGCGCACGAAATGAATGATTTGCAACGCGCAATACTGGGAGCCAATATATTCAGGTTGAACGACGGAAGATGTGGACGTGCCATGTGGAGGCACAGGTTGTTCAATAGCGACTGGATCACGACAACATATATTTAAGCTGCTAGGTTATAATGTTGGCCTGAGGTTTTAAGCAACTGAGTCCTCGAGGATGGTGTGCTCATTTATTTTCCAGGCTGAGGGTTTACGACCCTGATTAATAAAAGAAAAGGAAATTATCAGGGTAGCATTAGAGGATTGGTTGAGGCGATGTGCGACGGCGTACGCTTACCAAGATCAACACAATCTCCAATCCTGAAGTGTCCACAGCTTCGGAGTCCAAGAATGGTGGGGTTTCCCTGGACTAATCCCTGACGTGGAATAGAAAGAAATTTGACTTAAATTAACGAGAAGGAAAGAAATCTTTTGTGATAACAAGTTTAGAAAAAATTACATAATTTATTTGCCTTTCTCTTCTTCGTTACTGGCATTCGCTAATTTTTTATCTTATGATTTATGGAAAACCCCAAGTGTCGGTGAGCAATTGCAAGGACTTTAGTAATCTAGCCAGTTAACATAGTTATCCAATCAACCACAGTAGCTTTTCTCTGTAAGGTAGTTAGTAATCTTTTAGTATTTTCCTTTCAAGATGATGTACATGTAAATGGTTATAGTGGAACATTGTATTATGCGAAACTTATTTTGTAAATGGAAAAATGTTGAAATACTTTCTTCTGAGTATTTTACTTGCGGTCTGTTTCTGAATATTAGTTGTGATTGCTGAATAAATTATTGCTGAGTAACCAGATCCGGATATGGGAGGATCCGACGTTCCAGAATTAGGGCCGCGAAAGATTGGTATCAGAGCCCGGTTACTCCAGTAATTTATTTAGTAATTAACAACTATGAACGGTATTCAGAAACTAAGATTGTATTAAGATCCTTTGATCTTAATAATTGACAGCAATACCATTCACAAGTCATTGTGCCTTACGTACATCATGCTAAGACATATAGGACCTAACCTTTGGCCTTGACTTATCCCAGGATCATGGCAGACCAAGACATGTCTAGACAATTAGCGGCTATGATGACAATGCTCCAAGACATGGGGCAAATGCAACAAGCATTAGAGGAGAGACTCAATGCACAAGCTGAGAGACCCGAGGCATTTAAGCCTGCAGATGCTAGGATTGAAGGTTCTGTCCATCTTTCTAAGGAAGAATCATCCTTCAATTGAGTCTGCTCCTACCCCGATCGAAGGAGCAATGGAGAAGGCCCTTCTTAGACACCACACATTACTAGACAATTACCGAATGGGAAATATTCCTCGATTTAAAGGCATAGAGACACCTGCCGAGGTAGAACTATGGCTTGATGACATCAGCAAGATGTTAAGAATAATACACGCACCAGCATATACTTGGGAAACTTTGTTGATTACTCCTTAGTAGACTATACAAGGCGATAGTGGAGAGCCATTTCCAAGAATTATTAGATCCTGTTCCATGGGACGTTTTTGAAGAAAGGTTCTGAGCTCACTTCTGTCCCTCCCATTGGGAAGAATTAAAGAGGAGGGAGTTAGCTTCTTTGACCCAAGGATCCAAGAATGTACGAGATTACCATATTCACTTTATGGAGTTGCTACGTTACTCCCCATCTTTAGAAGATTCACCACAAGAGTATCTTACCAAATTTGTTAGCGATTTTCAGGGAGATTTGAGAGAGAAGCTTGCAGGTTTTAAAGCCACCACTGTAGATGAAGACATGGACATCGCATCTCGTATTGAGATGGAGAGGGATGAAAACCGCCAAAGAAGAAGCTTCCACTTGTCTAGTGGACCATCCAAACGTAAGGCAAATTATAACCAAAGAGACAATTGTTATCATCCAGTCGGGTCTAATATAAGCTCGCCACAGACTTTAAGCCAGGAATTATCTGGAAGAAGGGGTTTCTCTAGACATCCACTATATCCTCACGACTCAGCAGCAGGAGCTAGCACCTCTGTGGCTGGGTCTTCAGCTCAAACAGGAGCACGTGTGTGTTTTTACTATCATCAGGAAGGCTATACCAGGAAAGTGAAGGATATTGAGAATCCTCAAGCGCATCACGGAAGCGTGATGATCGTTTCGTATACGATCGGGGCGACTAGTCGTACTAGTCGCAAGGTGCAGCAGAATTTAAAAAATGTAAATCTAACGATGAAACCACATGATCACGAGAACACTTCTCGGATCGTTTCATCAAACCACAAAGTATAAGGAATACCTTTGAAGCGTGGTTGTGATCGCGAGATCCCAAACAAGAGATCCTCCTGTCTCAAGTCCGATTCACGAAGAATGCACTTGCGGGCACGATGATGAGTCGCGTTCCTCCCGCAATCCTCGATGAAGATCCAAGCAATAGGTCCCCTGATTTCGTCAAGCGAAATCCGTCGTCTTCCTCTATAGCAAGTAGCCACGAAGAAGAAGGAGATCCTCGAGTCGTCGAAGGCGAAGGCGAGAACTTCTCTCCTTTCTCAACAATGGTGGTCGGTCACCCTATGGAGAGAGAGAGAGCACGAGAATGAGAGGGAGAGAGAGAAGTAGAGTAGGCATCTACTTGGTGTACTTTCAAGGGCTAAGGCTACCCTCTTTATATATTAGTTTGGGATCCAATGGATCTTAATCCATCGCTCTCATGGATCCAACGGTCATTGTAATCCAAGAGCCATCCAACGGCTATGATTGTTGTTGGTTAAAAACCAACAACATTAACTTATATTAAATTAAATATATGTTGAATTATTATCAACAAAATTTAATTAACATAAATTAATATATCAAGAGATAATAAGTCAACAAATAAGAGGAGACAACAACCCCTCCTAAAATCAAGGAGGCGTTTACCCATGACTAAGTCATAGGTGACGCCAACTATGATTATTGGTGGTTTTGTCTCCTTTTATTTATATTATTATTTCTTAATTATTTGCAATAATTATTATTGCAATAATATCCACCAAATTAATTCCAAATTAATTTGTGAATATTTCAATCATGCCATTGAAAAATATGTGAATCATATTCACATCCCAAACTAATTTGTAAATTACATTTCTAATTAATTAACTAATGTGGATCCAATCCACATTAATAATTAATAAATGTTATTTACAATATTTCTCTCTCTCTGATATATTATAAATCTCAATATACGCGGATATTCTGGATATCACTATCCACGATCTGCTTATCCTTGATAATTAAATCCTGTTTAATTATCTTGGACAATCATTCTCTCAACATGAATCTTATTCATATTGTACTTGACAATTAAATCTCATTTAATTATCTTGGACACATTCTCATAATATGAATCTTATTCATATTATACTTTGATAATTAAGTCTCACTTAATCATCAAAACCTTCTTGCTTGGTTACTAAATTCATCATAGGAATTATTCTTGAACTCCTTCAAGAATAATGTGCCTTCTCCGCAGATACTTGGAGATAAGGACAGGGCGATTGTATTGTTCCACGTATAGTGACTTGGATGTTGAGATCTCATCTCAAATCCAGATCTAACAGACCTCTCATAGATGCTTGATTAAATCAAGTCTGTATACTTAATCTTCTCATTGTATCTGAATCACATTCAAATCAATGTCCAACATTTGGACTAAGATTAAGTTACTTCTCCACTGAGAGGAGTCACTAAAATCCAGACCTGTTTCATCACTCCCTCGGACTGGAAGCGTCATGGTTATACAATCGTTTATGATCACATCACCCTCAGGTATTCCCAATACATGCACATCCTGCATACTGGAAGATCAATGATCAACCTGAAGATGAAGATCTATTTTATACTGTCTTCTTCAGGGTTCGATCACCAAGTTTCTCAATCTTGGTCATTGGGATTTGGTATCGATCATATGCTTTCCCAAAGCATATATCACACCTTCAAATTCTTGTCATGCTTCCAAAGCACGACGACCATGCATGGAATTTGATTGGTCCCAATACCTCATGAGTGAGCTCATGTCTTCCGGTTCATAAGTGAACCTGTATGATCCCTTTGAGAGATCGTATTACTCATATGCCCTTATATGCACACCAGCTCGCCGGTGTATAGACCTTGATTAGGTCATCAACCTAACGGTCTACCAAATGTACATACTCAGATATATAGTAACACATCTGTCTCTAGTCAGAGGATGTGTGCCTATGCTGTGACAGTGTTCAACATAGGACTTAGGTTATCTCGATCTCGCTAAGTCAGCCCATTGACTTAACTAATCTGACACCTCCGAATCACTATTCCCATGCAGAGGACCTGCATCAAGAGGTCGGTCAGATATCAGCCTATGTGAGAAAGGATTACCATCTCCTACTCAGGCTGGAGATCATCTCTTAATAATCATTTGAAGGTGCTTGATGAGTCCTCTATCTAACCCATTAGATATTCATCCAAGCACCAGCCTCTATGATTCAATTATTGAATCAACAACTATATGATCATCAAGATGGCCATGGTACATAACCCTAATTGTACAAAGGGACCTATTATGCAAATTATTTATTCTTCATTTCAGATCAGGGAATGATATGTGCAATAACATTTATTACATAATGGCTTGCCGTGGGCTCGCATGTCCAACAATCTCCCACTAGCCCAAAGAGCCATTAATGGGCTAATCATTTATACCCACACTCATGTGACAATCATATGCTATTTAGAAAATAGCTAGGTAAGCTGATCAGTCACTCTGTTCCCACGAGACTACGCCAAGTCCTTTTACGGCACTTGCATATCCCCAGTAACAGTGCTCACATCTAATGCGAATGTTGCATCTAATGCAACCAATACTCAATCTTGTCAGTCATAGTATCCTTGATATTACAACTCAAAGAAATATTATTATAACCAGCATGTAGTTCTTATTAGAATACCCTTATCCCTGGAGATCTCTATCTCCTAAGGTATTCGCAGTTAAAACCTTTTAGATCTCCATCTAAAAGTCTTAATTTCTTGAAGATAAGACTTAGAGATCACTATCTCTAAAGGCTTATCATCTTTGAAGATATTGTTATTACGGCAATTAAGTGTTCTATCTCCATAGTAGGATTAGTATCAGTTTACTGCTCCCACTGTATGGCAGATATCTGGCTTTTGTACACATCTAGCATACTTTCAGCTTTTCATAACTGATGCACAAAAGGGCAACCAGTTTTAGCATTCACATCCTCAACTCTTTGAGGTGCTATCCCTTTAGATAGGTCAGTACCAAATCTTAAAGGTAAGAAAGCATTTCTTGGAATTTTCAGAAAATGAAACATGTCCAAGGTGTACTACAAATGTGACAGTCCCAATACCCTCTTTTCTTTGCTTCTGAACACCTTCAGAACTAAGATCTAAGAGGCATCTTTGTGATCATATCTCAAGGTATGGAATAACCAGATCACAAAACACTTATTATCATCCTTATATCATTCCAAATGATAAGGATATTATCTACATTTAGCACGATGAACACAATGGCACTCCCACTAAGCTTCACATGGTTCATCGAGATTCTATTTGAAATCATAACAATTATAATTTCATCAAATCTTATGTTCCAACTGCAAGAAGCTTATTTGAGTCCAAAGATGGAGTTCTTTAGACAGCACATCTTGCATTCCTCAACCATGAAGCCCTGGGGCTACCTCATGTGAATATCCTCAAAGAGGTATTCATAGAGGAATACAATCTTGACTCACATCTTGAAGATGCCATAGTCAAATTGTGTAGCTAGGGTTAGCAATATTCTGATGGGTTTAAGCATGATCACTGAAAAGCAAGCCACATCGCAATCGATGTCTTCTCTTCAGTGTGTAGCTCATGCCTACGAACCGTGCTTTGAAGGTCTCTACCTTCTCATCAGGTACCCTCTTTCTATTGAAGATCCATTTACACCTTAATGGGTCTAACCCTTATAGGTGGATCCTCGAGGGTCCATATACAACACTTGTATATGAAGTCTACCTTAGACCTTTATTGCTAATATACATCTTTCTATGTCATGATCCTCAGGAGCTTCATCACATGAAGTCCGATCATTGTCAGACTTAACTGACACATGGAATACATCTTCAAACTCATTATAAGAAGTATTAGTATTTCATCTTTAATTGTCCCTTTTAGTTTCCGATTTCTGGAGCCTCATTATCTTCTCAAGATTAAATGAGTTCCTTTACTTCATTTTCATCTTGATTCTCAAGAGAGTCATCCTATAAGAATCATATTCTCAAAGATGAGATATTTTAAGAATCTCAAGGTCATAAAGTAGGTATCCAATACCATCCTTTATTTTCCTAATGAAGTAGCACTCTCAAGTGCTAGATTCCAGCTTACATGCATGGAACCTTATTAAGGATATATATATATTGTAGTCTCTACTACACATATATACCTAGAAACTAAGGTATAATTATGCTAAAATTCATCATTGATCAAATCATGTCACACATGATCTAATTGTATCTTCCTACAACTCCATTGAGTTTAGGCGTGTCAGGAGGATTGAGATAGAAATGATATTCATATCTCCATAAGATATTCTTTGAATTCATCTAATAGGTACTTGCTACCTTGGTTATATCAAATTCATTTAATCTTCCTTCAGACTTTGGTTCTAAACCAAAATTGTGAAATCTTTGAACATTTCAAAGTTTTCTTTGGTGAAGAGAAGAAATCTCATATCATACATAATCATCAATAGATATCACATATCCATAATGTTTATTATGATATAGATGATTCACATACATCAATATGTATGAGATCTCGAATACCTTGACATCTTACACCTTTCTAAAAAAAGGGTGTATTGGACATTTTACTTTGAATACAATATTCACAAGTATGTAAGATTTGAAATTTTAGACATTCTAAAGTTTCATATCTTACTAGTCTATTGATCTCATATGTCCAAAACTTGATGCTAAATCATTGTCAAATGATCTTTATCCTCCTATTGAGCTTATAAGGTTTAACTTTCAGTATTAGAAATCTTAATGAACCATTCATTAAATTTCTAATTTAGTAGAGTCCACCAGATGCTAGATTATTATCTGAAATATATCCATCGTAACTCTTTATGATAGGTTTATTCCAGAATTCATGTTTATTTCCAACATTTAGAAACAAACAATGAGTGTATTCTAATATCTAGGTCATAGAGACATTCTCTAAGACTAAGGCTCTTCCACTGAAATTAAGAAGTCTATCAATCCAACAGAGATTGTTGCAACAATTGCATCAATGTCTATGTAGATAACTATAAACCTTAAGATCAAATTTTTCCAGTCTTCAAAAACATGTGCAACACATTGCAAGTGTTGTTAGAAGATTGAGATACAATTATCAGACTTTATCTTATCAAATAAGCAAGTCAATTTCAATGATCAAATGTAGATATAGATTATTATGATGCACTATCTGAGTCCTTCTCTAAGGATTCTAGACATACTCGATAGTCATACTATCAACACATCAAGTTATTGCAGTATAGGCATTCATCCAACTCTTTGGATGTCATATGGAAGTCACAGAAGTACAATCAACTCTTTGACTTTCCTTCTTACATGGGTCCGACCCACGCTTCCACTGTGCTCTCTTCATCTATAAACAACCATTGTTCAAGACTAAGGATCTCTCATGTTAAATTCAAGAGAATTCAATGTAAGAGCATTTCAACATTTATACATGCTTCATTAAATTCATACAATATGAATATTATGAAGCTTCATGAATGACTAGAGTATAGACAGTAGAATGATGACACTCATCATGCCTACATCCATCTAGACTCCTATAACATTGGTTCAGGTAGGTATTCAAATATTTTGAATACATCATCTCTTTCAAGCCACCATTCTGCATAATGCAGAGAACCATGTCATTCATGATTAAATGTCTAGAGCACATATGTATGCCAGAACATCTTCTTAGATTTTATAAGGATTATTCGACAATTACGATCACCATCGACATGTCACTTCCAAAGTACACTCAATGAAAGATCAAGACTATAGAGACATACAAACCCTAAGGTGATGTCTCATTGTCTTATTTAATCGTCATTCCTCATTATGTTGAGGAAACTTGCACATTGCAACCACATACATTATGTGTCTAATTGCAAGTACAATATCTGGATCATGAGTCCAATCCATGATATTTTACTGGTTATTATTGAGTATAACATTGAGTGGGTTTAATGAAGGATTATCTGAAATAAGAAATTTGCATAAGGGTATATGTATATATATTATATACATATTTTACTTTGATTTAGGAATTTTAAATCAAATTTGTCTTGCTATGTCTACTATGAAAGATTATTCCCTAATCGTCTTTCAAAGTAAGAGATATACTTACCACTATATCTCAAGCAAGATCTGGGATCTCCTCTCTATCTTTATCACATCCCAATAATATGAGAACCTGTGACTCGAATAAAGAGAAGAGGGAACACATTCCGCATTGCAAGTCAAACTTGCATTTCCCAATTCGGTCTTTAACACCCGGGCCCACCACCCCTAAGATGATGTTGACCCGTTGCTAATTGAACCAACCGTCAACAGGCTTAAAACTCGCTATACGCAATCCAATATCGCCCCAATAATATGAGGACCTGATATTGGGGTCACTACGTATACGGCCTTACTCTTTCGAGAAGCAAAGAACCCGATCCAAATAATTGTATGTAGGATCTATCACTTCGGACAGACGTCTCCTATATACAACTTTTGGCGACAAAATTCTTTGCCTTGATGGGAGACCATGGATGTCACTTATGTGATCCTCCACCTCATATTTAAATTGTAATTAATTATCGTGAATCATATTCACATAATTAATTCTTCCAAGGGAAATACACATCTATTCATAATAGAGTGTTTCATAGGATATAATTAATTTAATCACATTAAATCAATCATCAATCATATTATCAATCAACAAACTTTGAATTTTACTTGAATAGTAGGTATAATCTCAAAGTACATATTATTTCGAATTTTAATAATTAGAAATACACTTTGATTTCTCCGGCATTATCCAATTACCCGTTGTCATGGCCAGTATGGCGAGAGTGGGACGGACCACATACGTTGCAACCCGCTACCCCAACGATCTCCGACTAGACACCATATCCACCTTAGGAAAGGATAATGCCAGATAGATCATCATGTACTTTGAGATGCTCATCGGTCTTTCAACCGAAATTATATCATATAATATACATCAAATCATTTTTGATTATATTATAAGGAGATTTGCTAAACAAATCCCCAATCCTATTCAAGCAAGAGGTTTTGCATGTAAAAGTTATCCTACAACTATTGTAGGATGACCTAGGGTTTTTCATGAAAACAATGTTTGTTGATGATTTCAAATTAACCAATGATCAAGATCAACTATCTTATCAATATGGTTTAGTGGGATGCCATTCAAGGAATTGATTATCATCTTTAAATATTCCACAAATATTTATCAATAACCAATTTCAGAAAATTAACAATTATTTTTCATCAACATTTATTTGAATGACTATCACAAGGTTCATGATCAAAAAATGTCAATTTCCAGCAGTGACCCCTTATCACTAAAATTAACTTATCTCGATCAATTTAAATCCAAAATTCGCAAAATTAGTGCCCTAAGATTGCTAACTTGATTTATAACAGAACCTATTTGATATTTCACTCATTTCGAGGCGTAACAAAACCGTAATTAACAAATTAATCACGTTCTGTTCTGCAGTTCCCGCAACTGTGAATATATGCATATTCAAAAGGCCATATCTTGAGCAAATTAAATCCAAATTTAGTAAAATCAAGTCCTATGGTTTCCTTGTTTAATGGGGAACAAAATCCAAATGAATATTTCGTGTTTAAACAATATAAATGGTGCCGAAAAAATCAATTAGATAGAGTTGCGGAAATTCAAATGCGCCAAAAACTTTCGCGACCATTTCAAACCCAAGTCGTCCATGGTTCATGGATCATAACCAAAATCTTTTTCGAACCTGGCTCTGATACCACTTGAAGGATATTGAGAATCCTCAAGCGCATCACGGAAGCGTGATGATCGTATCGTATACGATCGGGGCGACTAGTCGTACTAGTCGCAAGGTGCAGCGGAATTTAAAAAATGTAAATCTAACGATGAAACCACATGATCACGAGAACACTTCTCGGATCGTTTCATCAAACCACAAAGTATAAGGAATACCTTTGAAGCGTGGTTGTGATCGCGAGATCCCAAACAAGAGATCCTCCTGTCTCAAGTCCGATCCACGAAGAACGCACTTGCGGGCACGATGATGAGTCGCGTTCCTCCCGCAATCCTCGTTGAAGATCCAAGCAATAGGTCCCCTGATTTCGTCAAGCAAAATCCGTCGTCTTCCTCTATAGCAAGTAGCCACGAAGAAGAAGGAGATCCTCGAGTCGTCGAAGGCGAAGGCGAGAACTTCTCTCCTTTCTCAACAATGATGGTCGGCCACCCTATGGAGAGAGAGAGAGAGCACGAGAATGAGAGGGAGAGAGAGAAGTAGAGTAGGCATCTACTTGGTGTACTTTCAAGGGCTAAGGCTACCATATTTATATATTAGTTTGGAATCCAATGGATCTCAATCCATAGCTCTCATGGATCCAACGATCATTGTAATCCAAGAGCCATCCAACGGCTATGATTGTTGTTGGTTAAAAACCAACAACATTAATTTATATTAAATTAAATATATGTTGAATTATTATCAACAAAATTTAATTAATATAAATTAATATATCAAGTGATAATAAGTCAACAAATAAGAGGAGACAACAACCCCTCCTAAAATCAAGGAGGCGTCACCCATGACTAAGTCATAGGTGACGCCACCTATGATTATTGGTGATTTTGTCTCCTTTTATTTATATTATTATTTCTTAATTATTTGCAATAATTATTATTGCAATAATATCCACCAAATTAATTCCAAATTAATTTGTGAATATTTCAATCATGCCATTGAAAAATATGTGAATCATATTCACATCCCAAACTAATGTGTAATTTACATTTCTAATTAATTAACTAATGTGGATCCAATCCACATTAATAATTAACAAATGTTATTTACAATATTTCTCTCTCTCTGATATATTATAAATCTCATTTATAATATCCACGATCTGCTTATCCTTGATAATTAAATCCTGTTTAATTATCTTGGACAATCATTCTCTCAACATGAATCTTATTCATATTGTACTTGACAATTAAATCTCATTTAATTATCTTGGACACATTCTCATAATATGAATCTTATTCATATTATACTTTGATAATTAAGTCTCACTTAATCATCAAAACCTTCTTTCTTGGATACTAAATTCATCATATGAATTATTCTTGAACTCCTTCAAGAATAATGTGCCTTCTCCGCAGATACTTGGAGATAAGGACAGGGCGATTGTATTGTTCCACGTATAGTGACTTGGATGTTGAGATCTCATCTCAAATCCAGATCTAACAGACCTCTCATAGATGCTTGATTAAATCAAGTCCGTATACTTAATCTTCTCATTGTATCTGAATCACATTCAGATCAATGTCCAACATTTGGACTAAGATTAAGTTACTTCTCTACTGAGAGGAGTCACTAAAATCCAGACATGTTTCATCACTCCCTCAGACTGGAAGCGTCATGGTTATACAATCGTTGATGATCACATCACCCTCAGGTATTCCCAATACCTGCACATCCTGCATACTGGAAGACCAATGATCAACCCGAAGATGAAGATCTATTCTATATTGTCTTCTTCAGGGTTCGATCACCAAGTTTCTCAATCTTGGTCATTGGGATTTGGTATCGATCATATGCTTTCCCAAAGCATATATCATACCTTCAAATTCTTGTCATGCTTCCAAAGCACGACGACCATGCATGGAATTTGATTGGTCCCAATACCTTATGAGTGAGCTCATATCTTCCGATTCATAAGTGAACCTGTATGATCCCTTTGAGAGATCGTATTACTCATATGCCCTTATATGCACACCAGCTCGCCGGTGTATAGACCTTGATTAGGTCATCAACCTAATGGTCTGCCAAATGTGCATACTCAGACATATAGTAACACATCTGTCTCTAGTCAGAGGATGTGTGCCTATGCTGTGACAGTGTTCAACATAGGACTTAGGTTATCTCGATCTCGCTAAGTCAGCCCATTGACTTAACTAATCTGACACCTCCGAATCACTATTCCCATACAGAGGACCTGCATCAAGAGGTCGATCAGATATCAGCCTATGTGAGAAAGGATTGCCATCTCCTACTCAGGCTGGAGATCATCTCTTAATAATCATTTGACGGTGCTTGATGAGTCCTCTATCTAACCCATTAGATATTCATCCAAGCACCAGCCTCTATGATTCAATTATTGAATCAACAACTATATGATCATCAAGATGGCCATGGTACATAACCCTAATTATACGAAGGGATCTATTATGCAAATTATTTATTCTTCATTTCAGATCAGAGAATGATATGTGCAATAACATTTATTGCATAATGGCTTGCCGTGGGCTCGCATGTCCAACAGAAAGTTTGTCTGAAGTTGAGAGGGTCAAGGTTTAAACCAACCTCAATTAACAGTATAACATTCACCTCGAGCAATGGCGCAATACGCGGAGGAAGACATGGTAGAGGTCGTGGCTCACAAAAAGCGTCTCCTACACAGCAACCACCACAAAGTGTTGCGGGTTCTAGCTTTCCTATTCTTAATGGCAAGCTTAATACAATTACTGAGGAACAAGCCTACAACTCAGGCATGGTCGTACGAGGTACCGTTACTATTCATGGATTTTTAGTACATGCCTTATTTGATTCTGGTGCTTCACATTCAATTATTGCTCGACGGTTAGTACCTACTTTGGGTTAGATACCAGTAGAAGTACACCAGTCCTATCTGATCAAGGCACCAGGATGACAAGTATTTATAATTCGAGAAATCCTGGAAAAATGTATAGTACTGATAGCGGGACATCAGTTACTTGTTTCACTGCTACTAATAGAAATGGAGGACTTTGATCTTATCCTAGGGATGGATTGGCTAGAAAGGCATCATGCATGTCTTGACTATTTTCAGAAGACAGTTACGTTTCACCTTCTTAACTCGATAGGGTTCCAGTTCATTGGAAATACATCCAATGATAATGTCGAATATATCTCTACTTTGAAGGCATAACAATTGTTAGAGAAAAGATGCCAAGGCTATTTAGCTTATGTAACCACTACATCAGGGTCAGGCAGAATGATGGAAGATATACCTATAGTGTGCGAATTTCCTGATGTATTTCTAGAGGAAATACCTGGATTACCACCTGAGCGAGAGATTGAATTTGAAATATCTCTCATACTTGATACTCAGCCTGGCACCTGCTGAATTACAAGAGTTAAAGGTACAGTTGCAAGAACTGTTAGATAAAAGATTCATTCGTCCTAGTACTTCACCATGGGGTATACCTGTCTTATTTGTCAGGAAAAAGGATGGGTCAATGCGGTTGTGCATTGACTATAGACAACTAAACAAGAAGACCATAAAGAACAAGCATCCTCTGCCAAGAATAGATGATCTCTTTGATCAGTTACAGGGTTCAACTGTGTATTCTAAGATTGATTTAGGATCTGGATACCATCAGTTGAAAATTAAAGATACATATATTCCCAAGACAACTTTTCAAACTAGATACATGCATTATGAATTCTTAGTTATACCTTTTGGATTGACAAATGCCCCAGCAGCCTTCATGGATCTCATGAATAGAGTATTCAAGGAGTTTTTAGATCACTTTGTAGTAGTCTTTATTGATGATGTACTTATTTACTCCAAAGATAAGTATATGCATGAACACCATCTCAGACATGCACTTGAAACTCTACGGAAAAACAAACTGTATGCTAAATATAACAAATGTGACGTCTGACTATCTGAAGTATCTTTCTTAGGCCATGTTATTCCTGGGGAAGATATATCAGTTGATCCTACAAAGTTTAGAGCGGTAATGAGTTGAGAACGTCCAAAGACTGTAACAGAAATACAATCTTTTCTGGGATTAGCTGGATATTATAGAAGATTTGTGAAGGACTTTTCCCGAATAGCATTGCCAATGACTAGGTTGACCCAGAAGGAAGTTCCATTCATATGGTCAGATGCATGCGAAATTAGTTTCCAAACACTGAAAGAATACCCAACATTTGCACCCATCCTTACTCTATCCTCCGTGAGTGAAGGGTTTACAATGTACACCGATGCATCTAAAGAAGGACTTGGGGCGGTTCTTATGCAACATGGTAAGGTAGTTCGTATGCATCACGACAGCTCAGGACACATGAGAAGAACCACCCAACACATGACCTTGAATTAACTGTCGTAGTTTTCGCTTTAAAGATATGGAGACACTACCTGTATGGTATTACTTTTGAAATCTTCACCGATCATAAAAGCTTGAAATATTTGTTTGGTCAAAAGGAGCTCAATATGAGACAGAGATGATGGCTAGAGTTGTTGAAAGATTATGATTGCACTATCTCCTACCACCCTGGTAAGGAGAACGTCGTAGCAGATGCCCTTAGCAGAAGAACTTATTCACTTGGATTAGCGAGTGCTATCCACTTCTAGGTTTACTGTCAACATTAAGTGAATGGAAACCATTTGATAGTAGTGTTGATAATATAACTATTCCTCACCGATACAAACCAGAGATCTAGGATAGAATACAGAAAGGACAAGAGGATGATCCCGTCCTTAAAGACTTGAGACAACAGTTTGAGCAGAATAAGATAGAGGGATTCCATATACAAGCTGGGATATTGTATAACCATCATAGAGCTTGTGTACCAAACACACCTGAATTGAGGAAAGATATCTTATGCGAAGCGTTCTGCTCAAGATTATCTATTCATCTAGGAATTATGAAGATGTATAAGGATCTTCGTTCAAAATTTTGGTGGCCAGGAATAAAGAAAGATGTTGCTGAGTTCGTGAATTCATGTTTTATTTGCCAACAGGTAAAGGCTTCACACCAAAAGCTACCAGGATTATTGCAACCTCTCCCTATACTTGAGTGGAAATGGGAAAGCATTTCCATGGACTTCGTTATTGGTTTACCTCAGACGACTGGTAGTAAAGATAGTATCTGTGTAATAATAGATCGTCTGACCAGGGTAGCACACTTCATTCCAATAAGATTATCTTTCACTCCAGACCAGCTTGCTGAGTTATATATTACACATGTGATCCGCCTCCATGGTATTCCAAAGGAAGTAGTTTCCGATCGAGATTCACGATTCACCTCACACTATTTGGAGAACTTCATGAAAGCCTTAGGCACACAACTATGCTTGAGCACAACATATCATCCACAAACAGATGGTCAATCAGAACGTACTATTCAGACTTTAGAGGATATGTTATGAGCATGTGCCTTAGAATGGAAAGGATCATGGTTGAAACATTTACCTCTTGCAGAATTCACATACAACAATAGTTAATATACAAGTATTGACATGGCACTATTTGAAGCACTTTATGGACGTAGGTGTACTACTCCTTTGTGTTGGCAAGAGGTCAGAATAAAGAACCTTTATGATTCAGTTAGACTCCAGAAGATACGGGAAGTTGTAGAGCTTGCTCGAAAAAGACTAATAACTGCCCAGAGTCGCCAGAAAAGCTATACTGATACCAGGCGAAGAGACCTTAAAATTGAGGTAGGTGACTTTGTATTTCTCAAAGTATCATCTATGAAGGGTGTTCAGAGGTTTGGCTTGCGTGGGAAGTTAGCACCCAGGTTCGCGGGTCTCTTTGAAATTATTCAACGGATTGGAAAAGTCGCCTATAGACTTACGCTTCCTCCACATCTTTCGGCAATACATGATGTTTTTCATGTATCAAATCTGAGAAAGTACATTAGGGATCCAGAGCATAAGATAAGTTACGATGATTTACATGTTGAGCCAGACTTAACATACCAAGAGATACCTGTATAAATACTTGACAGGGACATCAAGAAGTTGAGAAACAAAGAGGTACCTCTAGTTAAAGTATTGTGGCAGAACCAAGAGTTTGAAGAAGCCATATGGGAACCTGAGGCAGAAATGAGAGAAAAATACCCATACTTATTTGAATGATAACACTATGTATTGTGTATATCTTTATTGTAAATGAAATGCCGTTCATCCTCTTTAAGGTTGTTATGTTTCAATCCTCTTTAAGGTTGTTATGCCTGCATTTCTAGTCTTGAGGACGATACTTCCTTTAAGGTTGTTATAATTGTAAAGCCTTGAATTTGGTTCCTCTCGGATCCTATATCATAAGATTCGACTCGACAAGAGAAAACCAACGGAATTTGTTTCGTGTGAATCAGACCTCGTTTCGATTTGTTATGATTTTCGGAAAAAGAGGAGGATGGTTAAGACGTCATTAACCCATAATGACTATCATTAAGACTAATTAAGCATGATTAAAGAAACTAATGATGGATTGAAACCCACTAATGATCATTAGCAAATACTAATCAATAGTTAGCAAAAGATAAGCGTAAACCGTGAAAGTTAAATCATGATTAGTGAAACTTAATCACGATTAGTGTTAATTAAGCATCATTAGCGAATCTAGAATCCTCTGGAATGTTCTAACTTAAGCCCTAAGTTTCGGATAAGTTTTGACCAAAACCATGGGCCAAAATCATGGGCCGCTAAACTGCGGTTAAGGGCTAAACCATGGTTTTCTAACCATGGTTAGTGGTTTTCTGGAGCTTATAAATACCCCCTCCTACCCATTCATTTTCTACGATTTCCACTACCATCACCACCCCAAGGGCTAGGGTTGAGAGGTCAGGAGGAGGAGTGGGAGGTAGGGAAAGAGCGCTAGCGAAACACTGCCGGGAGAACGAGGAGGAGGAAGTTATGAACTTCTCTTAGTTCTTTCGTAAACTAGGCCTTCAATTCATCCTCTTTTCTTCCAAGTTTTGTTCTTGATTCATCTTTCTTTCTGATTCGTTTCCTGTTGTGGTTTGAGGAGAAATCTGTGTAACACTCTACTTAGGTGCGGGCGGCTATGCACGTCAGTAAACCCTGTGATTCGTCGCACATTCACTCACCTAAGACGCGTGGTGTCTACCGATTCTCCATTGCTTATTGTTCTTTCTTTTCCGCTTTTATAGTTATTTTTATGGAGAAATCCGTGTAATACCCTACTTAGGTACGGACAGCTATGCACATCAGTGAACCATGTGATTCGTTACACATTCACTCACCTAAGATGTATGGTGTACATCGATTCTCCATCGCTTGCAGTTTGATTATGTTCTTTTAGTTTCGTTGTTGTTTTCCTCTCGAGTGATTTTATAGAGGGAACTCTTTTCATTTTTATTTTGAAATGTGTCCTGATATAAGGGGAAGCTCTGTCGAAATTTTCCGAGAAATATGTCCCGATATAAGGGAAAACTCTGTCGAAATTTTCTTAGAAATATCATCCCGTATAAGGGGAAGCTTTGCCGAAATTTCAAGAGAAAATATGTTCTCCACGTTCTTCGTGTTCTTCATGCGTTCTTCGCGTGTTCTTCGCGTTCTTCGTGTTCTTCGTTCGTTCTTCACGTTCTTGACACTTTCTTAGCATTTTTTATACGAAAATGAAATTCTATATTTTCAAGAGCCTTAAAACATCCTTTCTGAAAATGAAACACGATAAAGCATTGCATACGCTAGAGAGAGCTCGATTAGGTAACGAAATATTTCCTTTTGCTGTTGGATTTTCATATGAGATCGTTGAAATTCTTGATTTTATGTTCTTTGCTATAAAGAACCCTAATTTGGATATTTTTAAGAAGTATGAAAAGTTGCTTTGTGATTCCCACTAAAATAAGGTTTAAGCATCGAATTGATGCAGTGGCTTGGAAAGATAGGGTTGGGAGTTAAAAGAGCATAAATTGAGTATATACATATATGAATTAATATATGTGTAAGTCTATGCTCAGTATTTATGGTTACGCTAATCTACGACTTGATAGAGGAATTACATCATGAGAATTGATGTGTTTTAAGTTGGATCCTGAAAGGGTCATGAGTCACGTTAAGAATGACTGGGAGTAGAACTACAGGTCGGGCATGCAATCTGTAGGTTTGTCGGAAGAAACCCGTATTGGCGTTTCCCTACCTAGGTGGTACACGGTTGCCCTGTTATGATAAGTGCTCACGAAATGAATGATTTGCAATGCGTGGTACCTGGAGCCAATATATTCGGGTTGAACGACGGAAGATGTGGTCGTGCCATGTGGAGGCACGGGTTGTTCAATAGCAACTGGGTCACAACAACATGTATTTAAGCCGCTAGGTTATAATGTTGTCCTGAGGTTTTATGCAACCGAGTCCTCGAGGACGGTGTGCTCATTTGTTTTTCAGGCTGAGGGTTTGAGACCCTGATTAATAAAAGAAAAGGAAATTGTCAGGGTAGTATTGGAGGATTGGTTGGGGCGACACACGGTGACATAAGCTTACCAAGATCAACACAATCTCCAATCTTGAAGTGTCCACTGCTTCGTAGTCCAAGAATGGTGGGGTTCTCCTGGACTAATCCCTGACGTAAGATAGAAAGGAATAAGACTTAAATTAACGAGAAGGAAAGAAACCTTTTGTGATAACAAGTTTTAAAAAAATTACACAATTTATTTGCTTTTCTCTTCTTCATTACTTAGCATTCGTTAACTTTTTTATCCTCTGATTTATGGAAAACCCCAGGTGTCGGTGAGCAATTGCAAGGACTTTAGTCATCTAACCAGTTAACATAGTCATCCAATCAACCTAGTAGCTTTTCTCTGTAAGGTAGTTAGTAATCTTTTGTGTATTTTCCTTTCAAGCTGATGTACATGTAAATGGTTATAGTGGAACAATGTATTATGTGAACCTTATTTTGTGAATGGAAAAATGTTGAAATACTTTCTTCCGAGTATTTTACATGCGATCTGTTTTTGAATGTTAGTTGTGATTGCTGAATAAATTATTGCTGAGTAACCAGATCCGGATATGGGAGGATCCGGCAGCCCAGAATTAGGGTTGCGAAAGCCTTAACCCAAGCCACCACCTCCGCCAATTTCTCCTCTCCGGTGAGGTACTCCTCTCCATATTTTAGTTACTTTTTCTTTGAATTTCTCCGCCTTCTAAACTATACTCCATCATTGCCTGACCACCTTCATGTCTCCGTCAATCACCAACGACCTTCATGCCACATTCTCCTCCCTCCAAAACCCCTTCGCTGCCCGACCTAACGCCTCTGTCGTCACGGTGGAGGACCTCCCAGAGCCGCCACCTTCTTCACCTTTGCCTGGCTCCCATTTCGCTCCATCTCACTCACATTTCACATGCATGTGGCTTCGGCAATCACCTAACCTTGCAGGACTTCAATGGCCAGAACGAACACGCTGCTCTGATCTACTGCGCCCCCTTTGACGACCCCCCCTCCGCCTCGCCCCTTCATACGATGACGGGGCTCTGCCTTGTCCCCACCAGCTTTGCCCAGACCTCAGCCATCCTCCTCGACCATTAGATTGTCCCACGGAGCATGGCGGAGCTCCATGACCAACGCTGGATCCCAGCCTCCTCCGGCAGCCAGTGGCGAAGGAAGAGGAGAAGCGCATAACCAGAAGGTTCGGATGCACCAATCCTTCGGTCGAGCGACCACTTTACGCCACGTGGCCCGGCCCGAGCCTCATGCTGCACCTACAGGCTCGGGCAGACCTAGCTAAGGGCCAAGCCACCAGTAGAGGCCACGTGTCCCCGAGCTTGCGATGCACCCCGAGCCTGGCCCCTCACGTGCATTACACATGAGGTCCTGGGCAAATTGCAGAGATGACCCCGATCCTTTTGATAATTGCATATTGGTCCCCTAAGCACGTGTGTTACGTGCGTGCATGGGTATTTTACAGGAGGGCCCTCGAGGTTTTACAGAATTACAATTTGGTCCTTATACGCATTGGAAATTTTACAATGTACCCCTGTCGATTTTTGCAAGTTGCAAATAGGTCCCTCCAGGGACCTATTTGTTATATTTATCATTTTATTTCCCACATTTTATTTACATTTATGCTCATGTATTGTTTTCTTCATAACTTGAGCATCGTAGGTCCAAATTGCATGATTTCAGTGTCGTTTTCATCCTTGTTTCTCCATCTATCTTATATCAAGTTTAATTTTCTCATCTGAAACTATTTTAAATGAAATGAATTTTAGTATCAGATGATGTCCTTGCTCTATATGACTTTACCCTTAATAGATGACTGCTCATATTCTTATTCTTGTGCTCAATTCAACTCTATTTTCAAACCATATTTGTTGCCCGTTTATGTAATCTTTCTAGGGCATATTTTGCTTGGATAACCCTTGCATTCAGTCATTCATATTTCTCATGCATCATCTTATAATTGCGTGAAAATCAACTAAAAATTACATGCATCATCTAATTGCATTGTATTCCGCATCTACACGAAGACCTTAGAATTGAGAAATTATTCGCACACGCTCTTAATTGACCAAAATCGATAAATAGATAGAGTAGCTCGTGTCCCTGTGTTCGACCTTGGTCGACTTTCCAAGTATAAATATTCCACAACGTTCAAATGATTGTGATTTTTGCTGACCGTAATTCGTCTCCTATACTACGCCAATTATCGATTCTTAAAGAGGCGATTTCCACATTCATCACAAAGTAGTCTCCTTATTCCCTTCCCTGTTGAAAAGCTTGTGGAAATAATGCTTCCAACTAGTCTTTATATCCTTTGGAGTAACAAGCACAAGTACTTCCTCATCCTTGATGCATCTTACTTGAGAAAGATCTTGATCTTTCTTTTTTTTTGCTTTAGTCAATCTGTATTTATCCTTTTGGCCCTCTTGCATGTCAAGCTTTTTGCACAAAACTTCATAAGCTTTTGATTTAACTTCATTTACAACCTTCTTTGCTTTCTTCTTCGCTATTTTGTATTTTGTGAAAATTTCCTTTGTTCTATCCTTATACATAGCTTTGAAGCAAGCTCTTTTAATTTTAAACTCCTCTTGCACTTCCTGTTAATGGTAAAAAAAATGAACAATGGACCATTTGACAATCAACATAGTTAAAAAGGAAAAGAAAAGATGAGGATGAATAAAGTTATTAAACTATGTATTCCCATTTTAATTGAATGCATATAATTATTGTAGAGTTTGATTTGGAATGTGCTTGGAATGTTTGCTTTACACCGTAGATTTTATTGGTCAAGATTGAGGCACGCTCATTCAATTATGTTACCATATCAAATTATTTATGCCTCTCATCATTTAGTTTATTGAGTGCATACAACATTATTTACGTGTGCCTATTTAGTTTATGCTCATCTCCACACACTTTCTTGTGGTGCAAAAATATTTGTGAACTCCAATGGTGAACTTTTTTTTAGTCCATGACGTTTCATAATATTTATCCTATATCTTTTTCACGTTGGTGCAAAATATGGACATCTATGCAAAAGTGGGGTTGGATAAACATAAGCAAATTTTCTTATTAAACTATATTATATTGTTTATTCAATTATGATTTGAAAAATAAATTATATTTTTGGCAACCTAACTAGGCAGAGTAAACATTGTTCATTACTGGTCCAATAAATATTTATACTTGAACAGGTTCCACACAAACGGTTAATTCCACCAATCGATTTTTGTAGATAGGTATATCTACATTACTCATAATCAATCTCTGCAATTGCATCTGATTCAGTTCTGACATCCATTGCATTGAGGTGTAGATATGGAAATTCATATGACAATAATGATTTCATGGTTTATTTTTTTTCGGGGATAAGGTGGCTTCTATAGAAACTCGGACTGCTTGGTGTCGATAGACGATATTGAATTATTTATGGGTGTACATATTATTGATATTATAAATAGTACAATGATATTTAGTTTTGCAGTAAATGCTTACCATATCACTACTGTTGTCTTATCGAGACATACATTTGATTTGACCTTTATCCCCTAGACCATTGATTTTATAGATATATTTTGATCTGCATGAATTTTGATAATTGTAATTTTTTTAAAACTTGGGATGTATGGATAATTAGGATTTGTTTCATAATCTACTAGTGAGTGCATAGTCAGATTTGTCTGACTAATACTAATTAAACCATTGTAGTTTAATGTAGAATAAAGCCGTCGACCATCAACATAATTGAAGAGTCATTATTTTTTTGTTAAGTCAATATATTGAACTTAATGGTAGATCCATATTTGTTTTTATCCTTTAAATTATGTTTGAGGATTATTTCATACCTTTAATTCTTCCATTTTTGTATAATACTCTGGTTCCGGTTAATTGATTCGTGGAGAAGAGAATGGATTGTTGTCTTATTCCATGGGTGTAGGGTTTCTTATATAGAAAGAAATCCTAGAAAGCAAAAAGGGAGAATTACATATAAACCCCCCGAAGGGTTACATGACTCAAATAAAATAGACAATACAATAACTCCAATAACTCTAACACTCCCCCTCAAGATGGATCATATCTATCATGCCAAACTTGAAAATCAACCACGTGAGACGTTTCTTCATTAGTGCCTTCGTGAACATGTCTACAAGTTGAAGCTCAGTAGATATGTGTGGAGTAGTGATCCTTTCTCCTCATACTGCATCATAAATGAAGTGATAGTCAACCTCAATGTACTTAGTCCACTCATGGGATAAAGAATTGGTAGCAATGTACGTAATAGACTTGTTATCACAGTGCAAATGTATCGGAGTAACAATCGGAAGTCCAAGTTCCCGTGAAAAGGAGATAAGCCATGTGATCTCACTGGTGGCTTGGGCCATTACCATGTATTCTACCTATGCACTCGATCTAGAGACTACTTCTTGCTTCACTAAGTAACTAGGCTGCCCCCAACAAACATGGCGTAACCTGTAGAGGGTCGATGGTCCTCAGATGAACTGGCATAGTCAACATCTGTATAGGCAGAGATATCAGTGTGAGCATTAACCCCATAGAAGAGTCCACGTCTGGGATTCCTTCAAATATGAAAGGATTGAAATAATATCCTACTAATGACTGTAAAGGGGTATCTCCATGCGCTGGTCGGCTTGCTCATGGTATATGATATATCTAGCTTAGTAATAGTGAGGTGGAAGTTTACCCGCTAGGATTCTATATCTTGCATCATCTCCAAACTCATGATCAGTATATGTAATATGCTTCCTCACTTTTGCAAGGATGTCAGATGGCTTGCATCCAAGTATTCCAGCCTCAGTGATAATGTATAAGCAATACTTCCTTTGTGAAAGATGCAATCCCTCTACACTATGTATCACCTAAATGCCAATTAAGTATTGGAGTTGTTTAAGATCCTTTGCGATAAAGACCTCCTGGAGGAAGGTCTTGGTCTCTAAAATGTCAGCTTAATCATCTTTAGCGACATCCATATATCAACATATATTGTAAGTATAATGGTGCCAACAGACCATCGCTGATGAAGATGGAGTAGTCATATGTCATCTTTTGAAAGTCAAAAGTGTTGATCTCAATGGTATAAAACCATGCACGAGGTCTCTGATTCAGATCATAAATGGCCAAACATAGTCAACATACATCCCCTCCCCCCATCCGACTACGTAACCTGGCAGCTGCATCATATAAACATCCTCTTCGAGGCCACCAAAGAGAAAGATGTTCTTCGCATAAAGCTGAATGATGGGCCATGCTTTATTAGCAACAACAGAAAGAATAGTGCATATAGAACCCATTCTGGCAACTGGAGAGAAAGTCTCAAAGTAATTAACCCCATCAGTCTGAGTGAAGCCTTTTGCAACCAATCTGGCTTTCAGTCTGTTAATGGACCCATCATGCAGCTAGTTTGTCGTGAAGACCCAGCTGCATGCCATAGGACGAACTTTGGGGGAGGGGGGCATGACACAAGATCCCACGTGTGTCGAGAGGTAAGGGTGTCCATCTCCTCATCCATGACCTCTCACCAGCTATGGTCCTGCAGCGCACTACGATGACATATGGGAATAGAAGTGGTCATCAAGGCTTCTGCAAACCTCTTGTCACAGCTAGATAAACCATCAGTAGAAGTAAAATATGACATAAGGTGAAAGGTACATTGCCTTTTTTATTTCCAAAAAGCTATGGGAAGCTCCTCAGGCACATCGGGGGAAATAGTTGTGGGAGCACTGGAAGAAGGCATATAATCCTGCAAAAAAGGAACATGTAAAGGTAAAAAAGTAAGAGTAGTGGCGTGCTCGCATTTATAGATGATCAATGGAGGAGGTAGGTCCAAAGGGATGCCGCCAACAATCTGTGTAAAGAAGCTAGCCTGCTCAAAGAAAGTGACATCCGCTGAAAAATAGCATCAATGCCCAACAGGATCATAACACCTATAAACCTTTTGAATGCGATAGTATACAAGAAAAACACACTTGACATCCCTAGGTGGCAATTTGTCAACATCATTGAAGTTATGAACAAACACAATGCACCCAAAACTCCTCAGTGGTAATGAAAAAGTAGACTCGTTGGATATAGTAAAGAGAAAGGAGTGCCCCCCATTAAGATAGAAGACGGGACCATATTTATGAGATGGATGACTATAAGAATGACATCCCCCAATATCATTTAGGAATATTTATCAAAGTGAGGAGAGACCGAGCAATATCAAGAAGATGTCTGAGTTTCCTTTCTACTACCCCATTTTACTGAGAGGTATACAGACATGATGTCTGATGAACAACCCCCTGAGAGGCAAAGAAAGACGTCAAGTCCTGTTGAGTGAACTCTTGAGCATTGTTAGTTCGAATAATTTTTATACAGGTAGAGAAAGAAGTTTTGATATATTAAAAGAAATTTTTGATAATCTTATTAATCTTTATACGTTCCTTTATTAGATGAACCAAAAAGGATCTATTATAATCATCTACAAAAACAATAAAAACACTTATGATCTTGACGAATCTCCATTTCATCACCTTTACTCTATCATTTTGGCCTCAAAAACCCTAGCAATTGCATGTAAATAGCATTAATTTATCCGAAATAGCATTCATTATTCATTGTATTATTTGTATATAGAATAAGATTTTTAAATGCCAAAACTATAGAATATAGAGAAGAAAAGAAAAAGGAATAAAATATTGCAAATATTTATGACCCCAACCCCGAGACCAAGGTCGGAATGGAATTGGTCGACAAGGAATAAAGTAGGGGGAGATAAGGACCAGAAATACAATAACTACCGCATTTTATTTATTCATTAATTATGCGTTTTTGACACCTATTTTATTCTTTATTATTTATTCATCACACAAAGAAACTTTGTACATGAAAGTAGTAGATAATAATGTAAATAAAAATACAAAATTAAGTTTGTGCAAAAATAATATACAGTGTACATTTTATACACAAAATAAAAAACCAAATTCTCAACTTCACAGACTCGTATCTTGCAAATAAAAACTCAAAATCTATCAAACTTACCTTTCATTGTATATAATTTTTCAAGAGCTATTTAATGGAAGAGGTTTCATATTTTTTGGAGTTTATCTGTGAAAGTTAGGTTTTTGACCCATCTTGTACATGGACCCGATTAAAATAACCATTATACTCATCATTCATTATTTTTATAAAGTCGTATTTTTACAATTTTGTAAATATTATTTATAACATGTGTGTACACTAAATTGAGAATAACACCAAAAGTGAAATATAAGATAAAATAAAACTAGGTAAAAACATAGATGAAATACCTATGTCCTATGTGTATATAAATAAAAGGGGAACACGTTCTTTCATTCTTTTATTCTTTCATATTTTTATAAAATGGTAACTATTATATAAGTCATAGTAAATATATAAAACCAAAATGGAACCCAAATAGATTCATTAAATACATAAAATATACATAAAACATATGTAAAATACCTATGAATATATGTATAGAATATTTATTTAAGTATGCGAATACCATCATAAAAATCAAATAAATATATATTTATACTCACAAAAATACATTGTAAATATATAAAGTACAAAAATGAAATAATAAAATAAAATATACCAAATAAAAATAAAAATGTACCCAATACAGGTATATACACCTATAAATAAGTCACTAAAAATGTATTTGTCACAAAATTCATGAAAAAAATAAATAAATATCATAATAAAATACTGCATAAAATAATAAACATTTTTTATTATATACTCAAAAAATAATAAAATCATTTTCTATTTTTAATTAATTACTCTTTAATAAACCATGTTGTCTTGTCGCCTAGTGGCTTATCTGGCCCAATCAAAATGCGTCAAAAGTTGACCTCGGTCAATTTGACCTTCAGCCGCCTGAAGAGACGCGAGTGCCTTGTCCCCGATTTTCTGCCCTTTTTCCAGGACATCTTGTCCATCAATCGACTTTGCTTCCTAAAGATGAAATGATCATTGATCATCCCTCATTCTCGCCAGCTAATCTAGTCACTCCCAAACTCCATCGATTATTTGATTCACCCCAGTCAATAAGGGTGCCCCGCCATGTTTATAAATAAGAGCCCTCTCCTTCCTCCACAAATTTGGTCAACCTTAGCCATCCCTCTACCCTAGTCTTCGGTCCAGAAAGTTTCCTTGTGACAGGAGGAGGCTCCTGGAGGCTTGCGACGGTCGGAGGAGGTCAGGGCTGCACCCACGGCGGCGCTCTGGCGATGCCCTGCTCCCTCATCAGGTATAAGAGCTGTTTTATTGCTTATTTAGTTAGATTTTTGTTTCAGTATTTCATTTACGTTCGTATGTTAGTGATTAACGTAGTGATCAGCTTAGGATTAGTGAAATCGAAGTTCGCCGGAGCTCCGCTCCGGCGACCATTTCGTTGCGACCCTTCAGTGCTTTGACTCCCATGTCACCTTCCTCTCGCCCCTTCTCGCGTTCTTTATCTCCCGACCACCTAAGATCAACCAGAACCCCTCCGGTTCTGCGAATCGTGGTTCTCCCCCGCCATCCGCCGGAACCTCGCCGCCCATCGCATTTTTTGGTGTATCAGCTTCAACCCCCGATCGAGGACGAATCCCTCGAGCTGCTTGTTCTCTCTATGCAGGTTTGGCCATCAAAGACACCCCGTCGGGATCATTTGGACCTGGAAAGAGGTTCCTGGAGGTCCCCGCCTTCTTCGACTTTGCCTGACCTCTTGGGACCTCTAAGAGCCCAGCGGAAGACATTGTCATACGGGGGAGGCTTCCAGGAACGTAAAGGAACCATCAGCGACACGAGAGGTGGCCGGAGAAGCGTACGCCGACCGATCAAAGGTTGCCCCAGACAACCTGCTTCCTAGTTCTTCCAGGACACCCCAGAGCCGTTCGATCTTTGAAGACCCAGTTCACGTCAGCACCGTTGGATGGAGCCCAGCCCCAGCCGTCCGATCGCGGTCTGCAATCTAATCTCGTGCGTCCACCAACGAACCATCATCCGTCGTCCAGCAAACGCCACGTGGATAAGTGGCGCACATCGAACCGTCGGATCCAGTGCTTTAAGGGGTAATTTACACTTTGACCCCTGATTTTTGTGTATATAATTTTTAGTGTTGTAAAAAATATTACGTGTAAATAAATTGGGCTTTTTGTATTTGGGTCCTCGGGTTTTTAGTATTTGCGTTTTGGTCCCTGCTAGCGTCACATGCTGTCCTCACGTGACGTTGGAAATTTTACACATAGGTCCTTGACGTTTTGTTTATTGTAAAATAGTTCTAGAACTTTAAATAAATATTCTATTATGTTGGGTAAATTGCAATGTGCCCCCTCTACTTTATTTTATTTGTAGTTTTGCCCTTGCCAGGCTAGTTTATTTTTGTGACTTTTACCTAATTATTAAATATAGCTAGCATGCTGCAAAAAAGCCACAAAAATTCAGGTAGATGCTTCATGCATGCCCTATAATTATTTGGCATTTTTTTATCATTTATCTATTTATAAAAAATTAAAAAACAAGCATTTAATCCATGTTTAAAGTATAAAATATCAAAAAATACAAAATACTTTTGAGAAAATTAAAAAAATTATATATGTTATATTTTGATGTTTATTGAGTCCAGAAAGCAAAAACCCCTTAAAATAGTAAAAAGAAAATAAAAAAAACCAGAAAGCTCCAAAATCCAATAAAAATATAAAAATTCAACAAAAAGTCCAAAAATATGTTTTTTGTTTAATAATTTTCTATATTTTTTATTTACATATTAAAAATTACTTTGGGTATTTTTGGAACTTAATTATTATTTTTAAAACCCAAGTTAATTTCGGGTATTTAATTCATCCCATATTCGGGATATTTTTTATTTTAAAAATACATAAAAATTAGCAAAAATTCTGGGAAAAATACAAAAAATTAGAAAAATATTAAAAACCCCAATATAATTTATTTTATAAATTTTAATTATATTTAATCGTATTTATAAATGTATCTTTATGTATTGCTTACATGAAGCCTTATATAGGCTATATTGTATTTATAAAAAAAGAAAATATAAAAAAGGATAAAAATATAAAAAGAAAATATAAAATAAAAAATAAAAAATAAAAAAGATATATATATATGTATATAATTGAAACTCACAAAAAGCACGATTTGCACAAATGACTCAGTTGTATATAAATAACCATAGGCTACCCATTTTGCTCTCTGTAGTTCGACCTCTACATGCTTACGCACTATGCATTTTATGATAGAGTCAATAAATATTAATTCCACATCTTTGGGATTTAATCGTCTTATTCATTATTGTGGGTTAAGCGCTGATTAATTGAGAATTTTTGAGCGGTCAAGGTATCAACTGTTGATTCGCCTTGTGGATCGATATGACCATTGGGAAATTCCTCAGTTATCAGATGGCGCCGTTGCTTGGGAGCAATGAGCGTAGTCTATTTTTGCCAGTCATTTTGTAAAATAAATTACATGATTTATTGATTCTTTCACCTGCCAATTTAATTCTTTGATCTTGCTTGTGAATTTTCATTGATTTTAATCATTTCATTGATTATTTATGCTAATGCCCATCTTCTTGCAACTTTGATGCGAGGTCCGCCACGTAAGGACGATCTTCTAGGAGGTCGATGCAGCCAAGCATGGAGGAAACTGGTCACCTCTCTTTGACTGGACGAAGTGAGCACCAAGGAAGCAGGAGGAATGATTAGTTAAAAAAGTAATTTTATGTGTGAGAGAGAAATTTTGGCATGTAATAATTTGGCATCTACTCTTCACTGTGGGGTCCAGTGCTCGGGTGTCTGTTCACCTAGGGGCCTCGTCGCAGTTTTCCGTGTTTTATTGACTTGCTTTCTTTGTTTTCCGTTGTTTGGAGTTTTCCGCCTTATTCTACTTTATTTTATGTGCATGGAGCGCCTAGATATAGGTTGTTGACTCGGTAACTACGTCCACACATTAATAAGAATGCTTGTTCCTGTAGTCTTTTACGAATGGATCTAGTCAAATTAATAATGCTAGTAATTAAGATTTGAGATTGCGTGCGCTGGCAGGACCTGTTGTGGCGGGCACCGATCAACATCAGAAACCGGACTTTGGTCTCATTTCTGAATAACTAGCAGTAGGTTCTTCACGAATAATAGCAGCTACTGTTTAGGGCAATTTTATCGATTGCATACCGTCATGTAGATAGGTTTAAAAATTCTATTTTGCATACCGCATGGAGAGAGCTGGGATGCACTGTTAGTCTTCTAACTCAGCATGCATCATTAGGTTCAATGATGAGATTTCCAGCATTGAACCAACTTGCACGACTTTTCCGCTATCTCCCTCTAATTTTGAGCACTAGGTTTTAAATGAAAATCTACAAAAACGTTAGGCGCTGGTATGAAAACGGACTCAAAAAAAGTGAAAACCCAAAAAGTTAAAACAATGCGACTGCTAAATAGACTTTGGACCTTAATTAAAATTTGTAATGGACCATCATTGTACTGGGTTCATAAAGCCCTCATTGTTTTCAGGTACATTCGGAGGGGGATCAAAACCGCACTCCCATGAGCGAGGCACGTCCCATAAGGAATAGAGCCAAAATCTCAGTCTGTAACTGCCTTGTGTATCACCTGGATTTCCGAAGTAATGGCGCTTCTATCGCACGTGACCGAATAGGGCCTTGTCAACGACGGTGTTCCCACCTTGTGTGGAACATCGACATGGTCTGAAGTACTGAGCATAGGCCACGCCTTCACGGGGGTGTCTGTCTCATCGATTTACGTCCGAGTAGGTTCTTGCACGATCATGAGTGATTCCGTTTTGAGCGAGAACTGAATTATTGGTTTCGCCTATCGGCTTCCTCTCTCTATTTCTTTGGCTGAGTAGGGATCCAGGAAGGGTTACAAGGACCTCAAAAAGTGCATAATACAGGTTACAAAGGCGGAGGACAAGTACGAGATTCTTTTCTAGCAGTACTCTCTCTCCTATAGGGTTACTGTGCTAAGGACTTGTTACAAGATATGCCTGAAATAACAACTCTAAAACTGAAAAGATAATAAGTAGCCGAACCTTCACGGCTTCACATGGCGTGAGTTGGTGAATCCAAATTTTGTCTTGTGTTTGTATGGATCTAGATTAAGGATCAAAGATCAAGTCCAGCGCACTTGCACAAATTTTTTCATGAATTCTTCCCTTTGACCCCCGCTCAGTTCAAGCCTTTCTACTGTTTTGCACTCCATTTTCTTCCTCGTTGACCACCGTATCCTTCTTCCAACATCTACTCCTTTCTTGCTTTGCAAGGGCGATGCATGGATGGTTTTGTCGGGATCCCGCCGACGCCTACATCGATTCCATGGACTCAACCTCGCCAATAATTCGAGGCGATTCCCGAGAACCCAATCCGGACCTTGCGGATTGATCTCCAGACTCCTCATCTTCTACCTTTCTTCTCGACCATCTAATAAACCGGGACCACTCTTGTCCCACTCTCGCCGTTGTGAATGGAAGTCGATCACAACCCATATCCTTTTCCTTTCACAACACTCTGGAATTGACCTTGATTCCGGATCCATTATGACAGCTGAATAAGATTGCAAGTGGTCTAATTAGGATTTTCTCATTCTGCAGATAGAAGACATACCAAGCCCTGGATCCTAATCCGGAATTCATTTCGTCATACTCGGACCTTGACATGGCTCCTCAAGGAAAAGGCAAGGGTCAACAGCCACCTCAGCCAGATCAAGGACAGATGCCTGATCAGAATCATGTCAATGCACATCTATTGGTATCTATCCAAGCTATCCAGCAGCAACTGACAGAACATGCCCTAACGCAGACTGCATTTCAGAAGATGCTTAATGATGTGATGAACAGACCCGAGGGAGGGGGAGGCAGACGAGGAGGCGGTAATCCGCCGGATGATGAGGAAGAGCCAGATCAGGGGAGACCCAAACCTACACTGAAGGAGACCTATAATCCTGGAGACAGCCAGATGACCGAGCGGATCCTCATTCCACCGGTGCATGCTTACTTTGAGCTGAAGCCCCAGTTTCTCGCTCTGCTTCCTTCTTTTCATGGAAACACCAGTGAAGATCCTTACATCCACCTGCATCAGTTTTCACGCATCTGCCGCACTACCCATTACCCCAACGTCCCATTAGACATTGTAAAGATGATGACATTCCCCTTCATCCTGCAAGACAAGGCCCTTTATTGGATCAACCACCTAGGGAAGGTTGTGACAACCTGGGAGGAACTGAAGTCAGCTTTCCTGCACAAGTTTTACCCTCTCGGTCGGCTCAACCAGATGCGGGCACGAATCAACAACTTTTCTCAGGGAGCACACAAAGCCATCCATGAATCCTGGGAGAGGTTTACAGATTTGCAGGAAAAAATCCCTCATCACAAGATTCCGAAGACCAGCCTGGTCCAACATTTCTTTGGGGGCCTGAACATTGAGAGTCAAAGGCTTGTTGATGTGGCGTGTGGGGGCTCGCACTTTAGCAAGGATGAAGATGTAGTTTGGAAGATATTTGAAGAAATGGCCGAAGGAGAGTCCACCCTCTCTTCATCTAAGGCATAACCGAAGCAGCCCCAAATCCTCCAGAAGCAAGTGCACATGGCAGCATCTCACGAGGCAGAGAGAGATGAGAGCTCCAACCTTAGCATTATCAGAGTCCATCCCTTGAAGGTTGACATTATCAAGAAGCGATCACATGATCTCGAGAAACTCACTATGATCGAAAAGAGGACTCAGAACATTGATAAACTGGATCAGATCACCAAGCAGTTGGAACTGTTAGTGGGCACCATCAACTCTGTCCAGTCGGCACCACCATCTTCAGACGCTCCAGCTGAGAAGAAGGATGATCTATCACCGCCACACTAGCCTCAGCTTAGCCAGCAGCCACCGATAGTCCATCAGATATACTACATGCTGGCGTCCAATCAGGGCCAACCACAACAGCAGATGGTTGTGTACCAACCAGATTTCTTAACAGCATCTGATCCAACATTCCCACCACCACCCCTGATTCAAGAAGTCAATGGGGTCTGGAGTAACAACACACAGCTGGCCCATCCTACTGGACAGCCTCAGTGCCAGCTGTCCGCCAATCAGCAGTACCACCAACCTCAGGGTGGTCGTTTTGGGAAGTCCTCTCAACCGCCGCCACAGTACCATCAGCCTCCCCAATATGCCAATCAATGGAGGCAAAATCAACATTACCAGCAGCCACAGTACCGCTATCCACTGCCATTCCATCAGCATGTCGCTTCCCCACCTCAGCAATACCGACAGTATCCTCCTCCCTCTTACCGCCAGTTTCAGCTTCCTGCACCGTCACAACACCATCAGCAGTCATTGCCTCAGCTCCCACATCCGCAGCAACAATATGGTCTGCACGCTGAACCTTCTGAGGTCGCTCCTGTGAACCCGGCCCTGCACTGCCTGGCCCAACTTGTGAAAGGGCTAGCCGATATGACCAGGAAGCTTGACGACCTGACTGCCACCAAGACCACCATCCCAACTCAGGTCAAAGCTAACCCCAATAGCTTTAAGAAGAAGGAGCAGGTAGAACGTGATGTCCCGTCTATGCCTATAGAGTCAGAAAATTATAATATTGTTTTTTCTAATGCTGTCACTCTCAGGAGCGGTAGGGCCTTGCCTCCGCCTGCCATCAAGAAAGGGGAAAATAAAGCTTCAGGTGAATCGTCATCTTCTGCATCAACCGTGCCAGCTACAGGGACGGGTGAGGAGGAAGAAGAAGGATGAGCCATCCCAGCAGTTGTCTACTACCATACGCATCAACAAAAACAAATAAAAAAATCAGCGAAAACAAAAATGAACAAAAAGAATCTCGTAGCTGAAGCGAAGCTGCGCCAGCCTTGGAGGAGCAGCCAGCAACAATCGATCCCTCGCCATCCGACGGAGCAGAGGCCCCACTTTTTGCTCGTCCACCAGCACCAGCACCTCGGTCTCCAGTTTGTACTCCTTTTTGTAGTTTGGATGTACAACAATGTGTGGACGATGGTTTTGATGTAAATAAGAACTCAGATTTGGATTCCCATAATGTAAATATTCCTTTCCTTGATGCAATAGAAAAATCCAAAAAAATGCAAAAAGAAAAAGTGCATTATCTGATCCTGGAGTTGTGGACATACTTGAACACTTAACTGTTGAGATTCCTTTAATGAAGGATATGGAGTACATGCCAGCCACGAAGAAGGGTTTGAAAGAAGCATGTACCAGCAAGCGTCGACCTGCATGCAAGAACAAACGCAATCAGGTCGAGAAGCACGTTCTCACCACGGCCACCGTTGCAGCCATCAGCAATCTCCCACAGAAAAAGCAGGACAAGGGAGCACCTCCAATCAGTTGTAAGATTTTCGATCAGGTCTTCGAGCGCACTCTCCTTGACAACGGATCTTCCATCAACCTTCTGCCATCGTCACTAATGCAAGAATTTAGGCTGGGTCCGCTCAAGCAGACACGAATGATCCTTCAAATCGCTGATTGATCCATCAAGCGACCTAAAGGTCTGTTGGAATACATTATGGTAAAGGTGCAGGAGATGCAATTCCCAGTTGACTTTGTATTCCTTGATATGGACTCACTCACACCCTTACTCCAGACCCCTATCATCCTTGGCCGACCATTCCTGCGTACCTCTGAGGCTGTGGTTGACTACGGGTCTGGCAAGATCACTTTCAGCTCGGGAAGCAAGCAAATCACTATAGACATGATCAGTGGGCCGAAAGTCATGACCGACGAGGGCCGAGCAGCATCAGAAGCAGACTGTGAATTTATTACAGAAATCAGAGACACTCCACTCTCGTTGGACGACCCACGGACCCAAGAAATCCTTGCTCTATAGGAGGACTTGGAAAGTACAGTCGACACATGCTCCGGCCGATACTTAAGAGACAGACTCTCAGTTGTTGATGCACCTCTTTGACTCCAAAAATTCACTCCCACCCCGGACATGATGATCCCAATGCGGAACTGTTCGGCACATTACCAGGATCTCAACAAAATACCGAGGCCCAACTGCTCTACCAAAGTTCATGCAGTCCATCCCACACCAGTCCAGTTTCTGAAGTGACCGATAAGTTGGTCAGATCAGGACCGACGCTCAAGCCACTTCCTGCAGGTCTGAAATATGCTTTTCTTGCGGGTGAAGAAAACATGTACCGGTCATCATCAGCAATAGGCTGAATCCATAGCAGGAATCTTGACTTCTCGAGGTTCTAGAAAAGAACTGCAAGGTACTTGGTTGGCACTTATCAGATCTCTGAGGGTAAAACCCGGTATTATGTTCGCACCACATCTATCTGGAAGAAGACGCCAAGCCGTCCCACGAATTCCAAAGAAGGTTGAATCTAACCTCTTGAGACGTTGTCATGAAGGAAATCACAAAATGGTGCGGTGCAGGCTTCATTTATCCCATCTTCGATTCAAAGTGGGTAAGCTCTCTATATGTAGTTCTAAAGAAGGCATGGCTTACCGTGATCACAAATGAAAAAGGAGAGGAGATATCCACTCGGGTACCAACTTGCTAGCGGGGTGTGTGTTGACTACCGTCGTCTCAATGCATCCACTAAGAAGGATGGCCACCGTAAACGCTATCACCAATCTCCCAGATAAAAAGAAAGATAAGGGAGTGCCACTCATCAGGTGTAGCATGATTAATCAGAAGTTTGAGCGAACATTACTCGATAGCAGGTCTTCTGTCAAACCTTATGCCAGCTTCACTACTCATAGACATCGGGCTAGGACCATTTGAACCTACCAAGATGATTCTGCAGTCCACAGACAAGTCATTCAAGCGACCTAGAAGCATGTTGGAGGACATAACCGTCACGGTTTAGGGAATCCAATTCCCTATTGATTTTGTTGTACTAGATATGGACGTCTCCACACCTCTGCTACACACTCCCGTTATCCTTGGCTGGTCGTTTCTCCGAACAACCGAGGTAGTAGTGAACTATGACACTAGTGAGATTACATTCAGCTCCAAGCAATACCAAGGTGCAGATAGAGACCATACCTGAGCTGAAACAAACATAGGTTGCATCTGTGTCAAGGGCACTTGCATCTAACTGCCAAGAAGACTGTGATTTTCTTGTGGAGATTAAAGATACAAATCGGTTCCTGGACAATATTGATATCCATGAATTCCTTTTTCCCGAGGAAGGAGTGGATAATGCAGTCAATTCCCCTCTATCAATGACGATGAGATCTTTGTTGATGCGCTTGATGAATTCTGTATGGGCCCTATGAGCCTTGAAGACCAAGAGCAGATTATCGAGGATTTCTGCAATCAAGAGGATATCATTGAAAAATTCTGTGAATCATTGAATGAAGAGACTGAACTAACTAAGATGGACACAGAACTAATGAAAGAACCAACACCTATTGTGATTGTCGAAGTCACTACTGAAGTAGTTCCCACTCCATCTTGAGCTCAAACCTCTACCCTCCAACATGAAATACGCCTTCCTTGCGGGAGTGCCAAACATGTATCCGATCACTATCAATGCTAATCTAACCAAAGACTAGGAATCTCATCTGATGGAGGTTCATGAACAAACCGCAAGGCAATATGCTAGAAGATATCGAATCTCCACCGGATCAATCCATCACTGTGCTCACATCACATCTACCTCGAGGACAACAACGAAACTTCTCGTGATCTCTAGAGTAGACTGAATCCAAGCCTCAGGGAGGTTGTCATGAAGTAAATTCAAAATGGTGTGATGTGGGATTCATACAAGGAGTTCTTCTGCTTTTTGGATGGTTACTCCATGTACAACCAGGTGGCAATCGCCCCCGAAGACCAAGAGAAGACTACCTTCACTTGCCCGTTCGGCACCTATGCTTTCGGGAGAATGCCCTTTGGATTGTGCAACGTGCCCGCGACATTCCAGAGATGCATGCTAGCGGTCTTCGCCGAGATGGTAGGCAGTTTCCTTGAGGTGTTTATGGATGACTTCTTAGTCTATGGTGACAGTTTCGATTCTTGTCTTGGGCACTTGGACCGAGTACTTCAGAAATGCCGTGAAGTCAATCTAGTACTATCATGGGAGAAAAGCCACTTCATGGTCACAGAAGGAATCGTGTTGGGTCACGTCATTCCAAATGTGGCATGGAAGTCGACCCGGCAAAGGTGGATGTGATTGCCAAACTAGAGCCACCTCAGATAGTGAAGAATGTTAGGTCATTCCTGGGGCATGCGGGATTTTACAGACGATTTATCAGGGATTTCAGTTGTATTGCCTGACCTCTAATAGAACTTTTATGCAAGGAAACCGAGTTTAATGTCGATCACCAGGTTCTCCTTGCTTTCCATCAGCTGAAGGAGCTTATCACTCATGCTCCCATCCTACAGCTGCCGGACTGGTCTCTCCCTTTCGAGATCATGACGGACGCGTCAGACTTTGCAGTTGGGGCTGTTCTAGGACAAAGGAAAGATAAAGCACCCTATGCCATCCATTACGCCAGCAAAACATTAGATGCAACACAAAGAAAATTACACTATGACAGAAAAAGAGTTGCTGGTCGTAGTTTTCGCCCTGGAAAAGTTCAAATCTATTTGCTTGGATCAAAAAGTTACTGTATTCACAGACCACTCTGTTATCCGATACATACAGCAGAAGAAGGACGCCAAACCCAGACTGATCATATGGGTTCTTCTCCTTCAGGAATTTGATTTGGAGATCAAGGACAAGCCTGGTGTTCAGAATGTGGTAGCAGATCATCTCTCCAGAATTGAGCAGCAAGAGCCTCCACTGAACAGTGCACCTATCACGGAAATCTTTCTCGATGAATCAATTTTGGTGGTGGATTCACTCCCTTGGTATGCTGATATTGTCAATTACCTCTTTTCGGGGGCAGTACCATCGGATTGGACGAAAAATCAGAAGGATAAATTCTTATCGACCATCCATTTCTACCAATGGAAAGATCCCCTCTTATTCAGAGAAGGAGTGGATTGCATTTTGGCGCAGGTGTATACCTCAGGAGGAGCATCATAGTGTCCTCGAGCACTATCACTCGCTCAAATCTGGTGGACACCACTCTGGAGATAGAACGACATCTAAAGTACTTCAGTGCAGCTTCTGGTGGCCCACCATATTCAAGGATCCAGCAGCCTTCGTCAAGCGATGTACTGACTGTCAGAGACTGAAAGGCACAATCACAACAAAAGATTCGATGTCCCTAAGATCATTCAGATAGGCAGACGTTTTCGATGCGTGGGGTAATCGATTTCATGGGGCCTTTCCCTAACAGTCAGGTATTTGAGCACATCCTTCTTACCGTCGATTACGTGAGTTGTTGGGTCGAAGCTATCTCCGCTCGAGCCGCAGACAGCCGGACAATGTACCAATTCTTAAAAGAAAACATCATTTCACAGTTAGGGATTCCGAAGATTCTTATATCAGATGGGGGTAGCCACTTCATAAATAAAGAGGTCAATAAGTTAACAAAAGAGTACGTCATCGACCACCGAGTTGCATCTCCTTACCATTCCCAGACCAATGGCATGGCAGAACTGTCAAACAGAGAAATCAAGACGATCCTTCAGAAACTTGTGAGGTCGGACATGAAGAATTGGTCCCAACTCTTGGACTCAGTCCTCTGAGCATACAGAACCGCCTACCAAGTCTCCCTTGGGCATGCCGCCTTATCATCTTGTGTATGGGAAACCATGTCATCTGCCCGTGGAACTAATTCACAAATCTTTATGGGCAATCAATATGTGCAACTTGGACTCACAGAAAAGTGGTCAGAAAAGAAAAGATGATCTGAACAGACTCCTGGAGTTCCGATACTATGCATACGATAACACATTGATGTACAAAGAGAAGGTGAAACGCTGGCATGACCGGCACATCCAGATGAAAGACCTTCGAGGCTGGACAGAAAGTGTGGTTATTTGATGCAAAGTTGAAGATATTCCCAGGCAAGTTGAAGAGTAAATGGACAGGGCCATTCCAAGTTCGTGAAGTGCATGCCAAATGGTAGTATCGTCATATCGGAACTGTATCCTGACGCACAACCATTCATCGTCAACCGGTCAACTCCTGAAGCCTTACCTTGAACCTGACACTTTCCTGGCCGTTGTCGACTCAATTCAGCGCTTTGACGACACATCCACAACTTTAGCGGCACCAAAAGATTTAGATACTGCACCCCAAAAACTTTTTCTCCGATTTCTTCATTTCCTCTTTTCTTCTTTTTCCTTTACTATTTTTGTTATTTACCAAGAGGTGTGAACCCTTGTTGTCAGTCTTCTATGTTTAGGACGTACTTTGTCCTAAGTATAGGGGGGTGTGCACCCCAAGTTATTTTCATTTTTTTCGATCCTCTCAACTGTCTCCTCTTCTTGTCTATACTTAGGGATATCTCACCCTAAGTATAGGGGGAGACAATCTGAGTACGATCTGCTCATCAACCCTTGACCCTCCATGCTTTATGTACAGTCTCCTATACTTAGGATATTGATCCTAAGTATAGATGGGATGATCAACTTATGTTTCATTCATTTGTTTATTCTTTAGACTTGTCTATACTCAGTTCGAGTTATGTCTTCTCGTTCTCTGTGATCTATGAGGACATAGTTCGAGCTAATTATAGGGGGTCATATATACTATGTATATACTTTAAGCCATAATTCGTACCTTCGTACTGTAAATAATACCTATGGCCAAAATAAATAAATAGTGTAAAATTATTCACAATAGGATAATAAAAAGATGGTGTTAGCTCCTCAAACTCTTTTTGTACATATTGATTAATAAATTAGGCAAAAATGCTTTGTGTAAAATGTTTCAAAATGTTTTGAAAATTTTCGTGAAAAATCTTGTGAAAACTATTTGGAAATAGTTTGTAAAAGTGTTCAATCTTTGTATATTTTCTTTGAGTAAAATAAAAATGTTTGGAAAGCGATTTGCAAATGGTTCGAAAAATGGTTGTAAAAATATTTTGAAAAATCTATCGATACCGTTTGAAAAAAACCTTTGCAAATGATTTTCAAATGCATGTAAATATTTGTGAAAAATTATTTGTGAAAAATTATGATGGATTATAGTTCTCAAAATCTTTGAAAAATGATCTTCAAATAAGTCTGAGGAGTGTACACACTATACTAGAAAATTTCTCATGAAAGTATAAAAATAAGCAATGACCTCTTATAATCCTGTAAGGACCAAAATCTTTCTATACATAAAAATATATCTCCATTCTTTACTAATTAATAAATCATGTGAAAAATATTTTTGCAAAATGATTTGAAGGTGTGACCCGTTTGGAAAACTTTTTGTGAAATATTTTCAACCTTTGTAAAAATATTCTTCTTTGCAAAATTCTTTTCTTTGTGTGAAATAAAAGATTTGAAAACCTATTTGCAAATGATTTGGAAAATGTTTTGTAAAAATATTCTGAAAAATTTACATATACTCTTGTGAAAAATCTTTGCAAAATGGCTTTCAAATGTTTGTAAATGTTTGTGAAAATTATTTTGTACTATAGTTTTCAAAATGGTTTTCAAATAAATTTGAGGAATGAATGTGGCACTAAAATAAAATGTGTACATAAATCATAATAAAATTCTTTATCAATTGTATATATGTATCTATAAATAACTTTGTTAAAACCTATAAATTCTTTAAAATTCTTAACTATTGTAAATAAAGAAGCACGTCCGTGTAAATAGATGTAAATATTTTATACTTTGTGCTTAAATTATTTTTATTTGTAAAAATTCTTTGTGAGAAAAGATTCTTTGATTTTTAAATTCGTTGTGAAAAATTACATCATTCATTGTGTATAGCATTTGTATATCATTCACATTCTTGTTGAGCGAGCTTGATGATTGAACTGGACCAATAAAGTCAAAGATTGGAGCTTGGTTGGAACTTACCGCACCTAATTGCACTGGAACCTTATGGGAACTAGGTTTAGGGTACTTCAGGTCTATTCAGACTTAATTCTTTGAGACTCAGGGCTGGGTTCACGTCACCTCAACTGACTAACTATAACTTTCGAGACACACGCATGATTCTTGTCGACCGTGACCTAACTTGGACACTTACACCTTTCACTTGGCTCAACCCAGTTGGAGTGGTGAGGGGGTTGGATTTGCCAGTCTGAGATGCACACAGGTGGATACATTCGTCCTCGTCTAGGGAGGGAAGTGCACCCCAACCTGGTCTAGTTTCAATGAAATCTAAAGACAGGAGAATGTGGGTTGCAATAAAGCTTCAAAAAAGGGATAGTCTTCTGGCTCAAGAGGAAAAACTCCTTATGTAAATGCTGCTATGAATAGTATGTTTAAAAAAACTCCAAAAAAGTGGACATGCTTGAAAATACAAATAAAATACCTGCCGGAGTATGTATATATGTTGTATAGAAAATAAGCAAGCTTGAGCATCAAGTTTATACCATGTGAGCCTGCAGCTGGATGACTTGACTACACTGGTCTTGCATCCCAGGATAGGTAGCTACATCGGTTACCGTCCATTCTTTTCTCTACCTCCTCCTCTTGAGTTGGATGCCACTTGAACTTAGAAGGGAATACCCCGCTCCTCGAGGGCAGAGTGCTGGATTGGGGAATCATTGGGTTGTTATTCTGGAGAAGTCAGTCTCTTTGTCATTCCAGTTGGGGAGAGCCACCATCACTTACACTATACAAGTCAGCTTCATAGTCATAAGGGTTGGCGTATGATGTAGGCTAGTTCTGACCTGGCTATTGAGGAGATTTGAACCGAGTTCTGTGACTCTCAAGGGCAGTTGTGTTTTAAATTTGGTTCCCAGCCTGGTTCCACACACACTCTCACATCAAGGTCTAAACAATGCCCCAAACTTTGATTTTGTGTGGGCAAATGTGCATCTGGAAGCAATTCTCTTTACTCTATCTTTCTCTCGTGTTCTTTTTCTTTTCTTCTTATTCTTTATTCTTTTTATACTTATTACATAAGTATTTGCTAGGGACTAGCAAAGGCAAATATAGGGGGGGGGGGGGTGATGAATCTCCATTTCATCACCTTTATTCTATCATTTGGCCTCAAAAACGCAAGCAATTGCATGTAAATAACATCAATTTATCCGAAATAACATTCATTATTCATTGTATTATTTGTATATAGAATAAGGTTTTTAAATGCCAGAATTATAGAATAAAGAGAAGAAAAGAAAAAGGAATAAAATATTGCAAATATTTTATGACCCTAACCCCGAGACCAAGGCCAGAACGGAATTGGTCGACGAGGAATAAGTAGGGGGAGATAAGGGCCAGAAATACAATAAGTACTGCATTTTATTTTATCATTAATTATGCATTTTTTGACACCTATTTTATTATTTATTATTTATTCATCAGACAAAAAAACTTTGTACATGAAAATTATAGATAATAATGTATATAAAAATACAAAATTAAGTTTTAGTAAAAATAATATACAGTGTACATTTTATACACAATATAAAAAGCCAAATTCTCAACTTCACAGACCCATATCTTGCAAATAAAAACTTAAAATATATCAAACTCACCTTTAATTGTATATAATTTTTTAAGAGCTATTTAATGGAAGAGGTTTCATATTTTTTGGAGTTTATCTGTGAAAGTTAGGTTTTTGGCCCATCTTGTACATGGACCCGATTAAAATAATCATTATACTCATCATTCATTATTTTTACAAAGTCAAATTTTTACAATTTTGTAAATATTTTTTATAACATGTGTGTAAATTAAAATGAGAATAACACCAAAAGGGAAATATAAGATAAAATAAAACTATGTAAAAACATAGATGAAATACCTATGTCCTATGTGTATATAAATAAAAGGGGAACACATTCTTTCATTCTTTTATTCTTTCATATTTTTATAAAAGGGTAACTATTATATAAATCCTAGTAAAAATATAAAACCAAAATGGAACCCAAATAGATTCATTAAATAAATAAAATATACATAAAACATAGGTAAAATACCTATGAATATACCTATAGAATATTTATTTAAGTATGTGAATAACATCATAAAAATCAAATAAAAATATATTTATACTCACAAAAAACATTGTAAATATATAAAGTATAAAAAAATAATAAAATAAAATATACCAAATAAAAATAAAAATGTACCCAATACAGGTATATACACCTATAAATAAGTCACTAAAAATAAATTTGTCACAAAATTCATCAAAAAAATAAATAAAAATCATAATAAAATACTACATAAAATAATAAATATTTTTTATTTTATACTTGAAAAATAATAAAATCATTTTCTGATTTTCATTAATTATTCTTTAATAAACCATGCTATTTTTGTCGCCTTGCGGCTTATCTGGCCCAATTAGAATGCGTCAAAAGTTGACCTCGGTCAAATTGACCTTCAACCGCCTGAAGGGACGCGAGTGTCTTATCCCCGATTTTCTGCCCTTTTTTCTAGGGCATCTTGTCCATCTATCGACTTTGCTTCCTAAAGATGAAATGATCATTGATCATCCCTGATCCACGCCAGCTAATCTAGTCACTCCAAAACTCCATCGATTATTTGTTTTACCCCGGTCAATAAGGGTGCCCCGCCATGTTTATAAATAAGAGCCCTCTCATTCCTCCACAAATTTGGTCAACCTTACCCATCCCTCTGCCATAGTCTTCGGTCCAGAAAGTTTCCTTGTGATAGGAGGAGGCTCCTGGAGGCTTGCGAAGGTCGGAGGAGGTCAGGGCTGCACCCACAGCGGCGCTCCGGCAACGCCCAGCTCCCTGGTGTCCCATCAGATATAAGAGCTGTTTTATTGCTTGTTTAGTTAGGTTTTGTTCCAGTATTTCATCGACGTTCGTATATTAGTTATTAACGTAGTGATCAACTTAGGATTAGTGAAATCGAAGTTCGATGGAGCTCCGCTCCGGTGACCATTTCGTTGCGACCCTTCGGTGCTTCGACTCCCATTTCGCCTTCATCTCGTCCCTTCTCGCGTTCTTCATCTCCCGACCACCTAAGATCAACTAGAACCCCTCAGGTTCTGTGAATCAAGGTTCTCCCCTGCCATCCATCGGAACCTCGCCGCCCATCACATTTTTTTGGCGTATCAGCTTCAACCCCCGATCGAGGATGAAGCCCTTGAGTTGCTTGTTCTCTCTATGCAGGTTTGGCCATCAAAGAAGCCCCGCCGGGCTCATTTGGACCTGGAAAGAGGTTCCTGGAGGTCCCCGCCTTCTTCGACTTCGCCTGACCTCTTGGGACCTCCAGGAGCCCAGCGGAACACAACGTCAGACGTGGGAGGTTTCCAGGAACGTAAAGGAACCATCGGTGGCACGAGAGGTGGCCGGAGAAGCGTACATCGACCAATCAAAGGTCGCCTCAGGCGACCTGCTTCCCAGTTCTTCCAGGATACCCCAGAGCCGTTCGATCTTTGAAGACCCCCTGTTCGCGTCAGCACCGTTGGATGGAGCCCAGCCCTAGCCGTCCGATCGCGGTCTACGATCTAATCTCGTGCATCCACCAACGAACCATCATCCGCCGTCCAGCGCGCGCCACGTGGATAAGTGGCGTACATCGAACCGTCAGATCCAGCGCATTAAGTGGTTATTTGAACTTTGACCCCTGATTTTTATGTATTTAATTTTTAATGATGTAAATAAAATATTGTGTGTAAATAAATTGGGCTTTTTGCATTTAGGCCCTTGAGTTTTTAGTATTTGCATTTTGGACCCTACCAGAATCACGTGCTGTCCTCATGTGACGTTGGAAATTTTGCACATAGGTCCCTGATGTTTTTGTTTATTATAAAATAGTTCTAGAACTTTAAAAAAAATGTTTTATTATGTTGGGTAAATTGCAATGTGCCCCCTGTACTTTATTTTATTTGCATTTATGCCCCTACCAGGCCTGTTTATTTTTGTGACTTTTACCTAATTATTAAATATAGCTAGCATGCTCCAAAAAAGCCACAAAAATTAGGGTAGATGCTTCATGCCCTGTAGATTCACGCCCTATAATTATTTGGCATTTTTGAGCATTTATCTATTTATAAAAAATTGAAAAAGGAGCATTTAATCCCTGTTTAAAGTATAAAATACCAAAAAAAATAATTTTAAGAAAATTAAAAAAAATTATATATGTTATATTTTGATGTTTATTGAGTCCAGAAAGTAAAAAACTCTAAAAACAGTAAAAACAAAATTAAAAAAATTATCAGAAAGCTCCAAAATCCAACAAAAAATATAAAAATTCATTAAAAAGTCCAAAAATATGTTATTCTGTTTAATAATTATCTATATATTGTTATTTACATATTACAAATTAATTTGGGTATTTTTGGGACTTAATTATTATTTTTAAAACCCAAGTTGATTTCGAGTATTTAATTAATCCCATATATGGGATATTTTTTATTTTTAAAAATACATAAAAATTAGCAAAAATACAAGAAAAATAGAAAAATATTGAAAACCTAAAAACAATTTATTTTATAAATTTTAATTATATTTAATTGTATTTATAAATATATCTTTATGTATTGCTTACATAAAGCCTTATATAGGCTATATTGTATTTATAAAAAGAAATATAAAAAAGTATAAAAATATAAAAAGAAAATATAAAATCAGAAAATCAAAAATCAAATAAAAAATATATATAATTGAAACCAACAAAAAGCATGGTTTGCAACAATGACTCGATTGTATATAAATAACCATAGGCTACCCATTTTGCTCTCTGTGGTTCGACCTCTACATGCTTACGCACTATGCATTTTATGGTAGAGTCAATAAATATTAATTCCACATCTTTGGGATTTAATCATCTTATTCATTATTGTGGGTTAAGTGATGATTAATTGAGAAATTTTTGAGCGGTCAAGGCATCAACTGTTGATCCACCTTGTGGATCGATATGACCCTTGGGAAATTCCTCAGTTATCAGACCCCTCAAAGTTCGAATCAGATAAGGTCCCCGAACATCATAATGGACCATTCCAACGGAATGAAAATGGAGCTCGATGATGTTTCCTGAACTCACATGCCTCCCATTAAAAGGGTTTCAGAGTAGATAGTTTAGGGAACATCATGAGAGAGCCTTGGCAGAAGGATGCCCAAAATGCAGATGCCATAGAAATGGATTGTTAGAGATGGACGCAACACCAACAAAAAGTGAAATACGAGGTTATGTTAAGATAATAGAGGCCATTCTTGTCATGCCCCGCTATCAAAAATCCACCTCATATGGATGTCCTAAAAATATCAATAGAATTAATTAAATATCAACAACAATTAAGCTCACCACAAAGCTTATGAACATACAACATGTTGAGAGGAAATTCAGGGCATAGTGACTCCAAACATTCAGAGCTTGGAGGAGAACTCCATAGTTCAGATATTAGTAACATGCGAGTGAGCCCCATCGGTAACTCGAACCGACTTACCTGATGAAGAGGTTTTGGAGAAGGTTAATAGACTGCTTTCTCCTGTCAGATGAGTAGAAGCTCTAAAGTCAAGTATCCAAGCAGGAGAAGCAGTAGTGGTAGAGATGGCCACTATACATGAAGTGTTAATCAAGACAGTAGTGGTATTCTCACTTGTAGAAGGAGTGGGCCATGGGTTCTAGAGGATCTGCATCAAACATAAGCAATCAAAAACATTGAGTTGGACTGTTTATCTACTGGAATCTAGATCAGAAGATGCCTCTGCAACATCGTAGGCGTTTCATAAACACTATCGGTTAGATGGGGGAAGATAGCCAAAATTTTTCCAAAATCATTAGAAGATGATTCCAACGACCATAATAACTGTATTGTGGGTAGTAAGGAGCAATAATATCTCATCGACATCCTTGGCGCATGTCACATCCACAGCTAAAGTCATGTCCATGACTGCGATCAAAGTCATGGCTTCGATCTCCTTGGAAGCTTTGTCATCCTCCTCTCCCATATGATGCTAAGTGAGTAGCATTCTCAGAGAGAGGTAAAGTAGAAGGGCATGCAACACAGGGACGAAGCCAGAAATTTTTACTTGGGGGGGGGTCTAATTATTGAGACTACACACATAAATATACATATATACATACATATACACATAGATACATTATATATTAAGGTTATATATGTTATTATTTATCAGTTTAATTATTAATTTTTTTTACAAAGAATTTTACAAATATACCCCTATAACTTACGATTTCACATAAATATCCAAACGAACATTATATGGACAAAAATGTCCTTACAAAATTCTTCAAATCACAAAACTTTTATTAATACGATGTTAAATAGTGCCATTAAATCTAATATTTTTAAAAAGTAAAATTATATCACACTTAATGTATGGATGCAAATGGATATATATATATATGTACCTATTCCTTATAATATATTTTGATAGGTGTATATGTATCTGTATTAAAATGAATACATATATAAATGTCACTTTAGTATCTACATACATTTTTGCCTATATTTTTATATTTTTTATTATATAGTTGTATATTTATTTTTAATTACATAAATTTATTTGATATAATTTTTATGATATATATATATTGTATTTGTATCACAATAAGCCATTCAATTCATATATATATCAGCTAATTTATAAAGTATTTGTGATTGTATTAATATTCAATCCATATTCATTTTATATCTATACTCAATTTTGAAGATACTATAACACATTATTCATATTCATTGATATCTATATTGAACTCATGTATTAAAAAAATTGGACATGATAACACGTATACGCTTGTCCATAACTAATGATTTATACCCTTATTTTGGTATATTTTGCATAGTGTAATGACTCTTTACATTCTTTCCTAATGGACCAATGGTACTGATATAACAACTGATATTGCATTAAAAAATCTCATTAAATATTATTCATCATTATATATTAAACAACATAGAATATAATGATGAATTAAAAAAATCTCTACACGCTTATTTTGTTCTTGTAGTTATGATATAGGGATGCAAATGGATGGATACAAATACAGATATAGGTATTACCGAATCCTTATCTATTTTTGAATACGAATAACGGATGAGGATACAAATATTGACGGATATTAAAATTATCTTACCATATCCTTAAAAAACGGATACATATGTAAAACAGATACTGATCGCATACGAGTAATGTTAGAAATACTGTACAGAATTGACTGAAATATATATGAAATGGATGGAAAACCCATGATATAAATTTAGTAAATGTATTTGTATAATAAAACTTATACAAATATGGTAAAGAAGGTATAGAATTATGTTATATATGGCTAAAAATAAACCTATGACTATATTTATATACAAAAACAGATATACAGATACGAATGTTTGCGGATATCAAAATGATATCCATATCCGTATCCATTTTAAAATGTATACGGATACGAATGTAAAAAAAATCTTTATAAAATGGATACAGTGGGCGGATCGGATAAGGATATATCCGTAACTGATTGTATCTCTATATCTATAACATGTAGTTCTTATAAAATATACAAGTGTTAATAATTAAATTATCATATTCAGATCATATTATTAATTTTTTGTTGAGAAATAAAGGTGAAAGAATTATATACAACTTATAAAATGGAAGATGGGGGGCCATTTTATACAACTTATTAACATTTATATTAATTATTGTATTTAAATCATGTAATGTTACTATTATATAATATATAATAAGAACTTGTTGGGAGACAGGGGCCAAGCCTCCTCCCGCCCCCCTTGTCTCCGTCACTGATGCAACATATGTCTCTAGCTTCTGGAGGTGACCAAGTATGGTAAAAAAATGTTCATTTACAATTTGATATTTAGGATGCAGTCCAACATGAAAAAGATACACCTGTCAGTCCCAACTCTACTACACCTGTTTGGTACAACGAGTAAGCTGAAAGATCGCAAGTTGCTCATATAGGCTAGTGAGATGCCTGTAGTACTCAACGATGGTAGAGTTACCTTGAGATGCAGATCAAATTTGCATGTAAAATAACAGCAAGGTGAGACTTAGTCATCTTATGGGAGTAGGGTTGCTTCATATCGTCCCACATCTCTTTGGTCATGTCCTTTGGTAGTTGTCTCAGAGCTAGGTTTCATAATCTTCGTCTATCTCTTCTGGGGGATCTTTCGTTAAGATGTAGATTTTCCACGTTCCACCAATGAACATCTTAAAGGAAGAAAACTAGAGCACAGAGTTTTCTATGCTCTTAAGTTTGATATAAGTACCTTGTACCATTACAGATGACAGTGTACAAGGGATTTGTCTTAGTAGGAAGAGATGCTATGGTGGTCAGGTAGAGAGATCGAGAAAGTCTTGTTGTTGTTCAAGCACGTGTATGGGGCCTGGAGAGTGGCTTGGACCTCAGGCATGTGCATATGGGAGTGTAGAAAAGCATTGCACAACAGATTAGGGGGTCCTTGAGGACCATGATGATATCTCAGAACAAGTATCGTACCTTGTGGGTAGCTGATGCTACCCATGGAGGGGGTGCAAGAATGATTGGAGGCACCTATGAGGGTTGCTAGAGGCCTTAATGTCACCTGATATGGTGCAGCAAGGGGATGGTGACACCCGTGTAACGACATCGAGAATGGTGCAACAACGACTAATGACACCCGTGGAGGGTGCTGGGGGCCCTAACGACACCCAATGTAGTATGTAGGGAGTGCTGGTTGCATGCAATGGTGGGGCAACACCGTCTAGTAGTGGTTGGTAGTGCCCGAGAGTGCTGGCAAGGCTTGCAGCGACTTCCTGGGATTATTGGAGAGTCTCGCACGATGCCCTAGAAGAGGGAGGAGGGCCCGCATAAGTGCTCGCTGAGGGAGAATGCGGGCTTGGAGGCGTCGACAGAATTTTTAGGCCAAAATCGAAGTCTTTGACCGTTGCTCTGATACCATGTGGAGAAGAGAATGAGTTGTTGTCTCATTCCATGGATCCGGGCTTCTTACATAGAATCAAGCCATGATGATCAAAAAAAGAGAGAATTACATATAAGTCCCTAGAGGGTTACACGACTCAAATAAAATAGAAAATTAACTCCAATAAACTCTAATATAATTATTGAGGTTTCATCTCGCTCCTGGACTAGAAAAATATGTTTTTTGGATGCTTCCATAATTTATGTGTGTTTTAAGATTACAAAATACCAACATGGCACCGTAATAAAATGGAAGACTAACAGAACTTTTTACCAAATATTAGTATAAACTAGAATGATAATTGATAAAAACCAAAGCATTTGATAAAATAATCATCGTTATTTGTAGTTAATATCGATCGCCTTAAACAACCATCACTCCCGAGATTTAACAACATAGAATGCCAAATTGATGAGCATGATAGAGAAGCTATTTAAATTGATTTCAAAATGAACATATCGACACAAGGTTGACAGAGATCAACGTCCTTGTGAGAGCCATCCAAATAGAGTGAGGGGAGGCTTCGTGAGGAGTGTAGAAATGAGATTATCATGATGACGACCATCAAAGTGACTGACATCAACAACGTCGTGAGAGGTGTTTGGTAGAGAGAGAAGACTTCACAAGGAGCATCGAGATGAGGTTGCCTTTGAGAAATTCTTGAAGGTGAATCTGTCTGGTCTAGCTCGCGTGGAACCCGAACTCCAATAAAATAGTCCCCGAAGGGTTACATATAAGTCCACGAAGGGTTACATGACTCAAATAAAATAGAAAATACAAGAACTCCAATAACTCTAACACTCCCCCTCAAGTTGGAGTATATCTATCTATCATGCCAGGCTTGGAAATCAACAAGGGAGATGTTTCTTCATTAGTGCCTTCGTGAACATGTCCAAAGCTGAATCTCAGTGGATATGTATGGAGTAGTGATCCTTTCTCCTCGTAGTGCATCACAAATGAAGTGGCATTCAACCTCAATGTACTTAGTCCACTCATGGAATAAAGGATTGGTGGCAATATACGTAACAGACTTGTTGTCACAATATAAATGTATGGTTGTAACAACTGTCCAAGTTCATGTGAAAAGGAGATAAGCAGTGTAATCTCACCGGTGGCTTGGGCCATTACCATGTATTCTGCTACAAACATGACGTAGCCTGTAGTGGATCGATGGTCATCAAGCAAACTAGCATAGTCAAAATATGTATATGCAGAGATATTAGTGCCATCATTTACCCCACAGAAGAGTCCACGCTCAGGAGATTCTTTCAAATATGGAAGGATTGGAATAACATCCTACCAAAGACTGTAAAGGGATCTCTTCATGTACTAGTTGGCTCTGCTCGTGGTATGTGATATATCTGGTCTAGTAACAACGAGGTAGAGTATTTTACTCGTTAGGATTCTATATCTTGTAGTATCCTCAAACTCAGGATTAGTAATGTAAAATGCTTCTTCACTTCTGTAGGAATGTCAGATGGCTTGCATCCAAGTAGTCTAGCCTCAGTGATAATGTATAAGCAATACTTTCTTTGTAAGAGATGTAATCCCTCTGCACTGCGTATCCCCTCAATGTCAATGAAGTAACGGAGTTGTTTAATATCCTTCATGATAAAGACCTCTTGGAGGAAGGTCTTGGTCTTTGAAATACTGGCTTCATCATATTTAGCAACAACCATATGTCAACATAGACTGCAAGTATAATGGTGTTGATAGACCGTCATCTGATGAAGACAGAGTAGTCATATGTCATCTTCTGAAAGCCAAAATGGTTGATCTACATGGTAAGTCTATAAAACCATGCACGAGGATCTTCTTCAGACCATAAATGGTCGTATGTAGTCGACATGCACCCCCTCCGACAATGTAACCTAGCAGATGCATCATATAAATATCCTCTTAAAGACCATCAAAGAGAAAGATATTCTTCACCATCAAGCTGAACGGCGAGCCATGCTTTGTTAGAAACAACAGAATGGAATGGTGCATATAGAACCCATTCTGGCAACTAGAGAGAAAGTCTCAAAGTAATCAACCTCATAGGTCAGCGTGAAGCTTTTTGCAACTAATCCGGCTTTCACTCTGTCAATGGACCCATCATGCATGGCCATGGTCCTGTAGTGCACTATGATGATCTCTGGGAATAGAAACATCCATCAAGTCATCTACAAACCTCTTATCACAGCTAGATAAACCATTGGTGGAAGTAAAATGTGACATAGGGTGAAAAGTACATTACCTTTTTTATTTCTAAAAGGCTATGGGAAGCTCCTCAGGCACAACTTGGAAGTAGTGGTGGGAGCACCGGAAGGAAGGCATATCATCCTGCAAAAAAGGAATAGACAAAGGTACAAAAGTAGGTGCAATGGTGTGCTTGCATTTATAGATGATCAAAGGAGGAGGTAGATCCAAAGTGATGTCTCCAACAGTCTCTGTAAAGAAGCTAGTGTGATCAAATAAAGTGACATCTGCTGAATATAGTATCGACGTTCAACATGATCACACACCGATAGCCCTTATGAGTGCAAGAGTGTCCAAGGAAAACACACTTGATAGCCTTAGATGGTAATTTATCAACAGCATGAAGTTATGAACAAACTCAATGCACCCAAAAATCCTTAGTGGTAATGGAAAAGAGACTCTTTGGGGTATAGTAGAGAGAAAGGAGTACCCCCTTTTAAGATAGAAGACGAGACACTGTTTATGAGATGGACGACTATAACGTTGGCATACTCCCAATATCATTTAAGAACATTTATCTGAGTGAGGAGAGACTGAGCAATATCAAGAAGATGTCTGAGTTTCCTTTCCGCTATCCCATTTGCTGAGAATTATATAGATAGGATGTTTGATGATTAATCCCCTTGGAGCAAAGAAAGGCATCAAGTCCTATTGAGTGAACTCTCAAGCATTGCTAGTTTGAATAATTTTTGCATATGTAGAGAAAGAAATTTTGATATATTGAAAGAAATTCTTGATAATCTTATTGATCTTTGTGCGTTCCTTTATTAGATAAACCAAAGAGGATTTGCTGTAATCATCCACAAAAATAATAAAATACCTCACAAATAGGGTTCCCAACATCACAATGGACCATTCCAACGGACTGAAAAATGAAGCTCGATGTTTCTCGAACTGACATGTCTTGCATTAAAAGGGTTTCATAGCAGAGAGTCAAGGGAACATCATGAGAGAGCTTGGCAGAAGGATGCCCAAAATGCAGATGCCATAGGAATGGATCGTCGAAGATGGATGGAACACCGAGAAAGTGGAATCCGAGGTTATGTCAAGATAATAGAGGCAATTCTTGTCATGCCCACCACCAAAAATCTACCTCATCTGGATGTCTTGAAAATAGCAACATAATCATCAAATATCACACAATAGTTAAGCTCACTACAAACCATATGAACAGACAACAAGTTGAGAGGAAAATCAGGGCATAATGAACTCCAGACAGTCGGAGCTTCGAGGTGAACTCCATAGTTTGGATAGTAGTAACATGCGAGTGCGTCCCATTGGCAACTCGAACCGACTTCACTTATGAAGAGGTTTTGGAGAAGGTTAGTAGACTACTTCTCCTGTCAGATGAGTAAAGGCTCCAGAGTCAAGGATCCAAGCATGAGCAGTAGTAGTGGTAGAGCTGGCCATTATACCTGAAGTGTTAGTCAAACTAGTATTGGTATTATCACTTGTAGAAGGAGTGGACAAGGGTTCTAGAGTATCTGCATCAAACATGAGTAATCAACAACATTTAATTGGACCGCTTATCTGCTATAATCTGGACTAGAAGATGCCTCTGCAACAACATAAGTGTTTCATAGACACTATCATCTAGATGAGGAGGATAGCCAAAATTTTGCCAACATCGTTCGAAATAATGATTCCAGCGACCATAATGAATGTACTGTGGGTACTGAGGAGCAATAGTATCTCGTCCAAGGTCATGGTCATGTCCATGACTGTTTCGATCTTCTCAGAAGCTTTGTCATCCTCTGCTCCCATATGATGCTAAGTGAGTAGTGTTCTCTGAGAGAGGTAGAGAGTCGTTCAACATATGTCCCTAACTCCTGGAGGTGACCAAATATGGTCATCATCAATGGCACGGTGTCGGACATCAAAAATTTCTCCTTCACAACTTGATATCTAGGATGCAGTCCAACAAGAAAAAGATGCACATGTTAGTCCCAACTCTCTTACACATGTTTGGTACAATAGGTAGGATGAAAGATCACAAGTTCCTCATACATGCTAGTGAGATACTTGTAGTACTCAACAGGGGTAGAGTCACCCTAAGATGCAGATGAAATCTGCATGTAAATATCAACATTGTGAGACTTAGTCATCTTATGGGAGTAGGTCTGCTTCATATCATCCCACATCTCTTTAAATGTGTCCGAGCTAGGTATCACAGTCTTCGTCTATCTCTTCTGGAGGATCTTTCATTAGGATGTAGAGTTTTCACTAACCACCAATGAACACCTTAAAGGAACGAGACTAGAGCATGGAGTTTTTTGTGCTCTTAAGTTTGATAGAAGTGCCTTGTACCATTATAGACGATAAAATGTACAAGGGATTTGTCTTAGCGAGAAGAGATGCCATGATGGTCAGGTAAAGAGATCAAGAAAGTCTTGTTGTTGTTCAAGCATGCATACGAGGGCTGGAGAGTGCCCTAGACCTCAGGCATGTGCATGTGGGAGTATCGAAAAGCATTGCACAATAGATTAGGGGGTCCTGAGGACCCTGATGATATCCCAGAACAACTATCGTGCCTTATGCACGGCTGGTGGTACCCATGGAGGGTGCATGAGTAATTAGAGGCAGCCATGAGGGTTGCTAGAGGCCCTAGCGACACCCGATATGGTGCAGCAAGGGATTGGCAACACCCGTGTAACAACACCAAGAATGATGCAGCAGGGGCTAATGGCACACGTAGAGGGTGCTGGGGGCCCTAATGGCACCCAATGTGGTGCGCAGGGAGTGATGGTTGCATGCAATGGTAGGGCAACACTACATAGTAGTGGCGAACACTGCCTAGGAGCGTTGGCAAGGCTTGCAGCGACTCCCTAGGATTGTTGGAGGGTCTCGCACGAGGCCTTGGAAGAGGGAGGAGGGCTTGCACAGGCGCTCAATGAGAGAGAAGGAGGCTTGGAGGTGGCGACGAGATTTTTAGGACAAAACCCAGGTCTAGGACTGTCGCTCTGATACCATTGAAGAAGAGAATGAGTTGTTGTTTGTTCCATGGATCTAGGGTTTCTTACATAGAATGAAACCCTAAAGAGCAAAAAAGAGAGAATTACATATAAATCCTTGGAGGAGTACATGACAAATAAAATAGAAAATATAATAAATCCAATAACTCTAACATGATTATCGAGGTTTCATCTTGCCCCTAGACTAGAAAAACATATTTTTTGGATGCTTCCATAATTTATGCGTGTTTTCAGATCACAAATGCCAACATGGCGTTGTAACAAAATGTAAGATTAAAATAACTTTTACCCAATATTAGTATAAACTAGAATGATTATTGATAAAAAACTGAAGCATCTGATAAAATAATCATCGTTATTTGTAGATAATATCGATTGTTGTAAACAATCATCGTTCTCGAGATTTAACAACATAGAATGCCAAATTGATGAAGATGATAGATATGGTATCTAAGTTAATTCAAAATCAAATTGAGAACATATCAACACAAGGTCGATAGAGATCAACGACCTTGTGAGAGCTATCCGAATAAAGTGAGAGGAGGCTTCGTGAGGAGTGTAGAAATCGGCTTATCATGATGACGACCATCGAAGTGACTGACATCAACAACATCGTAAGAGGTGTTTGGTAGAGAGAGAAGACTTCACAAGGAGCATCGAGATGAGGTTGCCTTCGAGAAATTCTTGAAGGTGAATCAGTCTAGTCTAGTTCGCATGGAACCCGAACTAGGTTAAATCCTCCTAACAATATCATAGGTCCGGCCTACAAGTAAATTAAATATTATAAAGCTAAGAACCATGCTTTTCAAATATATTGTGGAGGTCCACACATAAATATTGGTGAGCTTAATGTTCAAATTTGAACGACAATCAGACATATCTAAGTCCAAAAGTAATCATAATCCACCACTTGAGTTCAGTTGAGACCAAACAATTCCCATCTAGTTAAAATCTCTCAAGAGAAGAAAAACATGTATGAAAAGTGCATTTTTACTATATAAAGGAATCTAACTTATTTAATTATTTCCATACAAATAAGATGTAATCCATCTAATAAACACGGAAAACAAAGTGATATTCAGGTATGTATTGTGCCAAAATCTGTACAAAATGGATACCGTGACGAATCATACATCTCTATTCATTTGCATTCCTGCTTTGAACCCATTCAATAGAATGGCTCATAGATCCACCTAGGAAGATAACCTCCAGAGGAAACCTCTATCAGCAGGTGGACTACTTGCTACTAAAGCAGCAATGCAATCATAAGAGGAGATAAGATCGTTTGCTATGCCGTGGGTTGCAGCAGACTCTGCTGTAGGCCCAAGATCGAGCGGCTCCCGAGCCTACAACATGCGTCTGCCGCAGTCCACGGCACAACATACAATCCAATCTGTCATAAGAGCGTCGTTTGTGTTCAATCTCGATCGAGGTGACCGATACTGTTGTTTGTATTGTAGCGGAAGGATCAAGATGGACATATGTTGCGCATGACTGTCTCTCTCCCCTTACAAGCACACACATGCTTTAGTTCTCTTCTAGTTCAGTTGGAATATTGATTTCAGAAATTCCATTTTAAGCACTGCTGTATATCTACAATACCTCTCATCTCAGAATGCATGCAAAATTATTCACTCAGCCGTAATCATTCAGTCTATTTCATCGAGAAATGAAAATTATAAAGGAAGAGGCAGTGGAAGCAGTACTCTCTTCCTCCCGTGTTATTTCTCCTCTCTCATGCATCCTCCTTCCCGCGAAAAACAAAAAGGAAAAAAAGGAAAAATATCACTTTCTCTCCGCGTAAATACAGATATTATCTCCGAGAAGTAAATACTAAAAGGTGATGCTCCCACCGGTTGGAGGGCAAAGGCGAAGCAGAAGGTCACAAGCAAGCAAACGAACCTCTTTCCACGTGGCACCACTAACCAACTAACCATCGACGTGGGCCCTCCTTGCAATATCAGAACCGCCCGGTGGACCCCGCAGCTACAACCGCCACCGCCGCTCTCTTCTTCTTCGTCGTCATCATCTGCGCGCTGTCGTAGGGTTCCGGGCACAGGAGGAAGTGGCTCAGCACCTCCGATGCCGGTGCCGCCACCTTCCGCCGCCAGACATCCTCCTTCTTCGTCCGGAAGGCCTCGGTGGCGTCGAGCCGGTGGATCTGCCACCCGGGGAGCGTGCTCAGGCGCTGGATCTTCCCCAGCTGCCGCCGCACCAGCGCGTACGTGTTCGCCTTGATCTCGGCGATCGCCGCCTCCAGCAGCCACCTCGCCGCGGGCGACCCCTCCCACTCCGCCCTGAGGTAGGCATCCATCTCCGGCACTCCTATCGCCCGGCGGACTCCGCGCGTGTAATCCATCTCCGCCAGAGGATCGAAGAGATGCCGAACCTCGTCCACCAACCCCGATCGCAACATCCGGTCCACCCTCTCCGCCACGAACTGGTTCAACATGCGGAGCCCCACGTCCACCCACAGGAAGCAGCAGTCGTACCTGGACCGGAACCTCCCATCCACCAGCGCCTCGATGTAGTTGTTGGATCCGCCAGCGACGATGGGGAGCTTTCCGCGTGAGGTAATATCGTCGATCGAGTCCGTCGCTCTGCGGCGGAAATCGGCGGCGGTGAAGTCGGCGTCGGGGTGGAGGAAGCCCAGGAGGTGGTGGGGCACTCCGGCGCATTCCTCCTCCGTGACCTTGTTCGTCACCACGTCCAGGCCCTGGTAGACTTGCATCTTGTCGGAGTTGACGATCTCAGCTCCTGTGGCCAGCGCGAGGTCGACGGCGAGCCGGGACTTGCCGGTGCCCGTGGCTCCCAGCACGAAGACCACCTTCTCTTTGGAGCCCCCGGCGAAGTGGCGGCGGAGGGGCAGGATGGACGCGGGCACGTCGAAGGCGGGCAGTATGGTGCTGATGTTGATCGCCTCCGGTGGAGGTATGGATTTAATCCTCGTTGCTGTTTGCTTTGTTGCAGCATAGTTAAGAACACTTACTTGATTGCTTAGAACAAGAGAATGTGGCCCCATTTGCTTAATTATATTGCCGAAACAACAACGAACATATATATGTGTATCAAGAGCTAGTAATAGGTTAAGATTTATTTATGTAGAAATTTATGGGTCTGGCTAGAGGGAGACGATCATATGATTTGCTGGGAGTGAAAGATGTGCTCCTGGTGATGTGAATTATTGGTGAGTGAAGTTTCTGCTGCATGTTGGTGATGGGAGATAGAGCTCTTCTATTTATATAGGAGAGACACGAGTGGAGCTTCTAGGCATCCTTCCGACTTTTTCCAAGTGTGCCATTAAAAAAACCAACCTTTCACTGACAACATCCCCTTCCTCTAGTAATCTCACTAGTCTCCTCTCTGAGTTTGGATTCCTTTCCTTCCGTCCATACATCATAGATGGGAAAAATTCTCAGTTTAATTATTGAAGAACGTTTTTAATTACAAACTTATGGAGTTTTTAAGAATATCTATGGTTTGAAGAAGTTTATTATGAAACCATAGGCTAACTTCTATAACTGATTGGATATATATATATATATATATATATATATATATATATATATATATATATATATATATATATATATATATAGGGTAAAATGGGGTTGCCCGCTGGCTACTCCCACTCCTATTTTTTCCTCATTTTTTTTATATCTTTAGAAAATAAAAATTTGTAAATTCATCATTATATCCCTCTAACATTCTATTAAAATTTCGTCAGAAACAGAGACTCCTACGGCCTCCATCCAAACAGGGTCGATTTAAAAAATCCCGCGACCGTTAAAAAAATGACGTCTGGATGGAGGGCCTAGGAGTCTCTGTTTTGGACGAAATTTTAATAGAATATTAGAGGGATATAATGATGAATATACAAATTTTTATTTTCCAAAGAAATAAAAAAATGAGGGAAATATAGGGGTGGGAGTAGCCAAGTTGGCTACTCCGAGGGGACAACCCCATTTTACTCATATATATATATATATATAGGAGAAACTTCAAATGAGCTTGGGTCTCACCAATTAATATTACGGTGAACCCTCAATCTCGTTCTTCTTTTTTTGATCGTGCGGCTGCAATTAATGACTGATTAACAATATTTTTTAAACTCGTGAAAAATCTATTTTAATCTTTTGTCATATTCTAAATATAGAATGAGAAAATCCACATTTATCTCCATTAATTACCTTCTATATTTTCAAAACCTAATTCAATTTCATGCAGGCAATAGAGACGGCGGCGACACGAGGAGCAGGCTCGGACGACTGCGTGGGAGGTGTGCGGCGGAGGGAACGACCGTGTATGGAGGAGGAGCGGAGGAAGGAGGGCACGATCATGTGAGGAGTAGGAGGCGTAGGAGGGAGGGAACGGTGCCCCCCTCTCACGATTTGTCAACGACAGTGCACATACTCTCTCTCTCTCTCTCGATTTGTTAACGACGGTGTACATCCTCCTCTCTATCTCCCACTGATTTATCGACGACGGTCGTGCGTGGAAGAGGGAATGACATGGAAGAAGATAACGAAGGGAGGAGGAGAAGGGAGCATGACTGCGAAGAGGGAGGAATACCGCTCTGCGCGAACTCTGTTTTTTTTATAATTATCGCTTTTTTTACAAATCACAGGATGACTGTTACATATGTCGGATTATTTTTTACATTCTCATAGAATTTTTTACATTTTATCAAATTCTAACAGTCTACTTTTATTTTGCAGAGTTTCATACAAATATTACCAAGCGGCTGCGTATTTTTACAAAGAAATGCATAATAATTACAAATTTACAAAAAAAGACCGAAGCTTACAAAGAGGATAATCACTCTTACAAAAATTTATTGGAGTTTACAAAACGAATGTACCCATTAACAAAACGGAATTACTAATTTACAAACGAAAATGTGAAAAATGAAATCATTAATTCACAAAAACTTGCGGGCATTTACAAAGATATGGTTTAACCAAATTCATTCGACGCAAAATTGGAAAACGACCAGTAAAAGAATGATTCAAAAATACCAAATCCAGAAAACATTAAATAGTAATTCAAATCTATTAAATGAAATTCGAATTTACAAAAAAAACGAGATGACGGAAATACCCCTTTGGATAACATTTTTGATGCCACTGTTAGATTGTGATCTGACGAATCCGATTGATGGCTCACCACAATATTGATGAGACCCCACCTCATTTGAAGTGATCCCTATATATAGGAGAAACTTCAAATGAGACAGGGATTCACTAGTATTGTGGTGAGCACTCAATCCCGTCCTTCTATCTTTGATCTCATGGCTGGATTTATTGACGCATTAATTAAATTAATTTAATGACTAGAAACCTATTTTGGTCATTTCATCACATTCTAAATATAGAATGTGACAACTATTCCACCTAATCCGGCGCCTCCCTCCATCTCTCTCTCTCTCTCTCTCCGGATTTGTCCTCTTCCTCTCTCTTGAGTGTCGTTGCTTCCTTCTTTCCTTGATCGAGGGTGGCGACGACGTTCGTCCAGGCAGCGGAGGATGCATTATTGATGGTCGACGGAGCACCAAGCTCCTGGCAGAGGTTCTCCTCCACGCAAAGAGCGGGTGATGTTTCTTCTCCGACGAGGGCTCCTGACGGATGGGGTGGGGCTCCTGTGGTTGGCGGCAACAATGGAGAAGGAGGGTCGAGCTCGGTGGTGGTGCTGGCGGCGATGGCGAAGAGGCTTTTGTCGAGGGCTGTGAGGTTCCTCCAGGCGAAAGGGGGTCGATCGGTGGATGTGCAATGGTAATGCACGGATTTACATTGTTGTTTGATAATTTACATAATTGACCTTTCGATTTACAAATTGATTCACTTTTTTACAAATCTCATTGTTGTTTTATCTTATTTATGCAGAGCTCTCCACGGATTTTACAAAAGAGCGCGATACAGTTACAAAAGGTGTCACAAAATTTACAAAATGAATATATACATTTACAAAAAAGACCCGAGTTTACAAAGCGAATGTACCCATTTACAAAATGGAAATACCAATTTACAAACGAAAATGTGAAAAACGAAATCATTAACGAAATTACAAAAAGAACATACATTTTCACAAAAAGTCGCGTGCGTTTACAAATATATGGTTTAACCAAACCCATTCGGCGCAAAATCAGAAAAAGACCAGTAAAGGTATGATTGAAAAATACCAAATCCAGAAAACATTAAATGGTAATTCAAATTCATTAAATGAAATTCGAATTTACAAAAAAATGAGATGACGGAAATACTCTTTTGAATAATATTTTTGATGCCACCGTCAGATTGTGATCTGACGAATCCGATTGATGGCTCACCACAATATTGGTGAGACTCCACCTCATTTGAAGTGATCCATATATATATATGAGTGATCCTATGAGAGCCAAAACCTGTGAGAGCATGAGAGCATGCATTATGGACAACATGATTCAACCAGGAGAGAGAAAACAGAATCATGTGGTCCATAATGCATGCTCTCATACTCTCACAATTTTTTGCTCTCATAGATCACTCATCTATATATATGTATATAATATTTTAAGTCAAAAGAGATTGTTTACTAGATTGCGTTCACCTTGATCATCTATGTCCATACATTGGATGAAATCTCAATTCCTCGCGGAGTTGTTACTTGCGGCCATGCATAACTCCTACTAAAATGCCCTGAGGGAGCTGTAACCACGATTCCGTTGGGGTGGAAGAAACCTCTCTACTGTTGACTTTTTGGGAACCTTCCTCTCTTTCTCTCTCATATTAGCAAAATCGAATTAGAATATGTTTGCTGTTGAGCTTAGTGCTCACAGAGGCCACTGACAGCTAGTACTGCTTTATGGTTTATGGCAAAGAATTGTTTTCATTAACTCCAAATACAGGAAAAAGATTGGCCGTGTGAGAGTGAGAGATTCCAGACTGCATGATGTATTGCATTCCCTTATCACCTTGGTATATATGCTTGCTTTTTATCTGAGTGCAGATGGATAGGTGGGAGGAGAGAGAGGGAGATGCAGATTGATTGATTGTTAGTTTTATTTTTGTTGAGAAAGCAGTGGGCACCTAAGTACTGATTGAGATTCTTAGACGGTGGTATTTTGCCATTAAATTAATCTATACACCAAATCATTTTGTGGGTCCTTAAATTGCCATCTGAGATTGCCTTCAGTGTATTTGCAGTAATGCACTATAGAAGAAGATGAATCGAAAAAGGCTACTTAATAAGACCTACCTAGTTATTTATGCCAAGAAGATCAAGATGGAACCCAATCCATTTTATGGTGCCCACTATATTAATGTATCATGCACTTGTAACATCCCGTATTTAGGTCCACAGTCCGTTATTGAGGAAAATTGATCATGTCAACTTGTTAGGTTTGGACCTAAATAGATCCATTGACAACTACCTAAAATGCTGAAACTCAAGTTGTCAGGTAATAATCCCCATGACTTATAACCCACTTTCACACTTTGTGAGTTTTAGATGTGGGACTATATTTAGGAGTTGGGGTGTTACAACCTCCCCCTCTTATATTCGCAATATGTTCATGGCGACATGATCCATCACTTATTCCCAGTAACAGTGGTAGTTGTATGCTCCCAGCTTAGGTCCCTTCAGGTAGACCTTTTCACTATCAGAGGGAATACGCTCTGATACCATTTGTAACATCCCGGGCTTTGGTCCCTGATCCGTTATCGAGGAAAACTGGCCCTGACAACATAAGGTATTCACAACATCTTCAAACAAAAATTGATATAGTTCCTATTACTGAGCCAAACTAAGTCGGTGAGGGTATGTAAGAGATATCTCCGACTTGGTTCATCTTGCTTCTTGTGGGATTTTGCTAACTCTCATGGTAATAGTACTTGTCTCGTATGATAGCCAATCATGCTAATCTTGACATTCAAGGTGCTAACCCAATAATATCTTCATGGAATACAAGCAAAGCCTTAGAAGACAGACTTGTTAAAAACAATGAAATGTGTTGAATTTATGTGTCGGAGCCAATCCAATAAGAAATACATTTACAAGTTGCATTCGAAGCACGGGCACTAAGGCTCGGCCCTGCATCCGACCTTTGTAGAAGTAAAGTTCATTTTAGACTAATAAAGCTGATCTTGATCTTAATATACCTTGATCCAACCCAACTACCACCATCATATATTGAGAGATGGCTTCTTTTATGAGCGTGCTTCTATGAGCGCACACGCTTACGCATATATGCACATACACGTATATGGATACACATATAAATATTTATATAGATTTTTATAAATGTATGTATATATGTATATATGTACACACAGGCTAGTTCTCTGTGATCCAATCCTTATTTTAATAATGACACATCTTTTTATCATCAAGCCCTCACAGTTAGTTATATACACACACTGTATGTATATATGTATGTAGACACACGTGTTAGTTATCTGCCTCATGAAATAGTTATTCCGAAACTAGTCATGAAAGGTCGTCCAAAGAGGGTGGAGATTGAGGCGATCGACCATTGGGGGAGGCAACCCTTGAGTGGTTGGTTAGGCAGCTGAAATGCTACCATTCCTTGTTGAAGAAGTGGGGTTAGGGGACATAGTTTATAGTCAAAGAACATATTGAATCCATGTGAGTCGATGGCCCAAATGTCAAAAACCTAAACCACATGAATATTTGATAAAATTTTGATTTATTACATAATTCAAAATTGAGAAAAATCCAATTCTTAATGTTTTTCAATGAGTTACGTTTAGGGCTTAATGCACAATCATTTTTTCAAGACTCGAAACATGCAAATAACATCAAAATAAGGTTAAATAAACTCGGGTATAAATGACAACGGAGAGAGACAATTATACACACAACTAATATGTATGTGAGTGTACGCACATACAAATATGTATGCATGCATGAGTACGTACAAATATACACATATCTACACAGATAAATACTCATATGCATGCATGCAGTGGGTAATATTTGTTTCTCTTGGAATTTCTAAGGCATATCCAGTTGAGTTAGTTGTTTGGGATTTTTACCCGACAGACCCTATAATCTTTGTCAATTACATCCACGACCTTTGAAACAACCTAATTCTTCCATCGACCCTTAAAACTTGCTCCGTCTTACCCTACAAACCCTACCGTTAAATTGACACATCTAGAGTTGACTTCCTTGTGTTAAAAATGAGTTAATCTAACCAATCCACGATCGGACGGCTAGAGTTAATCAAGAGAAGAAAAAAATCCTCCCTCCTTTCTCCTCTAACAACTTCCACTCCAAATGCACTACATCTTCCATCTCTCCTCCTTCGATGAGGGCACGGGGGGGGGGGGGGGGGGGGGGGGGGAGGGGCTTCAAGCAAGGGAGGTGTCCGGGGACCTGGATCCAGAGGTGCGTGGAGGAGAGGAGGTTGGCGGGGGTCGAGGGAGGCGGCGACGGGGGGGGGGGGGGGGGGGGGGCTGGGGCTTCGAGCAAGGGAGGTGTCCGGGGACCTGGCTCCAGAGGTGCGTGGAGGAGAGGAGGTTGGCGGGATTCGAGGGAGGCGGGGGGTGGCTTCGAGCAGGGGAGGACTTGAGGAGGGTGCACCGCCTGGAGACGCGATCTGGAGGGAGAAGGCGTTTATCGACCAGTGGACCAGCCGTGGCTGGGTGTTGCTGCCGAGGCTGGGCGCTGCGTGGTGCGAGGGCGATGCCCCTATGCTGTTGCGGCAGAACTGGAGGGCGAGGACGGGAAGGAGAGAGGAACTTGAGGGTGAGGGGGAGGTCGGGGAGGAGGGCGGAAGTTAGGGAGGTGGAGGGCAAAGACGAGGGCGGAGGTTGGGGCGGAGGATAGGGAGGTGGAGAGCATGGTGGAGGACCTGGAGGTGGAGGGCGGAGGTCGGGAACGAGGACGTCGAGGGCGGAGGCCGGGGAGGAGGAGGGCAGTGGAGGTCAAGGAGGTGGTGGGCGCTGGGTGGTGGGAAAAGGAAGACGGTGAGAGAGAGTGACAATTAATGTAATTTCGATAAATAAAATAAGTATAACATAAAATAATGTAATGGAATCTGGTTAGTTTTAACGGGTAAATGGATGGGGGTTAACCTCAGGGTTTATAGGGCAAGTCTTAACAAGTTTACGGGGTCCAGGGAGGAATTAGGTTGTTTCAAAGATCGTGGAGATAATTGACAAAGATTATAAGGTCTGCCGAGTAAAAATCCCTAGTTTTTTTGAAATGCTCCCGTAGTTGAATATTAAATAGAGTATTATAAGAACCTTTATGGTTTTATGAATATCTTAGCTACAAAGTTTTATTTGCATCTGTTGCATAATTACAATTGTAAATACTTGTTTAAACATGAAAGGAAGAATTACATAATAGGTTGGTTAGAATTAAAGAGTGAATTACAATTGTAAATACTTGTTTAAACATGAAAGGAAGAATTACATAATAGGTTGTTTAGAATTAAAGAGTGCGAGGAAGGTTAAGAAGTGTTGGAAGGAGACTATCCGAAGGAGATCTTAATTATTTGGATCTAAGTTCGAGAATGACCCAAAATAGATCTGAATGGAGACAGAATCCATGTAGTTAATCCTACTTAACGAGGGAGAAGGCTTTGCTGTTGTTATGGATGTAACTAATATTCTACATGAAAAACTCTTAATTAATGTTTTTTTAATCTTATCCCATCAAACCAAGTTAAAAAAAGTGGAGGGTAGATGCAAGTAAACACTCCAAACAACTTTTTGTTATTTTTTAAGTAATTTCCAATGTCAAAGTATAAAATGATAATTAGTTAATCAATATATAACTCGTGGCGGATCAAATGGTTGATGTGACTTGTATGTGGGTTCATCAAATATGTTATGCTTGACGACAAGACTTAGGACTTTGTAGTGATTGGTTACAAAACGATGAAGTGATTGGAGTAATCATTTTAGTCCTTTCCAATTTGTAGATATTTTATTCATAAGTGGTGGTGGTCAAGAACTTTCAACGTTTAGAAAACTATGTTATCTCCCTTCCAACTTTGCTTAGAAAGCCAGTAAAGTCCCATGGATTTAAAATCGTTACCACCATCTATACAGTGGAATAAAGAAGAGAGGATTTTTTTATGTGCACAGCCTCTGAAAAATGAAGTTTTTTTATTTTCATTCCATTCTAAGAATCTTTCTACACTAACTTCCTATAACATTAAAAATACAACATATGGGGAAAAAAGCACCTCTAATGCATCATCTCATATCCTTTTTTTTTTTGTATAAACGACAAGTTAGAAAAACTGCTTTCCTTAAGCAATTCATTTATTCATGTCAACTTAAGAATGCGATTGTTATTATTAGGGATGAAAACGGTCGGATACGGATACGAATGTAAGTATAATCATATTCATATCCATTTTAAAATACGAATACGAATGTGAATATGAATATTGACGGATGTAAAAAAATGTGTTACCATATCCTTAAAAACGAATACCAATGTAAAACGAATACGAATCGGATACGAATAATAACGGAAATATAAATAGATTAACTAAAATATACATGTTTAGGATGGTTTACACATAAAATAGATGTAACATATATTGTAATTACATAACAACTATGTCCATAATGATGAATGCACTCATAAAATATTGTTGTGCATAGTTATAAATAAATTTATCACTATACTTATGTACGAAAACGAATATACGAACACGAATATTAGTGAATGTCAAAGTGATATCCATATCCGCATCCATTTTCAAACGAGTACGAATACGAATGTCAAATGTGCATAAAACGAATACGATAGCGGATTGGATACGAATATATTCATCATCCCTAGTTATTATGCACACATATCATATTCATAAATTATTGATATGAATAAAAAGTCCTAATGAGGACCTTAAAATATGATGACATACTGCTTTGATATATAAATTGACATCAACTTTGAGTCCTTGTTCTTTTAATATTAATCACGAATGGGAAAAAAGCAAATGCATTGACAATAATGCATGCTTTTATTATTATTATTATTATTATTATTATTATTATTATTATTATTATTTCTTTAATTTTAAGATAAGAATCGAGTCAACAAAAACTTCATATTTGGGCATTAGAGGAAAATATTTGAAAGCATGGATTTTCAACTTAACCAAGTAAATGGAGAATTAAAAAGTAACGAAGGCTATATTGGATTACACAATTTTATGAAGAAGTGCTATTTTTAGTTCGAAAATGACGAGGGATTTAGAAAGATAGGCAAAAGATTTGGATGACACCAAGAGGCACTTGAAGTGTCTATTTCCATGTGAAATCATTATGAAAAGAATAAATAATTTTATTAGTAGGATACATCACATTATATGAGACTTGTTCAATATTTTCTAAAAAAATACCTTTGAATTATAATAGTGCAATCGTTATGTATGATACTAAGTTCACAGTAGTTAGTCAATAGCCTATAGTATAGAGAAATGAGTATAGGGAAATGAGAGTATGTTGCAACGAGATCCTGCTATAACAGATCTAGTTTATGGCAATGAAAACTTAATATGCATCATCATATTTTTCATAATTTAATATATATAGTTATTATTCGCTGTAAATTTATATTTGATTGTGTGAAATCACATCGAATGTCATACTCGTTGTTATATCTTAGCAACACATTGCACAGCAACGGTATCTATTGATTTTTTCTTGTAATATTTGCGAAATTAGCAATATTTAATACACATTTAATTAAAATATTACTTGATAAATAATTGTTATATGGACCTTTAGTAATGATTATGATATTATATATCTTTGAGTTACAAGATAAAAGTTAATTTTACAATGAAAAATACTCATCACTATTCAAATATCTAACTTATTTATTACGATAACAATTTTGTTGTAGTGTAACTGTGAAAGAGTGTTATTTTATTCTGTGATTAGATTAGACTCCCTAATCCTCATTATATAGTGGAGGATTAGGATTAGGGTTTACAAGAAGAGGACCCCTCTCAGGGTCAAATACCTACAATACCCTTTTGCTCTCAACACTCCTCTTCAAGCTGAAGCATAAATCATACATGCTTAGCTTGTTACAACATTTCTCGATCTGGATCCTTGCTAATGGCTTTGTAAATTTATCTGCAGTCTGCTCTGTAGATGGAACACCTTGTGTGCGTAATTGTCCTTTTTGTATGAGATCTCTTGTGTAATGACAGTCGATTTCCACATGTTTCGTGCGTTCGTGAAACATGGGATTGTTTGCAATGTACATTGTTGCTTGGTTGTCACATCTTAGTTCCATAATATCCTTAGACTTGACATGAAGGTCAGTTAATACGGACCTGACCCATACTAGTTCAGCTGCTGCTTGTGCCATGGCTCTATATTCGCTTTCAGCACTCGATCGTGACACCACTGCCTGCTTCTTGCTCTTCCACGTGATTAAGTTTCCTACCAGATATGTGCAGAATCCTGTGGTGGATTTTCTATCTTGCAAGCATCCTCCATAATCTGCATCAGAGTAGGCCACAAGATTGAGGTTGCCATCTTTACGAAATAGTAGTCCTTTTCCAGGGGACTGTTTGACGTATTGAAGTATTATCATGCAAGCCTCAAAGTGATTTATAGTGGGAGAGTCCATAAACTAGCTTAGTCTTCCTACTGCCAAAGAGATATCCGGACGGGTAATAGTGAGATAGAGCAGTTTGCCAACTAGGCGCATGTATCTACTAACATCCTCTGTTGCTCCTTAGTCAAAGATTCGCCCTTTTGGATCCATAGGAATGTGTGCTAGCTTACAGCTAAGCATCCCTGTTTCTGCCAGTAGATCAGTGGCATATTTCCGCTGAGACATTACCAACCCATGCCTTGATCTAGCTATCTCAATCCCCAAGAAATATCGTAATGGTCCCAAGTCCTTAATCACAAACTGTTCTGCAAGATGCTTCTTTACTCTGGCAATTTCTTCATAATCATCTTCTGTAAGAATGATGTCATCTACATATACTAGCATTGCTACGATGCTCTTTGAACTTCTTTTGACAAATAAGGAGTGATCAGACGACGACCTTGTGAATCCAATCACGTGTAATGCTTATGACAGTTTGTGAAACCAGGCACGAGGACTTTGTTTTAACCCATAAATTACCTTGCGTAAAAGACATACCTTCTGACACTCCCCTTGTCGCTCGAACCCAGGTGGTTGTTGCATGTAAACCACCTCATGAAGGTCACCATATAGGAAGGCATTTTTGGCATCTAGTTGATATAGTGGCCAATCCAACTGAACAGCAACAGCAATAAGAATCTGAACCGCCGACAGACGAGCAACTGGTGAAAAAGTGTCGAAGAAGTCAACGCCATAGGTTTGGGTAAACCCTTTGGCAACCAAACGAGCCTTGTAGCGTGCAATAGAACCGTCTGGATTGTACTTGACAGTGAAGATCCACTTGGAACCAACTACATGAGTATTTGTTGGAGAATCTACTAGTGTCCAAGTGTGTCTCAATTCCAGAGCTGACATCTCCTCTTGCATTGCTTTAAGCCAGTGGGGATCTTGTAGAGCATCAATGTGGTTCTTGGGAATGATAGTGTCTGAAACAGCCTCCGCAAAATTCTTGTAAGCCGGAGTAAGCTTGGATAGTGACATTGCCGCAGAGATTTGATGCTTGGTGCGATAGACGGACGAACATTGTCGAGCTTGGCGACGTTGAGCTATTGGCAGTTCCGCCTGACTCTCTGCAAGAACATTAGTTTCCAAATCCCGAGGAGGGGAACATACCTGAGGAGGTGGCACTGGCTCAGAAGGGGAAGTGGGAGATGATTGGGGAGTTGGAACGGGTAATGGGAAGATGAGGTTCTGGGTGGAGAAACTTGATGGACGAAGACTATTCGATGAGATTGAGAAATAAGGAATTGACTCGAAGAATGTGGCATCAACGCTTATGAAATGTTTATGTAATCGTGTGTCAAAACATTGGTATCCTTTCTTATTTGCAGCATATCCCAGAAAGACACATTTAACAACACGTGCAGCAAGCTTGTCTCTGCCAGGTGCATGAAGATGGACAAACGCAGTACACCCAAAAACTCGTGGCTAAATAGGATAGATGGATTTTCCAAGAAAAAGAATCTCAATAGGTATTTATTCATGTAGGGTTGTAGATGTCAATCTATTGATAAGAAATGTCGCTGTTAAGACCGCATCTCCCCAATAGAGTGATGGAACATTGTAGGCAAGAAGTAATGTGCGTGCAGTATCTAGGATATGACGATGTTTACGTTCGGCGACACCGTTTTGTTGAGAAGTGTAGGGACAGGTGGTCTGATGCACAATCCCCTGGTTAGAAAGAAAATTTTGCAAGTCGTGGGATAAGAACTCTTGTCCATTATCGGAGCGGAAGGTTTTGATTGTTCGCCCGAATTGAGTTTTTATATTTGCAATGTATCGAGTAATGAAACTGGTGGCTTCCGATTTGTTTTTCAAAAGGAAATACCCATGGTACTCGAGAGAAATCATCGAGTAATGAAACTGGTGGCTTCCGAATTGAGTTTTTATATTTGCAATACTATATCTGATACCATGTGAAAGAGTGTTATTTTATTCTGTGATTAGATTAGCCCCCCTAATCCTCATTATATAGTGGAGGATTAGGGTTAGGGTTTACAAGAAAAGGACCCCTCTCAAGGTCAAATACCCACAATACCCTTTTGCTCTCAACAATAACTATGATTTATTTTCTTCCTCTTAAAAGAAAAAGTATGATAAATGAATACGTACTGTAAACCAATAAATACGTGTAAGTTGATATATTTTTGCTACCATAATTTGTGCATTATGCTTGGTGACTTGGATAGAAAAAACCCATTTGTTGTTGTTCATCATCGATTAAATACCAAAATTACATATTAATTACATGCTTATATATCATGTTGATTATATCTTTCTCTACATGTAAAATAAAATAGGAATGTACTTAGTAATCATAAAATGCATTCATTGAACTGCTTATACTTTACACATCCACCTTGATATAGTTGTATATTTTATTTCGACGGTCTAGATTTAGCCTACTCTTAATTTAAGACTTAGATAAAGTTGCAGTGCATGAAATTAGTTTTAGTAATAAGGTAGATTCGAGGAAAAGTTTCTACAGTTTGCTTATAAGATAAATCACAAAGTTGGTTTATCATTGAGAAGATCATTAATACTCCACATTTGTTCAGATATAGTATTATTTTTTTATGTTAAATGTGAATTATTCTTCGTTATTTGTAATTAGTAATTATAATTAGGTTAGGGTTAGCTTACTTGATTAGGGGTTGGTATGACTCATTGCATGAGTTCAATCTTTGATCTATGACTTACTGCAATAAATTTGATCTATATCATTAATAAAAAATAATATCTGTTATCATGTCTTTGATATTAGGTATATAATCAGGATTAACAATACCTATGATATTTTAAAAATAATATCTATGACATTATTTTCTCTTTTAACCGTTACTAAAGTAATAGAAGTTTGTTTTAGTCTAATTTAAATACAAAATTCAACAGATTATCATCGCCACATGAACAGTTGGCAACGGATATTACATTGGTTGGGAATCACAAGAATTGAAGATAATTTTGCAATTATGCAAATCTAATTTCGAAGACGTGACAAAAAGTATATAAATAATTCATTGTTATATATCAAGTTTGCTGTAGGAGATGACTGATAGATTATAGTCAACTAATTTCCCATGCAAACTAATCGATTGAGCTATATATAATAAATCACTGGATAACGAAGATTGGCTCTCTATGGAAGGGAATGACAATAACTATAGGGCTGCTAATTGAATTGAATCATTCGAATTCGATTAGGATTCGTTCGATAAAAATTCGAAAAAAGTTCGATTCGAAATCAAATGAACTGAATTTAAATTTAACTTTTGGATTCGATTCTCAAATAAATCGAATATGAATTCACTTGGATTCGTTCGATAATAATTCGATTCGATTCGATACACACATATATGATATTGTATGAATCTATATATGTGTAAATAAATGTAGTATATATTTTGTAAAATCCCCACACATGATACACAACTTAAATAAATAAAATTTTCATCATCTTATTCTAAACATCATAATTTTGGGATGCCCATTGCATACATCATATACCATCTTTACTCCCCTGATGACGCGCCTGACAATCGGGTTAAGTATGTAAATAAAAATAGTCGTTGTGACCCAAATCACCAAGCACGGTCAATCGAGAAAAATGATAAAACCACTCGGAAAATATAGAAATCAATGAAAACAATGTAAGCGGTCTTCGCTATTCTTTTTACCTGGTATAGCGACCAGGGTCGAGCACAAGGAGCACGATTTAAAAACTCTATAGTCAGATTTCAGAAAATGATTTTTTAGTGGTTTTTTATTTTTATTTTTTTATATTTTTAAAAGAAGCACAAACGAAGAAAAGTGATAAAACAAAACACACACAATCTTTTTGTATTTTTCAAAATAATAAAAAATGTACAGAAAACTCCAAAGAAAATATTTTTGTGTTTTTTTATGTTTTAAAATGTTTTTGGTAAATTTTTCGCAATTTTCTGATGTTTTTGTGATTTTATAAAAATGAGACAATACAAAACAACGAGACAATTCACAACCAGAAGTATTTTTCAATTTAAAAGTTCCTTAAACGCTCAAAAATCCTGGAGATTATTTTTAATGAAACTAGAAAGCAATATCTACAAATGGAGACCAAGATCACTATTTTTGGATTTTTCTACAATTTTCTACAATTTTTTAAGCTTTTTTGTATTTTGTAATTTTTTGGAGTTTTGTAAATGAAAAATGCACAAAACTTGGATAGAAATTAAAACACAACAAAATACACCTACAGAAATGTTTATGGACTTTTTAAACACTTTTTCGATTTTTATGAATTTTCGCAGTTCAAGCATGCAAAAAGACAATATTTTTGATTTTTTAAATATATCAAATGACAACAAAACTTGATGAAAATTTTATACAATGGCAAGTACTATAGCAGGAACTTACACAAATTTTTGCAAGATTTTTAAAGCAAGAAAACTATTTATTTCATTCAAAGAAGTCCTGCAAGTTATTGTTCTGAACAATAGGGGCTGAAATGTAAATTCGAAAAGTTTCTGTCTGAAAATATAATAAAACTATATAGGCAAACAGAATGTGTAAATTACCCAATAAAGTGATGCGGCACACGTGACTTGTTTTTGAATGGAAGGAGGGGCCTTTTGCAATTCCAGAAAGCTTCAAGAACGGATCCGCAACTTTTCCAAGAAAATATAATTTTTTTATACAAACCCCTTCACCCTAGGGTTCTCTGTTGCCTTCGATGTTCTCAACCAAACACGGTAAGGAGGGCCGCGACGTCGGCTGGAAGGAGGAGGCGCGGACGCGCGCTACGCGCGCGCGAGGTGGAGGAGGGGCGCTGCGGGTCGGATCTGGGCGCGTGGGAGGGGGCGCCCGCGGAGGTACGGAAGCGAGGCGGCAGTCTGGAGCGCCGCCAGGCGCGAGGATCGCGGGGGTCTGGATTGGGCGGTACGCGCGCCGCCCGCTGGAGCGGGCTGGAGATGGGTGCCCGCGCGACAGCCGCTGGGGCGACGCTCTGGAAATCTGGGCGCGGGGGAGTTGCGCGGACGTGGAGGAACGGGCGGCGCGCCGCTGGCAGCAGCGGCCACGGAGGGCGGTGGCACGCGGGGCGCGGCTGGGCGCACCACCACGCGGGGAGGGCGCGACGGATGGCGAGGGGGTTGGCCGCTGGCGGTGGCGCCGCGGCCTCGGCGGCGTTGAGGAGAGCGGGGGCTGGCGTCCGGCGGTCTGGAGGCGGCGCTGGGGCGCGGTCGGGAGGCCGGAGGGCCGCCCGTTGAGGGGGGGTGGTTGGCGGCTGGAGAGGGGCGGCAGGTGATGACCGCCCGAATGACTAAGGTAAAGGTGTAGAAAAATAGGTCGTTGCGACCTTAATCACTCAGACTAAGTCAATCAAGAAAAATCAACCACTCAGGACATGTAAAACTAATCAAGCACAAAAGAGAGCGGTCTCGCTATGAGATTAACCTGGTATAGCACCCAGGGTCGAACACAAGGAGCACGGATTGGCCAACGGCCTACGAAGTAGTCAAAATGAAATAAAACACAGAGAAGATATTTTTAGTGATTTTTAATGATTTTTATAATTTTTTTTTGAATTTTTAATATGTGAAGAAAATAAAAGAAAGTAAATATCAACACACTTCTACAATTTATTTCACACACCAAAAATAAAGCAAAAATTCAAGAAAAAAGGTTTTTATGTTTTTTAAGTTTTTAAGTGTTTTTGGTGAATTTTTGGTAATTTTCTTTGGTATATTTTATTTTCTAAAAATCAAAAAGTGAGAGAAAGACAGGGTACTGTCCAGCCAGAACCAAAACCCTTAAATAAAATATCTAAGGATCACAAAAGGCTCTGGAGGTAATTTTCCTATATTCTAAATAAAATAAGGAAAATTTGGGCACCAGAATTATTGCTTTTGGATTTTTAGATTATTTATTATAATTTTTATGGGTTTTTAAGGGTTTTTAAGTTTTTAGGGTTTTTACGCAATGAAAAATAGCCAAAATTGGCTAGAAAATCAAACAACACACAAACAACAGTAACTAAAATTTTTAGAATTTTTGGGGGTGATTTTATATTTTTTTTGTGATTTTTCAAGTTAAACAGTAGCAAAAATAGGGGTTTTTGAATTTTTAAAAATAGCAAATGAAATCAAAAATATCCTCAAAAATTCATAAAAATTCTACACCATGGCAGGAGCCATGTGTCAAATTTTCATCGAATTTGGAGGTGATTTGATATTTTATTCAAAAATAAAGGAGGGGCACAGTGCACAGGGACCTAAGTGCAAATACCCAAAAGTTCTGGGGTCCTGGTGCAAAATACCCAAGAAATCACGCGCGTGGCGCGTGCCTGGGGCACTCAGGGACCTAAATGTAAGAAAAATAAGTTCCGAGGGCTTATTGGTAACAAGTACCAAAAGTCCAGGGGCTTATCTGCAAAATACCCAAAATAAAACGCACATGGGGAATTAAATCACGCACAGGGGCATAAATGCAAATAAAGAAAACTTTTTATTCAATCCGATAACATCCAGAACTACAGGGCTTAAGTCGCAAATAACCCAAAATATCACGTGTCGATGCACGTGTCTCACACAAACAGGGGCATAAATGCAAATACTGAAAAGCTCGAGGTCTAATGTGTAAATAACCCAACGTAAACAAAATACTCAAAATATTTACAGGACTGAAATGTAACACAAAAACAACAAGGGGGCCTAAGGTAATTTACCCCTTTTATTAAGTCGAACCGATGGATGAGCGCCACGTGGATAGATGGACGGCTGAGAAGGGGGTGGCGCCCAGGTCTCCGGTCCTCGACTGTGATCCGACGGTCCAGGTGCTGACACGTTGCAGATCGAACGGTGGGCGGACGACGAGGCTGAGCTGCGCTGGATCGACGGTGGAGATCGACCCTCGGATGGATCTGACGGTTGAAGCTGCTCCTCGAATGGACGTACGTGATTGGATCTGGAGCTCGGGGGTCAATCGGACGGCGGAGGAGGGTGATGGACGAACAGGGCTCCGGCGAACTTCGCCGGACTCGTGACGGCGCTGGTCTCCTCGTGGACGCTCGCTGAAGGTTGGAGAAGGAAGCTGCGATCCCTCCGCGTCTAATGGAGCCCTCCGATGGCCCAACCGATCCTCTGGGAGGTCCGGTGAGGTCAGCGGAGGTGGAGCAGCTGGTTCAAGTGGTCCAAGCCCTCAGATGGGCTTGGATAGACCTGCAAAGTATCCCAGCAAACTCGCGGGTCGAGGGCAAAGTGCCTCGACCCTGTTAGGCGTGGTGAAGATGCATGGTGCGTCGGAATGGAGAGCTCCGGCGAAGGTGGTCGGTGGAGGAGCTCGATTCCCAGATCCTGTGCGATCTGGGTTGGGTGAATGGGTGAAGAAGATGCGGAGAAGTCTGATGAAGATGATGGTCGGGTCGGAATGGCAGATGGGAGATCGGAGGTGGCTGGCGACGGCGGCGGAGCTACGCTACCAGTAAGCTAAAAATCGAAAGCTACGCTAATCTACGGCCTAAGAGATCTACCTGGGTGGTCGGAGAGACTGGGGAAGAGCAGGGGGTGCTCCTGGTCTTAGCCTCAAGGGTCGTCTCAGCCCGAGGCTCGGTGCTCACGCTAGTGGCGGAGCAACGGCGGCGACACACGCCGGATCAGTGGTTTCACCTCCTCGCCTCGCTGCAACAGGGGCGATCGCTTGCTGTCACTCTCACGGTGCCTCTGGAGTTCACTGGGAAGAAGGGGAAGGTCCAAAGATAAGGCGCGGAGGCGGCGGAGGTCGAGATATATATGGAGACAGGGCCGATTAGGGTTGGGTGGAGACGGCTATGGAAGGCGTGGATCCTTCGGCGAAGGATCTGGCGAGGATGTCGGATGATTGGCGAAGGATCCGGGCACGGGATTTGCGGAGGCGACAGGCTGGAGACGCGTGGAGAAATCGACGAAGTCGGGTCGGGCGCGGGTCTCCCCAAAAGGAAAGAGTCCGCAGGGGAGTTGACCGGGGTCAACAATCCCCCGTGGACCATTCTGGAGCTGCCACGTATTTGATTTTTTTGTTTATTTATTTTAAGGCAGAAAATGGCCGAATTAAGAAAAACTTAAAACATGAAATATTTTTCTTTTATTTTTTTCTATTTTTTTGGTGATTTTTAATTAATTTTTGGAAATAAGAATAAGGTATGTACATTATAGGTCTATACATAGGTATATGTACAAGATGTTTTTGTATTTTTAATTTTGTAATTTTTATTTGATTTTTGTTTTGTTTCTTTTTATTTATTTTATTTACAAAATATAATCTAGAATATTTACAAAAAGTTTTAGAAATAAATAAATTTATTTACAAGGTGAAATAGCTAAGGAAGGTGGTATATGTACATGGTAAAAAGATATTTTTTGGATTTTTGATTTTTAATTTTTATTTTGTTTTTAATAGCTTTTACAAAATATATATACAAATATTTACAACATATTTTTGGGTGAGGAAAATATATAGTTTTATTTATTTACAAATATATACATATGTGAGCCCCTATCTCCCTCTACTTGGCTTTTATGCGGTCAGGCCCATGCTGAGCCCTCCCTTGGGTTAGGTTGCTCAATATTTATTCTAAATATTTCCCTCTTTTTCTTTTTACTCTTTATTCTTTTATTTTTGCACAAAAACATGCTAATTATCTATTTTTACAAAGATGCATGCTTTTGCTAATTAATCCTATTTGCACATATCTACATGCATTTGCATAAGTTTTTGTAGCTAAAATATAAGAATAAAGAGTGATGAATGGGTATTCATCACCCCCCTATACTATACTTTGCTAGTCCCTTAGCAAACACTTATTTGAAAAAGAAGTGAAAAAGAAAGAAAAAGAAAAAGAAAAAGAGGATGTACATGGATCAAGATTGAATTATTAAACTTTCCTTCATTAATTTGAAATATGGAGCTCGATCAGATCTTTGGATTATTAATGTGTCGGAACCTTATTCAGACTTAAGCTTAAAACCTAACAGCCTCTAAGTTCCACTACTCTATAACCAAGACTCCTCAATGCTCCGGATCAGAACAAGTCATCAATCACAAACCCTTAAGACCATGAATCTTTTCTTGTCCTGTGAAAGTGAGGTCTAAGCTCTCCACCTCAGAAATGGCAACTTGACAACCCTCCCCAACAAGGTAACTCTATGACCTCAATCTGGCCACTCTTTCCTCGAGGAGCGGGGTATTCCCTTCTAAGTTCAAGTACAACCGGCTCAAGAAGAGGGGGAAGAAGAGAATGGGTCAAGGCCAGTGTAGCCAAGTACCCTTGGGAGCCTGACCAGTGTAGCCAAGTCTCCCTGCTGCAAGCTACAACAGGTGGATCATGAAACCAAGCTTTGCTTATTGCACTTATATACATACTCCGGTGGGATTATCATTTTCTCTCAGACCCACCATTTTTTTGGAGTTCTTTTCTTTTTGCACTTTTTTTTTTCGAGTGCATCTATACAACATGTACATGTGCAGCATATATACAAGGAGTTTTTCCTCTTGAGCCAGTAGACTATCCCTCTTTTGAAGCTTTATTGCAACCCACAACTCCCGTCGTTAGACCTCATGGCAACCAGACCAAGTTGAGACGCACTTCCTTCACTAAATGAAGAAGAGAGGTTCCTCCTAGAAGTACTACCCTCATATGCTACCCCAAGCCAAGGAAGACTGCCTCCTCACCACCTCATCCGTAAAGAGCTCGGTGCATAGTGCGGTTGTCCAAGTAAAGCCATAATCTATATGAGTCATGTGTTGTTGTTAAGTGCTCTACTTAGGCTCATTGAGATGACATGTGATCATAGCCTAATGGACTCAAAGAATTAAGTCACCATGGACCTGAAAAGCCTTAAACCTAAGCCCTGTAAGGTTCCTCTTAGAATTAGGTGGATTAAGATCTTAATCAAGCTCCATTTCTCAATTTGATTCCAGGCTAGTTTAAATATCAACTATCATCCAGAAAAACTATATACATATGTACAAAAAGATGCTTATTTACACAAATTTTACAACCATGCAAAATTTTTAAAAAATGTTTTGAAATCATGAGTGATGATGCATGAAGTGCAAGTTTTGCAAAAAGAAATTTACACACATTTACACAAGATTTTTGCAAACTTTTGAATTTCAAAACATTTTGGAAAAATTTTGTACTATATACATAGTTTTGATACAAAAATATTTACAAATTTTACACACAAAAGATTTTTGAAATCATTTTTACAAAAATAATTTGTACACTAGCTATGTATGTGCAAATAAAAGAAGATTATGTACATGAAAAATTTTTAATTTTTGTGGTTTTTAGCCATTTTTATTTATTAACACACTCACACAAAGTACGAGTTATGGCTAAAGTATATATGAAATATATACACACCCCCCTATACTTAGCTCGAACGATGTCCTCGGAGTCAAGAGCGATGAAGAAGACATAACTCGTGCTATGTATAGGGAAGCGAAAAGAAAGGCTATACAAAAGGAGATGAAAAAGTCAAGAGGGACTCGGGTCTTCCCCCTATACTTAGGATCAAATAATCCTAAGTATAGCAGGCTGTACACGAAAGGAAAAACCGAGTGGAGAATGTACAGGGTCTACCCCCCTATACTTAGGGTAAGATATCCCTAAGTATAGGAAGCTAAACAAGGATAGACAGAAACAAAAAGAAATACCCGAAAGGTCTCACATCCCCCCTATACTTAGGGTAAAGTGCACCCTAAGTATAGCATAATCACAAGATGAAGAAAGGGATCTGGGACTAAGGAATGTGGTGATATGGACATCTGGATCTATATACAGCGGAGGATCAGTAAGGCTCAGGCGTGAGATGCATTAGATGTGAGTCAAAGACCACATCTCACGCAAAATGAATAGGGGCAAGATCAGCGACCCGCGGCTCATGATCTAGAAATGGCTTGAGCCGCTGGCCGTTCACTCGGAAGGTACTCTCAGAAGACAACTCAGATATGTCGATGCTACCGTTGTCGTGTACCTTCCGAATCAGATAAGGTCCTTTCCATTTGCTCTGTAACTTCCCTGGAAATAATCTAAGCCTCGCATCAAACAGCCATACTCTCTGTCCAATCTCAAAATGCTTGTGGCTGATATGAGAATCATGCCACTCCTTGACTTTCTCCTTATAATGTAGGCTGTTTGAGAAAGCTGTATCTCTAAGCTCTTCCAAGGCGGCTAACTCTGCCCTCCTCTGGTCTCCTTCACCATCTGGATCCATAAGAATATCTGTAACTGCCCAAAGTGACTTGTGCCTCAACTCAACAGGTAAATGGCACGGCTTGCCATATACGAGGCGAAAGGGAGATGTGCCCAAAGGTGTCTTGAAAGACGTCCTATATGCCCACAAGACCGAGTCCAATAGCTGTGACCAATCCTTTCGGTCAGGGCGGACGACTTTCTGCAGAATAGTCTTGATCTCCCTATTCGACACTTCGGCTAGACCATTCGTCTGTGGATGGTATAGTGTAGCAACACGATGGTCTATGCCGAACTCGCTAGCAAGTGCCTTCACCTGGTCGTTGATGAAGTGAGATCCCCCATCAGAAATCAGAACTCGTGGAACCCCGAACCGCGTGATGATATGCTTCCTCAAAAATCTGCAAACTGTCCTCGCATCAGCGGCTCGGGCGGGGATAGCCTCCACCCAACGACTCACATAGTCTACGGCCAACAGAATGTACTCAAATCCCTGACTCTTGGGGAATGGACCCATGAAATCGATGCCTCATGCGTCAAAAACCTCACAGAAGTGAATGGGCTGCATCGGCATCATATCACGCTGTCCACAAGTGCCCATCCTCTGACAGTCAGTACACCTCTTCACGAACTCATCAGAGTTCTTGAAGAGGGTAGGCCACCACAAGCCGGATTGGAGCACTTTCTGTGCCGTTCTCCTCCCAGAATGATGTCCTCCTGCCTCAAGCTTGTGGCAGTAAGTGAGGACACTATGATGTTCCTCCTGAGGAATACACCGACGCCAGACGCTGTCCCCTCCCTCGTGGTAAAGGATGGGATCCTCCCAATGGTAAGACTTGGCCTTCGCTAGGAAGGTCTCACGCCTCTGCCTGGGCCAATCTTGTGGGACTTTCCCAGCAACGAGAAAGTTCACTATATCAGCATACCACGGGAGTGAGGCGATAGCAAGGATCGCCTCATCTGGGAAGGTATGTCTAATGGGATCAATCTGCTCAGAATCCTCAGGTTGCTCTAATCGGGAGAGATGATCCGCCACCACATTCTTGACTCTAGGCTTATCCTTGATCTCAATGTCGAACTCCTGAAGTAGAAGGATCCATCTAGTAAGTCTGGCCTTGGCATCCTTCTTTGACATGAGGTACCGGATGGCGGTGTGGTCAGTATATAAAGTCACTCTAGATCCAATGATATACGATCTGAACTTATCTAGGGCAAACACTACTGCTAGCATCTCCTTCTCTGTGACCGTATAATTCCGCTGGGCGGAATCCAATGTGCGGCTAGCATAATGTATGGCAAATGGAACTCCATCCCTCCTCTGTCCCAGCACTGCCCCTACGGCAAAATTGGAGGCGTCCGTCATGATCTCGAAGGGAAGAGACCAATCGGGTGGCTGAAGGACAGGAGCCTCAATAACACACTGTTGGAGAGTCTCAAAGGATGAAAGACACTTATCATCGACAAGGAACTCGGTGTCTTTCGTCAAGAGGTCAGTCAACGGTCGGGCAATCTTGCTGAAATCATGAATGAATCTCCTATAAAAACCAACGTGCCCCAGAAATGACCGTAGCTGCTTCAAATTGGACGGCGGTGCGAGTTTTCTAATGACGTCAACCTTGGCCGGATCAACCTCCATGCCCCTGTTGGAGATGATGTGGCCAAGCACCGTCCCTTGAGTCACCATGAAGTGACTCTTCTCCCAAGACAGAACCAAACGGGTAGCAATACATCGCTGGAGCACTCGGTCTAGGCAGTCAAGACAGGAATCGAATCCGTCGCCGTAAACCGAGAAATCATCCATGAAGACCTCCAAACACTCCCCCACCATGTCCGAAAAGATCGACAGCATGCATCTCTGAAAAGTCGCAGGGGCGTTGCATAACCCAAATGGCATGCGTCGAAAGGCGTACGTACCAAAGGGACAGGTAAAGGTAGTCTTCTCCTGATCCTCAGGAGCGATGGCCACCTGATTGTAGCCCGAGTACCCATCCAGGAAGCAATAATGGCTCTTCCCTGCCAGTCTCTCTATGATCTGATCAATAAAAGGCAGGGGAAAATGGTCCTTCTTGGTGGCCTGGTTGAGTCTCCTGTAGTCAACGCAGACCCGCCAAGAGGTGGGTACTCGTGTAGCAATCTCCTCTCCCGACTCACTGATCACAGTCGTGATGCCCGTCTTCTTGGGCACCACATGCAAGGGGCTAACCCACTTGGAGTCGGAAATGGGATAAATAAAATCTGCACTCCACCATTTTGATATTTCCTTCATGACAACCTCTCTTAGGTTGGGGTTCAGTCGCCGCTGGAACTCACGCGACGGCTTTGCCCCTTCCTCGAGATAGATATGGTGGGAGCACAACGAGGGACTAATCCCGTGGAGATCTGCTACGCTCCATCCAATTGCCTTGCGGTTCTTTTCAAGAACCCCCATCAGACGGGATTCTTGTTCTCCAGTCAGATCGCCAGAGATGATGACTGGGTACATCTCAGACTCTCCCGCAAGGAATCGATACTTTAGCGAAGTAGGGAGCGGCTTTAGCTCTGGACAGCTGGGTGCTGGCAAATCTGGCTTCTGAAGAAGATGTGTGTATGCTGACAATTCTGCCAAATCTGCCTGGGAAAATGATAAAGAACTCTCACAAACTGGATCTGGAGAAGGCGGGTCCTCTGCATTGTCTCTGATCTGCTCTGCCTCTACCTCCTCCTCATCTGTAGGCTCAAGTGGATCCAGGTCTGGTATCTGATCATCACAATCTGCCCAATCAGATTCTGAATCCGAGGGATCTGTATCAACTGCGGTGGCATCAGTACCACCGTAGAGTAGGGTGGCCTCAGTACCACCATCACTGAAAATTGTGTCGCGATCAAGGTCCGACTCTACTGACTCAATAGTATCCTGAACCAGGGCTGTGCTCTCCAGGCTATCCTCTGCTCTCATATGTGCATCAGTTGTGTCTGAATATGAGAGGATGGTCTGTGCTGCAGGATCTGCCCAAGCTGCCTCATCATCTGTGATCACAAAATCACAGTCCTGGTGAATGTCTGGCTCTGTATCTGTCAGATGTTCTGAATCTGTACTGCCCTCTGAGCGGGATCTATCTCTGGCTCTGTGATCCTTAACCGTCTCTATTTGTATACTCTCGCCCTGGATGCGAAAGAATACCTTCCCACTGTCATGGTCAGTCACTGCCTTGGCTGTGGCCAAGAACGGGCCACCGAGGATGATGGGGGAATCGGTCAACGAGTCAGGGGTCTCCATGTCCAGCACTACGAAGTCCACGGGGAATTGCAAACCCTGAATCGTGACGACAACGTCTCGCAACAACCCCTTTGGCCTCTTGACAGACCGATCAGCAAACTGAAGGTATGTCCTGCTCTGTCTAAGAGTGCCCAACTCTAAGTGGTTGAGAAGGGCTGCCGGAAGAAGGTTGATCGACGATCCGCTATCTAATAGAGTACGGTCGAACCTCTGCTCACTAATCTGACATCTGACATATGGGGCTCCTAAATCTGGCCTCTTGGTAGGCAGATGGTTCTGGATCGCGTAACACGTGGCTTTTGTCAACACATGAATCTCTGCGGTGTTGTTCCTCTTCTTCCTCCTGACCGTGGTCCTGTCTCTCAAGGATCACTGAAGAAGAGGGATGTGCTGCAAAGCCTCATGGAGGGTCAGCTGGATATGAAATCGGTCTATCATGCTCTGGCTGAACTCCTCCTGCTCTCTCTTTTTTGGTTCTTTTTCTCTTTTCTTCCCCTTCCCCAACTCAAGGGCTCTAGGAAAGGGGATCACAGGGTCCTTCTCAGATGAAGGACTAGGAATAGGCCTAGACGGTTCGATGACCGGATCCTCACATACATCATTCACTACAGTGGGATCAGAAGAAACTAAACCTTTTCCTTTATTCAAAATAGAGTCCTGAGATACATTCATACGAGGAAAGACAACATCTCCATCAAAATGAATATTGGTGGCCTCAGTACCACCTCTAGCTGGCTCTACAACTAGACGTCTTGCGGCCTTAGTACCGCGGGCTGGCTCGGCTCTGCTGGTGGCATCAGTACCACCTCCTCGATATGGTGAAGCGGCGGCCTCAGTACCGCCGGTGGAATCAGCATCTCGGGTGGCATCAGTACCACCGTCATCATCATGTGCGGCTTCAGTACCGCTCTCCTCTTCCTCATCTGGCGCTCTGGATGGATCCTCGCGTTGTCGCTCAGATGAGGCGCCGCCTGCTGGTCTTCTACCGCTCCTAAGTGTAACAAAATCAGCATCAAATAGATCCGACGACATATCATCAAATGAGTCACTAGGAGTGGTAGGCTCAGTGTGAACTACCTGCTCAGACTTCCTCTTCAAGCTATTCGGATTAGGCTCGATCTGTGCAGGGATGGCGGCCTTCCCTCTCATCAGGTCCCGCATCTCCTGGCGGAACTCGTCCATCTCCCGTCTAAATGTAGCCTGCTGCTCTGTGAAGATGCGGGCTAGATCATCCAAGGCGGGGCTCTCATGGGAGCCCGACGGGTTGCCTCTCTGGTAATGAGGCTGCTGGACCTGGTGCTGCTGCGGCTGAGAGGGGTAAGAGGAAGGATGCTGCTGCTGGTGAGCTTGCTGCTCACGTCTCCAATTCTGTCCCTGCTGCTGGTAGGGACGAGGTACGAAGGATGATGGCTGGTGTGGCTGGTATGCTGGGGGTTGCTGGTGATCTCTCTGCTGGGAGTAATGCCCTCCCTGACCGGCTGGCTGCTGTTGGAACTGGTTACCCCCATTCCCCCACCTGAATCCGGGATGGTCTCGTCGGATTCCAGGTTGAGGACGGTCATACCAAATCCCGTTGACATCCATCAACGGCTTTGCATCGAAGGGGTCTGGCGGCAGTACTGCCAGAGGCTGATCCGGCTGATATACCACCATCTGTAAGTCTGGAGATGGTGGTGACTGGTAAGAGGGCTGCTGCTGCTGGTACGGCTCCGCCTGTACAAGGTGAACTTGTCTAGGCTGCTGCAAGGAGCTGGAGCGCTGGGACGAGCTGCGGCTGCCGCCGGAATCGCCTCGCGACTGAAGACGGGGCTGAGAAGCCGTCTGTGCCTCCTGAAGACACAAGAGATGGGTCTTCATGTCGCTCAGAGTTTGTGCCATCTGCTCCATCTGAGTTATGCCCTGGCACTGCTTCTTCTCTATTATTTCCATGCGGTCCAATTTCTCGCTGATAATCCCCATGTCCGCAGCGGCCGACTCTGCCTGTGCGGCTGCAACTGTGGACGAACTGGATGGACCTGCATCAACCCGTGCTATCCGCTGGTACTGCACGGGTCCTGGCGGCTGCTGAGATCTCTGTGTGTACAACCGAGTCTGTGACATCACCATGTAATTTTCGGTCATCTCCTCGTAAATGGCCCAGACTTGGTCGTGGTCCTTGGCAAAGTAGGACCCGCCGCAAGAAGCATTCACCAGACCCTGAAGCTCTGGCATCATCCCACTAAAGAAGCTCTGAACTAGGTTCGGCATGGAAATGTCGTGGTGTGGGCATCTATCCAGAAGCTCTCTAAACCTCTCCCATGCCTCGTGAAACTGCTCGTTAGGGAGCATGGAGAAGTTGTTGATCAGGGCCCTCGCTGCATTCGTCCGCCCGAGTGGATAGTACTTGTTCAAGTACTCGGTGCGGAGCTGCTCCCAGGTGTAAACAAACTTCCCTAAATGCTTCAGCCAGGCGACTGCTCTATCTGCCAGTGAAAAAGGGAAGGCCATCATCCGAATCGTATCCTGGTCCACATGACGGTCGTGGACAGTGCTGCAGATCATCAAAAACTCCTGGAGATGGAGGTGGGGCTCCTCAGTGGCAAGTCCGTGAAAATGAGGAAGCATCTGCAGGGTGTTTGGAGGGAACTTGAAATCCCCCACGATGGCAGGTACCACCACCCAATGGTGCATCAGTGTAGATCCGGGGTTGTGTAACTCCTGCATCGGTCTTGGTGGTCCCGCTGCTGCGGCGGCTGCCGCTGCGGCAGCTGCTTCTGCGGCTGCTGCTTCGGCATCAGCATCAGGAATGTCCTCAGGCTCGCTCTGATCTCTCACTTCTCTGAGTCGCTCCAGCTCCCTTCTCATCTCAATCATGAAAGCTCCCTGATCGCGTAGCTGCTTCTGTACTGTCTCTAATGATGCGATCAGGGTGGAGTTGATCGCTCCCTGGTCTAGTACAAAATGTTCGGGTTGGCGATCATCTGAACTGCCGGCTCCGGCCATAGTGACGTCTGCAAAATCAGATGAGCCCAATTCAGGTTCTGTCAAATCAATTCGTCTTTCCTCGGGCTCATGTCTCTCAATAGCAAAAGAAAGGGGATCGAGGGGGAACAGGGTGGAATCGTACTCGGGCCCGGAGAGCTGGTCTCGACTCTCACGGGCCAACCTAGATGGTGAAGTAGACGCGCCTGAAAGCGGTGCAGCCAAAGGCTGCCTAAGAGATCGTCTACCCATCATCTTGATCTGACGAGTTAGGCGGATGGGATCTGGAGAAAATATGATCGCAAAGCAAACCCCCGGTTCACCAACGCAACACAATCTGAAGACCGTGAAAGCTCGGTCAATTTATCTTGTCAATTTTATTTGGTGAACACACAGAATATCAGAGCGCTTACGTGACCTGTTAGGATACCCGATGCTACTCCAACCGACTGGCCCGCACGGAAGAGTCGGTAGTCAGCTAGAAATAGCACCGGAGGGCTCTACCTAGGGTGCGGGTCACTCTCTCGCGCATCCAAACCATACAATGAGGGGGTTGCTCTCCCCAAGACAAAATTTTTTAATGTGAGTGTCTTTTAGGGTCAATAGTGTTATCCAGTCCCAATTTTTTTATTTTTTTCTTTTTAATTTTTTTTCAAAATAAATACAAGCGGCCTAACGAATTTTCCGATTCTCCTGATTATTAAGTCAAAAACGGGGGAAGAAGTCGAAAAAGCCGATGCACGAGAAATCAATGATGCATGCAAAGTCAGAAAAGCGTACCTGCCTCCAGCTCTCTACATGCAGAGTGATCCGCGCATAAAATAAAGACAGAAAAGTAAACTAAGCTATATGATGCAACGGTAAAAAGCCGAGTCCTAAGACAAGCAACTTCTATTGATCGTGAAGAACAATAGTTAGTTAACCGAATCGAGTCCGGAGTCCGATCTTGGGAGTCACTCGGTGCCCGCCACAACGGGTCCTACCAACGCTGTATGTGACTCCTAACGGCACGTGGTCTCAAATCCAATTAAACTAACTTTTTTAGTGAATTTTAGTAAGGTCCAATTACGTTCTATAGGAACAGATATTCTATTAAGTGTTGGGCCTTAGAAATCTTACGTCACAACCAACAAAGATCCTATGTCTAGGGGCTCGAGCAAAAACCGCGAAAAACCCGGAAAATGACAGTAAGAAAGAAAAAGAAAAGCCGCGAGAAAACCGCGAAAAACCGCGAGGTCCTAATGGGTCCCCCGAGCACACCGGTACTCGGCGAAACAGACCCGCTAAGTTACAAGTGTCCACAAATGTCCAAGTTCTAAATTATTACAAACAATATTGTTCTCTCTTAGAAAATAAAATTCTTCTTCTCTCTCCCTGCTCTTCTTCCCGTGCGGGTCCTCAAAAATAAACTCCAAGTTGTCCACGCAGTACCTCGCACAAAAATCAAAGAGAGAGAGTGTCAGAAAACAATGAAAATATAGAGAGACAATAGGGAAAAATGACTACAAAGCCGTGCTCCCCGGCAACGGCGCCATTCTGATGACCGCCCGAATGACTAAGGTAAAGGTGTAGAAAAATAGGTCGTTGCGACCTTAATCACTCAGACTAAGTCAATCAAGAAAAATCAACCACTCAGGACATGTAAAACTAATCAAGCACAAAAGAGAGCGGTCTCGCTATGAGATTAACCTGGTATAGCACCCAGGGTCGAACACAAGGAGCACGGATTGGCCAACGGCCTACGAAGTAGTCAAAATGAAATAAAACACAGAGAAGATATTTTTAGTGATTTTTAATGATTTTTATATTTTTTTTTGAATTTTTAATATGTGAAGAAAATAAAAGAAAGTAAATATCAACACACTTCTACAATTTATTTCACACACCAAAAATAAAGCAAAAATTCAAGAAAAAAGGTTTTTATGTTTTTTAAGTTTTTAAGTGTTTTTGGTGAATTTTTGGTAATTTTCTTTGGTATATTTTATTTTCTAAAAATCAAAAAGTGAGAGAAAGACAGGGTACTGTCCAGCCAGAACCAAAACCCTTAAATAAAATATCTAAGGATCACAAAAGGCTCTGGAGGTAATTTTCCTATATTCTAAATAAAATAAGGAAAATTTGGGCACCAGAATTATTGCTTTTGGATTTTTAGATTATTTATTATAATTTTTATGGGTTTTTAAGGGTTTTTAAGTTTTTAGGGTTTTTACGCAATGAAAAATAGCCAAAATTGGCTAGAAAATCAAACAACACACAAACAACAGTAACTAAAATTTTTAGAATTTTTGGGGGTGATTTTATATTTTTTTTGTGATTTTTCAAGTTAAACAGTAGCAAAAATAGGGGTTTTTGAATTTTTAAAAATAGAAAATGAAATCAAAAATGTCCTCAAAAATTCATAAAAATTCTACACCATGGCAGGAGCCATGTGTCAAATTTTCATCGAATTTGGAGGTGATTTGATATTTTATTCAAAAATAAAGGAGGGGCACAGTGCATAGGGACCTAAGTGCAAATACCCAAAAGTTCTGGGGTCCTGGTGCAAAATACCCAAGAAATCACGCGCGTGGCGCGTGCCTGGGGCACTCAGGGACCTAAATGTAAGAAAAATAAGTTCCGAGGGCTTATTGGTAACAAGTACCAAAAGTCCAGGGGCTTATCTGCAAAATACCCAAAATAAAACGCACATGGGGAATTAAATCACGCACAGGGGCATAAATGCAAATAAAGAAAACTTTTTATTCAATCCGATAACATCCAGAACTACAGGGCTTAAGTCACAAATAACCCAAAATATCACGTGTCGATGCACGTGTCTCACACAAATAGGGGCATAAATGCAAATACTGAAAAGCTCGAGGTCTAATGTGCAAATAACCCAACGTAAACAAAATACTCAAAATATTTACAGGACTGAAATGTAACACAAAAACTACAAGGGGGCCTAAGGTAATTTACCCCTTTTATTAAGTCGAACCGATGGATGAGCGCCACGTGGATAGATGGACGGCTGAGAAGGGGGTGGCGCCCAGGTCTCCGGTCCTCGACTGTGATCCGACGGTCCAGGTGCTGCCACGTTGCAGATCGAACGGTGGGCGGACGACGAGGCTGAGCTGCGCTGGATCGATGGTGGAGATCGACCCTCGGATGGATCTGACGGTTGAAGCTGCTCCTCGAATGGACGTACGTGATTGGATCTGGAGCTCGGGGGTCAATCGGACGGCGGAGGAGGGTGATGGACGAACAGGGCTCCGGCGAACTTCGCCGAACTCGTGACGGCGCTGGTCTCCTCGTGGACGCTCGCTGAAGGTTGGAGAAGGAAGCTGCGATCCCTCCGCGTCTAATGGAGCCCTCCGATGGCCCAACCGATCCTCTGGGAGGTCCGGTGAGGTCAGCGGAGGTGGAGCAGCTGGTTCAAGTGGTCCAAGCCCTCAGATGGGCTTGGATAGACCTGCAAAGTATCCCAGCAAACTCGCGGGTCGAGGGCAAAGTGCCTCGACCCTGTTAGGCGTGGTGAAGATGCATGGTGCGTCGGAATGGAGAGCTCCGGCGAAGGTGGTCGGCGGAGGAGCTCGATTCCCAGATCCTGTGCGATCTGGGTTGGGTGAATGGGTGAAGAAGATGCGGAGAAGTCTGGTGAAGATGATGGTCGGGTCGGAATGGCAGATGGGAGATCGGAGGTGGCTGGCGACGGCGGCGGAGCTACGCTACCAGTAAGCTAAAAATCGAAAGCTACGCTAATCTACGGCCTAAGAGATCTACCTGGGTGGTCGGAGAGACTGGGGAAGAGCAGGGGGTGCTCCTGGTCTTAGCCTCAAGGGTCGTCTCGGCCCGAGGCTCGGTGCTCACGCTAGTGGCGGAGCAACGACGGCGACACACGCCGGATCAGTGGTTTCACCTCCTCGCCTCGCTGCAACAGGGGTGATCGCTTGCTGTCACTCTCACGGTGCCTCTGGAGTTCACTGGGAAGAAGGGGAAGGTCCAAAGATAAGGCGCGGAGGCGGCGGAGGTCGAGATATATATGGAGACAGGGCCGATTAGGGTTGGGTGGAGACGGCTATGGAAGGCGTGGATCCTTCGGCGAAGGATCTGGCGAGGATGTCAGATGATTGGCGAAGGATCCGGGCACGGGATTTGCGGAGGCGACAGGCTGGAGACGCGTGGAGAAATCGGCGAAGTCGGGTCGGGCGCGGGTCTCCCCAAAAGGAAAGAGTCCGCGGGGGAGTTGACCGGGGTCAACAATCCCCCGTGGACCATTCAGGAGCTGCCACGTATTTGATTTTTTTTGTTTATTTATTTTAAGGCAGAAAATGGCCGAATTAAGAAAAACTTAAAACATGAAATATTTTTCTTTTATTTTTTTCTATTTTTTGGTGATTTTTAATTAATTTTTGGAAATAAGAATAAGGTATGTACATTATAGGTCTATACATAGGTATATGTACAAGATGTTTTTGTATTTTTAATTTTGTAATTTTTATTTGATTTTTGTTTTGTTTCTTTTTATTTATTTTATTTACAAAATATAATCTAGAATATTTACAAAAAGTTTTAGAAATAAATAAATTTATTTACAATGTGAAATAGCTAAGGAAGGTGGTATATGTACATGGTAAAAAGATATTTTTTGGATTTTTGATTTTTAATTTTTATTTTGTTTTTAATAGCTTTTACAAAATATATATACAAATATTTACAACATATTTTTGGGTGAGGAAAATATATAGTTTTATTTATTTACAAATATATACATATGTGAGCCCCTATCTCCCTCTACTTGGCTTTTATGCGGTCAGGCCCATGCTGAGCCCTCCCTTGGGTTAGGTTGCTCAATATTTATTCTAAATATTTCCCTCTTTTTCTTTTTACTCTTTATTCTTTTATTTTTGCACAAAAACATGCTAATTATCTATTTTTACAAAGATGCATGCTTTTGCTAATTAATCCTATTTGCACATATCTACATGCATTTGCATAAGTTTTTGTAGCTAAAATATAAGAATAAAGAGTGATGAATGGGTATTCATCAGCAAGGGGTGACGACCCTGCGCCTGTGCATATTCTCTTTTTTTTTATTTTTTTGATTATTTTGTTCTTCAACCTGCACGAAATGTTAGAAATAAAAAAATGCATTTTTTTTTGTTTTATTTGTTTTTTTTAATATACAGAAGATGTACACAGCAATATAAAAAGGAAATTTTTTATATTTTTTTATTTATGTTTTTTTATACTTTCCTGCAACACAACATGTTATAAATAATAGGGATACACAATTTTTTTATTATTTTACCCAGCAAAACAATGGTTAGGGATAAAAACAACAACACCAATTTTTTTTATTTTGTTATTTGTTCCTGCACAACAAAGATTAGAGAGGAAAGACAAATAAATAAAAAAAATTCTTTTTTTTATTTCCCTTGCAAAAACAGATGTGAGATAAACAAGGAAAATTATTTTATATTTTGTTTTATTTATATACAAAAAAAGGATGTTTGAATGGGCGGATCTCGACGATGCGGGAGAAGGATCCGAGACTCCGACCACCGTGCGTGGTTGGAGGTGACAGGTCGTGTGAGGTAGAACGTGAATATGGAGGGATAGCGAGATAAGATGAAAAATTCGGTGTCGGATGTGGATTAAAGTGTGATGAAATTTTGGGATTTTTAATCTAAAGACTAGTATCTAAAGCTACGCAAAATTAAACCTACGATCTACCTACGAAAAATGACAGGAAATAAAGTGGATCTCACCTCGGGGTTCGGACAAGCCATGATGGCCTCGACGAAGCTCACGTCGCTGTCACCGACTGGATCGGAGGCTAGGACCCTCTTCAACAAGAAATCTCTCGGAAACCGGGCTTCCTCTCCGCCAAAGATCGATCAAATGTGAATGAGGGAGGAGGAGCCCATTAAAAAGAGGCAAAGAATCAAAAAAGGAAAATATTCACAAAAAAAGAAGGTGTTTATTGGGTTGATTAATAAAATAATTAAATTAATAAATAAATAAATAAATAAATTACAAAATTCGAAAAAAATAAATTAAATAAATAAATAAATAAATTGGAAATTAAGTGGCCACCTTAATGGTGGCCATTAAAGGTATGCAATCAAATCTAGTATATAAGGCATGTTATAAAATCAAATCAATTAAATAAAATCAAATAATTAAATAAAAAATTCGGAATTAATTTAAATTAATTAATTAATGTTAGGTAATTAAAATTTTTGATAGTTTTTATTTAAGGAAGTTAGTGGTATACATATATTATATACATATAATATAATGTACATAGGTGCAAATAAGGAAACAATTTTTATACATGATTTTTTAATTAATTTTTTTATTTTTATTGAAAACAATATTTATATAAAATACATTATGAAAAATAAATATTAATAATTATATACACAAATATATGGGTAAACTGCACAATATACCCCAGAAAACCGACTTTTTAACCGTAACTCCAAAAAATACGAAACCACAGTCATTTGAAAGATAATTTAATTTATAGTATTATGGAAGTGAGTTTGGTTCGATTTGAGCTCGTATGGAGCCGGAATTGATGTTTCAATTATCGCATTACGATTTTTTTTCTAGGTGTAATTATTTACAATATATACATTATTTTATTATACATTATTTTATTTTACAAATATTTTTATTATTTACAACACAGTTTTATTTACAAAAGTAATTAGTTTGAGGTCAAATTATATAAAAATAAAATAATACAAGTTTTATACAAATATACATGACAAATATGTACAAGATATTTTTGGATTTTCTGACAGACGACCTTATCTCCCCCTACTTTATTCCTGGTCGATCAGGTCAAGTCTTGACCTTCTCTCGGGGTTTGGGTCAGTCTGTATTTATTGCATAAATACCTCCTTTTCTTCTTTATTCTTTTATTTATGTACAAAAAGTGTTAAAAATGCACAATTAACAAATGAATGCAAAATGGTAATTTTATGAAATTAATGGATATTTACAGGTGTTTGACTAAGGAAAAGATGCTAAAATAAAAGAATAAAGGCGATGAATCGTGGATTCATCATTCCCCTATACTTTACCTTGCTAGTCCCTTAGCAAACACTTATTTGGAAAATAAGTGAAAATAAAAATAAAGAAAAGAAAAAGGAAAGAAGTTAGAACAATGTTGACTTTCAAACTTATCTTCATAAAAATGTAGTCTGGAGCTCTGTCGGACCTTTGGATTATTAATGTGTCGGAACCTTAATGGGACATGGATTTAAAACCTAACAGCCTCTAAGTTCTATAAGACTCCTATTCAGGTCTCCTCAACAGTCATATCAGAACACTACAGACACAAATTCTTATGACTATGAATTCTTACTTGTACGTGTAAGTGAAATTTAGCTCTTCATCTCAAAAGTAGCAAAGATTCAGCCTCTCTCAACAAGGTAACTCAATAACCCGGTCTGGCAACTCTTTCCTCGAGGAGCGGGGAAATTCCCTTCTAAGTTCAAGTACAACCAGCTCAAGAAGAGGGGATGGAGAAGAGAATGGACGGTAACCAGTGTAGTTACCTATCCTTGGATGCATGACCAGTGTAGCCATGTCACCCGCTGCAAGCTCATAAATATATGACTTTGAAGCTCTTATTCCCTTTTTTTTTACAGGCATTTTATTTTTCTTTCAGGCCTGTTCACTTTTGGAGATTTTGCTCTTTTTTTTTTGAAATATATACAAGGTGCAGCATGTACATAAAGAGTTTTTCCTCTTGAGCAAGTACACTGTCCCTCTTTTGAAGCATTATTGCAACCCCACAGCTCCTGTCTTTAGACCTCAACATCACCAGACTAGGTTGAGACACACTTCCCTCCCTAGAGGAGGACGAGAGGTTCCGCCTAGATGTACTACCCTCGTATGCTACCCCAAGCCAAAAGATTCTGCTCCCTCACTACCTCATCCATGAAGAGCTACATGTAAAGTGCAGTGTCCAAGGTAAGCCACGGTCTGAAAGAATCATGTGTGTGTTGTTAAATGTTCTACTTAGGCTCATCAAGATGACATGTGAACATAGTCTTATGGACTCAAAGAATTAAGTCACTAGGACCTGAAAAGTCTTAACTCCAAGTCTTATAAGGTTCCTCTGAAATTAAGTGGATTAAGGTCCAACTAAGCTCCATTCTTCAAATTTATTCTAGACTTAGTTTAATAGTCAAAATCATCCTGAAAAATGCTCATGCAAATGCAAGAAAATATGTACATGCAAAGAAGAGAAAAAAAAATCAAATCTTTTTGTGAAACAATTTTCAAAATTTTGAAATTTTTATGGATTTTTGAAAAATGATGATGCACATGCAAAAACCTTTTTTTTGAATGAGATACATATTTACAAAAGTGAGTTGATTATTTCACAAGAATGCGATGCAAGAATTTACAACTTGAGTAATTGATACAAGTATATACAGAGTTGAAAATTTTTTTAGTTGGTTTTTTTAGTGTTTACAAGTTTTTTTTGAGTAATTACAGTGTTTTAGCCATATTAAAAATATATATATCTGAAAGTACGAGTTATGCCTAAAGTATATATACCCATATATACGACACCCCCCTATACTTAGCTCGAACTATGTCCTCATAGTGATCAAAGAGCTGGAAAGAAAGACATAACTCGTGCCGCGTATAGAAAAGTGAAAAGAATAGTATACTACAACGACGTATGAAAGAATGAAATCAATAGAGGTCGGTGATCCCCCTATACTTAGGATCAAGTAATCCTAAGTATAGCAGACTGTACACAAAGGGAAAACCGAGGAGATGAATATACAGAGTCTACCTCCCCTATACTTAGGGTAAAATATCCCTAAGTATAGGCATCAAAACAGAGGTAAAAAGAATCAAAAGAATAATCAAACGTCTGACACCCCCCTATACTTAGGGTAAAGTACACCCTAAGTATGGAATGATCATGCGATGGAGATGGGGTGTAAGACAAAAAGAATGTATGATATGGACAGATGGTCTATACAGATGTGAGTTGATCAATGTTGAGGTGCCTCTCAACAAGCGCTAGAGTTTACGCCCCTAGCTGGGCGCAAATGCTAGGATAACGCAGTATCGAGGTTCAGGACGGCATCTGTAATGCGAATACCGTACTGTCGTTGTCGTCTCGGTGGGAGAACAACAACGGAGTCAGGAAGGTCAAGAGAGTAAAAGATAACACCCAGATAAATAGTCAGGCGGGTGTTTGCTACCGGATTAAGATATGGGAAGATGAAGTCGGGCTCCGGTAGCACAAAAGAAATCATCGGCTCAAGGTCTATGTGGAGTGAAAGGATGGAGCCAAAGTAATCAAACGTGGAGAAGGAAGGATCTGTCAGGGAATCCTCCACATTAATCACCGTCTCAAATAGATATGGAAGATCATGATCTGGAGACTCACTAGAAAGGTTGATATCCGATGCATGGTATGTAGACAAATCAGTGAAATCATCAAATACCTCAAAGATCGGGTCATCCTCGCGAGGGTCGTCGAGGAGAGAATCATCAAATTCATTATCTGAAATATCAAAATACTCGGTCTTGTGATCCGACAGATCGGATGCATTCTCAGAAAGTGAGATCGAGTACACATGGTCCATGGCATCCTCCCGCAGATAACCCTCGGGGAGAAATGCCGAATCATCAGGGAAGTTGGGATCAATGCTGTCAAATGTCATGTCCTCTAAAAATATATCGACCTCATTAAATGGGAGGACACATGGCTCAAGTACGGGACTATCAAGTTCTGTAAAATCCAAAATCGGTCCCTCATCAAACTCTCTATGCTGAGATGAATCCAAATGTATCTCCGAATCTGAGAAGATCTCCTGAAGACAAGACACTGTATCAATTGCGTATGGATACTGGAAAGAATCAGAGGATGGCTGAGATGTGGGTTCCTCCTCTATCTCTTGGGATCCTAGCAGATCTAGAATCGAAGAATCATCAATGTGGAGGTACGGGACTGGCTCAAAATCTGATTGTAAATCCAATGAAAACTCAACCAATGTCCGGCTCTCGGAACACACAATATTAGGCAACACATCCGTCATATGAGCAGTATTAGCATCCATATCCTCTGATTTGTGTGTGTTGTCAAGATCGGCATGGTGTGTCACACACTGAACTGTTGTCATCTCTCCCTCATGTGTTGTCCCGAATAAATCATCTCGTGAATGTGGAATGTCTGAAAGTGTTCCCAAGATGGTCTCAACTAAATCTAGGTCAGGATTGTGGTGTGAACCACCACACGAGGTAATGACATATGAAATCTGCTCTGCGGTCCTCCCCCTCATGGCGATATGGATAAGGTCAGTCATCGAAAATCCATGATCAGGAAATCGCCTCACAATTTCTCGTAACCTCAACCATGAATCTATCAATGGCTTTTGGGGGTTAACAGAAAATTCACGAATACATGACCGCATCATCTCTGCTCTACACTGGGGGTAAAATTTCTTCAAAAATAATGATCGTAAATCTCCCCATGTAGCAATCTTCCTTCCCAATCGTCTGTGCCAACTCTTGTCTCTACTCTGAAGTGTAAATGGGAAGGTAATCAACATCATTTCCTCAGAGGTTATATCGGAATATGATCGTGATCCACAAATATCCTCAAATTCCTCGATATGTAAATATGGTTCCTCGTGCATATCCCCTAAAAATTTGGGCAGTATATTAATTAACTTTAAATCCAAAATGAAGGGGCTCAGTGTAGAAGCGGAGTGTGCTTCATGATCTGTGTACTCATCCATCATCTTAGGCATTAGCGTGTTTGTCTCGTTACTGGGCAATTGCTCATAACGTTACCCTCGTGTGAACCCAACAGGTGTACCTGAGCAGCAGCCGCCACAGTAGCGGTCATTTGAGGAGATCAGGACTTCCTACATCATACTTGCACCAGACAGGGTGCGTTTTATTTAGAGCAACTTATTTATTTCCGCATAATTTTATGTTATCACTGAGAGACATTGTAATAAGATATGTGGAGAGCTTTTTCTAGACTCTTTAAGATATCATGATGTATCTCTCCTATGGACATGGACTTGATGATCATTATCAATGAGAATGGATGGTGCATTTTTCTTTCCATTTCATATTATTCTCATGTTGTTATTTATATTTCAAATGTTAATCTAATGTGCATAAGATGGTTTGCTGAGTATCATAGATCATGGGCGTATTTGGACCGTAGGTCCGACGCTCCCGTCTCGTCAGTTTCTGTAGCCGGAGGGACGGGGCGTCACAGATGGTATCAGAGCCCGATACTCCATTCTCTCTTTTGCATATTAGAATTGTTAACAATATTTGAAATATAAATATAGTGACAGAGTCTTTCGACCTTGTCGTTAGTAAGGAGAATAATTAAAGTCATGTTTAAAGTGTCCATTGTCTCTCTAACGATAGTAATAATTTTTAATATAATGATTCTCGCAGGGAATCATGCCGCCTCGTGTTGACCCTGATATTGCACAGCAGTTGGCTTTGCTAGTTCAGGCCGTACAGGGTATACAACAACGTCAGGAGGTATTGGAGCAAAGGCTCCTCCAGCAGGATGATTCCTCGTACCAGCCTTCTCGTGAGGAGGAGGGCAGTGTTCATCCTTCGGTGTCTCTGGACCCGGAAGGATCAGATGACCTAGAGACGCTGCAGAAACATCAGACGACCTACGCAGCATATCCGAGATCTAAGGTGCCACAATTCTTTGGCACCGGCACGCCAGATGAGGCTGAGCTATGGTTGGATCACGTATCTAAAGTGTTGAGGATGATTCATGCTCCTGAAGAGTCTTGGCTTACATTTGTGGAGTTCTCACTAGCAGGTTATGCTGAGCGTTGGTGGTTCGCCACCAAGGAACATCTGGAGGATCTCATAACATGGGAAATTTTTCTTGATGAGTTTCGTAGTCAGTTCTATCCTGATCACTGGGTTGAGGATCAGAGGAGGTTATTTGCTGAGCTGAAGCAGGGGTCAATGACGGCCCAAGAGTACCTCATTCGTTACACTGAACTCTCCCGCCACTCACCAGCGACTACTGCTTTTCCTGAGGAGAATTTACAGAAGTTTATCCGGGGACTGCGTGATGATGTACAGCACCAGTTATCTGCATTAGATTTCACTTCCATCAAGGAGGTAGCTGCTAAAGCTACCAAGATGGAGGCAACCCAGAGTCGGCTTCAGGGGAGTCCATCACATTTCCAACCACCTCAGCCCGCAAGATCTGCTCGTCGAGATTTCTACAGAGCTCGTAGAGAGCGTCGTTTCCACCCAGTGGCTACTACTCCTACCGTTAGCAGATTTGCCCCTACACCTACTTTGGGGCAGGGTTTGGCGAGCCGTGGTACTACTTCCTTTCGCTCTTCGACACACTCGCAGAGCTGTAAGACAGGAGGTGCTAGCCTTGTCTCAGGAGGCTCCTTCTCTCAGCCAGGAGATCGCAGATGTTTCCACTGCCAACAGCCGGGCCATTTCAAGGCCAAGTGTCCTTTACTTGCCAGCAACTCAGGTGGCCACCCACCAAGTATACGACCAACTTTCTCTTCTGCACAGTCACACGGATCAGTTTCCCACCGTGGGGGTCGAGGTTTTCAACGTCCTCCACCACGACCAACCTTTAGTGCTGCAGGTTCTAACGCCCCCCCACAGCCTCAGGGACAGTTGAACGCAATCACACAGGAGCAGGCCCACGCCTCAGGAGCTGTAGTGCGAGGTATGATTTCAGTGCATGGTATATCATTACATGCTTTATTTGATTCGGGAGCTACGCACTCTTTTTTAGTACATCGATTAGTGCCCAAGTTAGATAAAGAGCCAGTCTGTGTTCCATCTCCATACTACATCAAGGGCCCAGGGGGCCAATTATTCATAGTGCGACAAGCAGTGGAGAATGTAGCAGTGCAGATCGGCGGACACATATTGCCCGCATATCTTTTACTCATTCAATTAGAAGATTTTGATGTCATCCTAGGTATGGATTGGCTCGAGCAATATCACGCATGCCTTGATTGCTTTGAGAAGACGATAGTATTCCGTCTCCCAGGCATACCTACCTTTCAGTTTGATGGACGTACCTCAGATAGTGAGGTCTTATATGTATCGGCATTGAAGGCCCAACACATGCTCGATCAGGGTTGCATAGGTTTTCTCGCCCATATTGTGGAGTTACCCGTCGAAGATCGTATGATTGAAGACGTCAAAATTGTACGAGATTTTCCTGTTGTATTCCCCGAGGAATTACCTGGACTACCACCAGAAAGGGAGATCGAGTTCGAGATTACTTTGATACCCGACACGCAACCGATCTCCATTCCTCCATACAGAATGGCACCAGCCGAACTCAGGGAACTCAAAGTACAGCTGCAGGAGTTATTGGAAAAGGGATTTATACATCCCAGTACATCACCTTGGGGAGCACCAGTCCTCTTCGTAAAGAAGAAGGATGGGTCTATGCGCTTGTGCATCGACTATAGGCAATTGAATAAAAGGATGGTAAAGAACCGTTACCCACTTCCACGAATAGATGATTTTTTCTATCAATTGCAAGGTGCAGCGGTATTCTCAAAGATTGACCTACGATCGGGTTATCATCAATTGAGAATTAAGGACGCGGATGTGATTAAATCTGCTTTTCGTACCAGATACGGCCACTATGAGTTTGTGGTTATGACGTTTGGACTCACGAATGCACCTGCTGCTTTCATGGACATGATGAACAGAATTTTCCATCCATACTTAGATCGTTTTGTGGTGGTGTTCATTGATGATATCTTGATCTACTCACGTGATGAGCATGAGCATGAGCAGCATCTGCGTATTATTCTTGAGACACTCAGAGAACACAAGTTGTATGCAAAATACAACAAGTGTGAATTTTGGCTTACCGAAGTAGCTTTCCTCGGTCATGTAATTTCAGGAGCAGGGGTGGCGGTTGATCCAGCCAAGATAGAGGCAATCATGTCCTGGGAGCAGCCCAAGATAGTTACCGAGATACGCAGCTTCTTAGGCCTCGCCGGCTATTACAGGCGTTTTGTTAGGGGCTTCTCGCAGCTAGCTCTTCCACTTACTCGTCTAACACAGAAGGATGTTCCTTTCATTTGGAGCGACAAGTGCGAGCTAAACTTTCGTACGCTGAAAGAAAGACTGACCAATGCTCTGATTCTCACCCTTCCTTCAGGCCCCTTAGACTTTACAGTGTATACTGATGCATCAAAGGAGGGTTTAGGAGCCGTGTTGATGCAACGTGGTCATGTCGTAGCATATGCATCACGACAACTAAAGAACCACGAACGGAACTACCCTACTCATGATTTGGAGTTGGCAGCGATAGTCTTCGCATTGAAGATATGGCGTCACTATTTATATGGGGTCACCTTTGAGATTTTTACAGATCATAAGAGTCTCAAATATATCTTTGACCAGCGAGAGTTGAATATGAGGCAAAGACGATGGATGGAACTGTTGAAGGATTATGACTGCACTATCTCGTACCATCCGGGTAAGGGAAATGTAGTAGCTGATGCTTTGAGTAGAAGAGCACATACCGAGGGCACCGCAGCATGGCTACAGACTTGGGATATGCTCACAGCACTTAGTGAGTGGCACCCCTTCGATAGTATTACAGACGCTATAACTGTACCTGCTAAGTACAGTGGATTATGGGACAGGATTGTGCATGGCCAGCAGACAGATCAGAAACTACAAGACTTGTTCCATCGATGTCTGAAGGAGGAGTTTGATGGATTTAGAGTTTGTGAGTCCATCTTATGGAAGGGAGACCGTGTCTGTGTCCCTGATGATGATGAACTAAGGAGAGACATCCTAGATGAGGCTCACTGTTCTAGATTATCTATCCATCCAGGAAGCACCAAAATGTATAGAGACCTCCGTCAACACTTCTGGTGGGAAGGGATGAAGAGAGATGTAGCAGAACATGTCAGTCGTTGCCTTACTTGTCAATTAGTGAAGGCAGAGCACAAGCGTCCTCCTGGCTTGTTACAGTCACTTCCCATTCCGTTGTGGAAATGGGAAAGTATCTCTATGGATTTTGTGACATCCTTACCTCGTACGGTTGGTGGATACGATGCTATTTGGGTTATTGTGGACCGGTTGACCAAGTCCGCACATTTCATTCCCGTTAACATGACATGCACTCCGGTAGATCTGGTCAAGTTATATATTCAGCATGTTATTCGCTTACATGGGATTCCCAAGGAGGTTGTATCTGACAGAGACTCTCGTTTTACATCGCATTATTGGGGAGAATTCATGAAGGCCCTAAAAACTAAACTATGTCTTAGTTCAGCCTATCATCCGTAGACTGATGGGCAATCAGAGAGAACAATTCAGACCCTTGAAGACCTACTCAGAGCATGTGCCATTGAGTGGCAAGGATCTTGGAAGGACCACCTTCCTTTGGTGGAGTTCACTTATAACAACAGCTACCATGCTAGTATTGGCATGGCGCCTTTTGAGGCATTGTATGGACGGAGGTGCACCACTCCCTTGTGTTGGCAGGAAGTGGGTGACAAGGGTATTTATTCCACTCAGATAATCGAGGACACAACAAGAGCAGTGGAGACGGCTAGGAAGAAACTATTGACTGCACAGAGCCGTCAGAAGAGCTATGCTGATCAGAGACGTCGTGATCTTGAATTTGACACTGGAGACTTTGTATTCTTAAAAGTATCTCCAATGAAAGGTATTCAGAGATTTGGTGTTAAGGGCAAGTTGGCACCACGGTTCGTTGGCCCTTTCGAGATTTTATCTCGTATTGGGAAGGTAGCATACCGAGTAGCATTCCCCCCTCACTTGGCAGGCGTGCACGATGTATTCCATGTGTCAAACCTCCGGAAGTATATCCGAGACCCTCGACATGTGATTAGCTATGAGGATCTTGCGGTTGAACCAAATTTATCTTTTCCTGAGGCACCCGTGCAGATTTTAGATCGGGCGGTCAAGAGACTACGACGGAAAGACATCCCTTTAGTGAAGGTATTGTGGCAAAGTCAGAATGTTGAGGAGGCCACTTGGGAGCCTGAGGCAGATATGCGACAGAAATACCCCTATCTTTTTGAAGGTATGTTCACGAAACCCTATTTCAATCCTCTCTAAGATTTTTATGGGTTCCGTTCTCTTTAAGATTTTTATGCATGAATCTACATCACATTCAAAACTTATACGTTAAATCCTACATCTCGAGGACGAGACTTCCTTTAAGATTTTTATGATGTGAAACCCTGTATTTTCTTTTCCTAAAAATCTGGAGTATTTTTGACATCCAAAAAATTTAAATAATCATTCCATTTCGTAGATCTCGTCGAGACCTTTCCAACGAGCCCAAGAACGTCAAATTCCGACATTCCTATCTCAAGATAACGATGTTTTAAGATGGGTGGTCAAGATCCATATATGGATTCGAACCGGGTCCGAAATTGGATCCAAATTCATCTCTCTTCCTATAAATAGAAGATGATAGGCTACTTCCTCAAAGCCCTAGCCACCACCATCTTCCCCTCTCATTGGAGCACCACCACCTTGACCGGATTTGGTCGCCGGAGGACCGTCGTCGACGTCGGAGAAGGAGCTCCGATCGAAGATCCGCGGCCACCATCACGTAAGAAAGCTCGAGGTCACCTTCGTACGTGCATTCACGTTCCGATCGAGCGACGGAAATAGTATTTTCGTGTGAGAGGAGAACCCGAGGGAACATCCTCGGAGGTAACGATAATACCCCCTTTTGCTGTTGGGTTCCACATATTTTTGTTCCTATCTGCTTGGACATACTTAAAGCCTTGATTGTTCTTATTTTGTGATTCCTACACTAGTGACGATGTCCCATACTCTTCTTCTTATGGTTTCATATGAGTCTATTCGGTCTATGTGCTTGATCAACCGGGTAGAGCCTAGGAACTTTTTATTTATGAGATGAATTATGATCGGGTATTATTCTTCCTCGTTTCCAGTAGTGTTGATTGTTTATGTCTACGTTATCATAATTTTTATCATATGCATTCAGAGGAGGTTATCATGATAATTTTTTTATCATATGAAGATGCCATTGACGTAGTTTCTTAATCCTTGATGAAATCAAAACTCACGTACTCATATTCTTATTGTATTGGGAGTTATTGTTATCTTGTATTGTTTTAAAAGTTGATTAATAAAGTATGTTGTTTGACATCTTCCCATCGAGAAAATCGTAGATACACATATCACCTTCATGGAAATTTTCAAATTCGTAGACATCCGTAATTATATCAAATAAGGACTATATAGTTCATATGTACCCAAATATAGGTCATTGAGATTCTGTTCCTCTTCCACATGTCATTTGCATTAGGAAACGTTATGGACTCCATGGAAAATGACCGTTGGCATTCCAAAAGTTTTGACCATAACCTAGTAACTGTTATGCTAATATCCCTAGGAAACTTATTGGATAATTTCCGATAACTCCATGCTGTAGAAAAAAGAGTAATTATAATCTTGTTATAAATGGGTATTAGACATTACATTTGATTTCACAGTTCATAATTATTCGCGTATATAGATCTAGATGTAATGACTACTTTTCTTATCAATCAAAGATGTGCATGGTGCATTAATATGGAAATTATATCATGCATACGTTTGTTTGTTCTTGTTACTCACAAATCAAAGGTTGCAAGATTATATTCCGATGTTCAAGTAGCAAGTTCTATCAAAGGTTGTAAGAGTCATATTACGATCATGAATACGAAATACCATCAGTATATAGACTTTGTAGTCGTGTAAACCAATCGTATTCAAATTGAACCGATCCTATTTATGTGACACTTATACATCTTATACAATATGGATGGAAGTGTAAGACTTAGATTAAAGTTAACCGTTTTATTACTTAGAAATATTGATACAATTTCTATAAAACCCGAATCTTATTGAGAGATTCAGGAGATACGTTTTGCTTTATATAAAAAGAAAATTATTTATAGACTAATTAATTATTGGACCTTATTAATGTTAAAGAGTTGTTCGTATACCTTGCCGATTAGATGAGTGGTCGAAAGGTTGATGGTATAATCAACAGTAGTAGCATTGGTTTTGGTGGTGGTTTATTACTATTGTTTCATAGATGAGAGTTCATAGTAATAGGGTAGATGGAGATAGGTGCCTAAAGGGATTGGGCATGCACCCTTGGGCCCCGGGTAGATGCCTTGGAAGTCACGACCCCAACGGACGAGTTGGGTGACGCGTTGCACCTAGCAACCCGGTAGTATCCGGAGTCGCTCGACGGAGTAGGCAGGTGACGCGGTTGGCATTCTTGGTTTCTCACTTATACACAATATTAGGACTCGGAGTAGAGTTGGGTGTGGCCGCATCAAATTCTATTTCGAGTAATATTATTGTGAGAGGTGTTCCGGGATATGGTTTGAAGTCGGAGAATCTGAGGTTGAAATACTTGGAGGTTATCCAAGATGACAAACAAGTTCCCGCGTAGCGGAGGCCTGCGAGTCGTGTACTTGCATGTGCTAAAATAATATGAGAAAGGATAAATAATTTATGATCAGATGTCAGATGTTGTATATCAGTGTGGGTTCTAACCAACTTGTCAGAATATCAATGATCATTGTGGTAGAACTTAATCGATTATTTTTTTTATAAAATCAATGTGATCGAATGTGTTTTTAAATGATTCTTTCTGAATTATTCCAATAGATGCATGTGCCATTAAATAAAGTTGAATATACATTCTTTTCATACCCCTACATTAGTCATTAGCGTGTTTGTCTCGTTACTGGGCAATTGCTCATAACGTTACCCTCGTGTGAACCCAACAGGTGTACCTGAGCAGCAGCCGCCACAGTAGCGGTCATTTGAGGAGATCAGGACTTCCTACATCATACTTGCACCAGACAGGGTGCGTTTTATTTAGAGCAACTTATTTATTTCCGCATAATTTTATGTTATCACTGAGAGACATTGTAATGAGATATGTGGAGAGCTTTTTCTAGACTCTTTAAGATTTCATGATGTATCTCTCCTATGGACATGGACTTGATGATCATTATCAATGAGAATGGATGGTGCATTTTTCTTTCCATTTCATATTATTCTCATGTTGTTATTTATATTTCAAATGTTAATCTAATGTGCATAAGATGGTTTGCTGAGTATCATAGATCATGGGCGTATTTGGACCGTAGGTCCGACGCTCCCGTCTCGTCAGTTTCTGTAGCCGGAGGGACGGGGCGTCACACCTACCCCCGATTTGTCGGGCAGAGGAGGGGTGGGCCAAGACCGGACCCTTTGGCTTGGAGGTCGGTGACCGATTAGACGGTTATGCGAGTAGAACTTGCTCATCTAGGACTCGGTTTTCACCGCTTGCATCATTTAGGTAGTTTAAATTTCTGTATTTAAATTTCTGCGCGGATCATTTTGCATGTAGAGTGCTGGAGTAAGGTACGCATTTTCTATCTCTGCATGCATCATTGTTTTTGACCGTGCATTGGCTTTCTCGATCCCTCCCCCTGTTTTTGGATTCAAATTAATCAAAGAGGAAATCGGAAAGCTCGTTAGGCGTTGTTATTGAAAATATCCAAAAAAATCACAAAATCAAAAATTAAAAAAAAATTGGGACTGCTAATTGAACTTGACTCTAAAATCAAACGTAATTGATTCACTTCATTATATTGGGAGAGCAATCCCCTTATTGTTTGCGCTTTTACTCGCTCGCGTACACACTAAGGAGTAGTGCCCAAATCCTATTCAAGCCTCCTAAGTGTTTATACAACTTTCGTTGATCACCTAACTCTAAAATTGAAAAGATAAAGGACCGAATCTCACGGTCTTCACTTTGTGTTGAGTTGGTGAACTGGGGGTTTGCTTTGCGTTTTGTATGTCTTTGGTGTGAGTCGGTTACAATCATCTTCCTCTATCATTAGCAGTCACCTTCTGTCTCTAACCCACCCTCCCTCCCTCCCTTCTATCTCTCTCTTCGTTCCTGCCTGTTCTTTCTTTCACTCCTTTCTATCCCACCCTCCCTCCCTTCATTTCCCTCTCGTCACGATGGGCCACTTTCCATTCCAGCCGAATTTTACGGCTTCTTCATTTCACGCCCATCACTCCCGTCCACTCTCTTGGGAGGTCGGAACCCCATCCGACTTCTCATCTTCTCCCTACCCATCCTCCCATTTGGGACGTGCTGTGAGTGACACCCACGGAGACCAGATTGACCAAACACGAGACATGTGTGTTCAACTTGCTGAGATGAGAGTGCATCCCATAGGTGATCAAATGGGGCATTGGCAAGTTTTAGTAGGGGTATGAAAAGAATGTATATTCAACTTTATTTAATGGCACATGCATCTATTGGAATAATTCAGAAAGAACGCCAAGTCATTTAAAAACACATTCGATCACATTGATTTTATAAAAAAATAATCGATTAAGTTCTACCACAATGATCATTGATATTCTGACAAGTTGGTTAGAACCCACACTGATATACAACATCTGGCATCCGATCATAAATTATTTATCCTTTCTCATATTATTTTAGCACACGTAAGTACACGACTCGCAGGCCTCCGCTACGCGGGAACTTGTTTGTCATCTTGGATAACCTCCAAGTATTTCAACCTCAGATTCTCCGACTTCAAACCATATCCCGGAACACCTCTCACAATAATATTACTCGAAATAGAATTTGATGCGGCCACACCCAACTCTACTCCGAGTCCTAATATTGTGTATAAGTGAGAAACCAAGAATGCCAACCGCGTCACCTGCCTACTCCGTCGAGCGACTCCGGATACTACCGGGCTGCTAGGTGCAACGCGTCACCCAACTCGTCCGTTGGGGTCGTGACTTCCAAGGCATCTACCCGGGGCCCAAAGGTGCATGCCCAATCCCTTTAGGCACCTATCTCCATCTACCCTATTACTATGAACTCTCATCTATGAAACAATAGTAATAAACCACCACCAAAACCAATGCTACTACTGTTGATTATACCATCAACCTTTCGACCACTCATCTAATCGGCAAGGTATACGAACAACTCTTTAACATTAATAAGGTCCAATAATTAATTAGTCTATAAATAATTTTCTTTTTATATAAAGCAAAACGTATCTCCTGAATCTCTCAATAAGATTCGGGTTTTATAGAAATTGTATCAATATTTCTAAGTAATAAAACGGTTAACTTTAACCTAAGTCTTACACTTCCATCCATATTGTATAAGATGTATAAGTGTCACATAAATAGGATCGGTTCAATTTGAATACGATTGGTTTACACGACTACAAAGTCTATATACTGATGGTATTTCGTATTCATGATCGTAATATGACTCTTACAACCTTTGATAGAACTTGCTACTTGAACATCGGAATATAATCTTGCAACCTTTGATTTGTGAGTAACAAGAACAAACAAACGTATGCATGATATAATTTCCATATTAATGCACCATGCACATCTTTGATTGATAAGAAAAGTAGTCATTACATCTAGATCTATATACGCGAATAATTATGAACTGTGAAATCAAATGTAACGTCTAATACCCATTTATAACAAGATTATAATTACTCTTTTTTTTACAGCATGGAGTTATCGGAAATTATCCAATAAGTTTCCTAGGGATATTAGCATAACAGTTACTAGGTTATGGTCAAAACTTTTGGAATGCCAACGGTCATTTTCCATGGAGTCCATAACGTTTCCTAATGCAAATGACATGTGGAAGAGGAACAGAATCTCAATGACCTATATTTGGGTACATATGAACTATATAGTCCTTATTTGATATAATTACGGATGTCTACGAATTTGAAAATTTCCATGAAGGTGATATGTGTATCTACGATTTTCTCGATGGGAAGATGTCAAACAACATACTTTATTAATCAACTTTTAAAACAATACAAGATAACAATAACTCCCAATACAATAAGAATATGAGTACGTGAGTTTTGATTTCATCAAGGATTAAGAAACTACGTCAATGGCATCTTCATATGATAAAAAAATTATCATGATAACCTCCTCTGAATGCATATGATAAAAATTATGATAACGTAGACATAAACAATCAACACTACTGGAAACGAGGAAGAATAATACCCGATCATAATTCATCTCATAAATAAAAAGTTCCTAGGCTCTACCCGGTTGATCAAGCACATAGACCGAATAGACTCATATGAAACCATAAGAAGAAGAGTATGGGACATCGTCACTAGTGTAGGAATCACAAAATAAGAACAATCAAGGCTTTAAGTATGTCCAAGCAGATAGGAGCAAAAATATGTGGAACCCAACAGCAAAAGGGGGTATTATCGTTACCTCCGAGGATGTTCCCTCGGGTTCTCCTCTCACACGAAAATACTATTTCCGTCGCTCGATCGGAACGTGAATGCACGTACGAAGCTGACCTCGAGCTTTCTTACGTGATGGTGGCCGCGGATCTTCGATCGGAGCTCCTTCTCCGACGTCGACGACGGTCCTCCGGCGACCAAATCCGGCCAAGGTGGTGGTGCTCCAATGAGAGGGGAAGATGGTGGTGGCTAGGGCTTTGAGGAAGTAGCCTATCATCTTCTATTTATAGGAAGAGAGATGAATTTGGATCCAATTCGGACCCGGTTCGGATCCATATATGGATCTTGACCACCCATCTTAAAACATCGTTATCTTGAGCTAGGAATGTCGGAATTTGACGTTCTTGGCTCGTTGGAAAGGTCTCGACGAGATCTACGAAATGGAATGATTATTTAAATTTTTCGGATGTCAAAAATACTCCAGATTTTTAGGAAAAGAAAATACGGGGTTTCACATCATAAAAATCTTAAAGGAAGTCTCGTCCTCGAGATGTAGGATTTAACGTATAAGTTTTGAATGTGATGTACATTCATGCATAAAAATCTTAAAGAGAACGGAACCCATAAAAATCTTAGAGAGGATTGAAATAGGGTTTCGTGAACATACCTTCAAAAAGATAGGGGTATTTCTGTCGCATATCTGCCTCAGGCTCCCAAGTGGCCTCCTCAACATTCTGACTTTGCCACAATACCTTCACTAAAGGGATGTCTTTCCGTCGTAATCTCTTGACCGCCCGATCTAAAATCTGCACGGGTGCCTCAGGAGAGGGGCGGTAGGGGGTGACGACCCTGCGCCTGTGCAGATTCTCTTTTTTTTTTATTTTTTTGATTATTTTGTTCTTCAACCTGCAGGAAATGTTAGAAATAAAAAAAATGTATTTTTTTGTTTTGTTGTTTTTTTTAATATACAGAAGATGTACACAGCAATATAAAAAGGAAATTTTTTATATTTTTTTATTTGTTTTTTTTATACTTTCCTGCAACACAACATGTTAGAAATAATAGGGATACACAATTTTTTTATTATTTTACCCTGCAAAACAACGGTTAGGGATAAAAACAACAACAACAATTTTTTTATTTTGTTATTTGTTCCTGCACAACAAAAGATTAGAGAGGAAAGACAAATAAATAAAAAAAATTCTTTTTTTTATTTCCCTTGCAAAAACAGATGTGAGATAAACAAGGAAAATTATTTTATATTTTGTTTTATTTATATACAAAAAAAAAGGATGTTTGAATGGGCGGATCTCGACGATGCGGGAGAAGGATCCGAGACTCCGACCACCGTGCGTGGTCGGAGGTGACAGGTCGTGTGAGGTAGAACGTGAATATGGAGGGATAGCGAGATGAGATGAAAAATTCGGTGTCGGATGTGGATTAAAGTGTGATGAAATTTTGGGATTTTTAATCTAAAGACTAGTATCTAAAGCTACGCAAAAATTAAACCTACGATCTACCTACGAAAAATGACAGGAAATAAAGTGGATCTCACCTCGGGGTTCGGACAAGCCATGATGGCCTTGACGAAGCTCACGTCGCTGTCACCGACTGGATCGGAGGCTAGGATCCTCTTCAACAAGAAATCTCTCGGAAACCGGGCTTCTCTCCGCCAAAGATCGATCAAATGTGAATGAGGGAGGAGGAGCCCATTAAAAAGAGGCAAAGAATCAAAAAAAGGAAAATATTCACAAAAAAGGAAGGTGTTTATTGGGTTGATTAATAAAATAATTAAATTAATAAATAAATTAAATAATTAATTACAAAATTCGAAATAAATAAATTAAATAAATAAATAAATAAATTGGAAATTAAGTGGCCACCTTAATGGTGGCCATTAAAGGTATGCAATCAAATCTAGTATATAAGGCATGTTATAAAATCAAATCAATCAAACAAAATCAAATAATTAAATAAAAAATTCGGAATTAATTTAAATTAATTAATTAATGTTAGGTAATTAAATTTTTTGATAGTTTTTATTTAAGGAAGTTAGTGGTATACATATATTATATACATATAATATAATGTACATAGGTGCAAATAAGGAAGCAATTTTTATACAAGATTTTTTATTTAATTTTTTTTATTTTTATTGAAAACAATATTTATATAAAATACATTATGAAAAATAAATATTAATAATTATATACACAAATATATGGGTAAACTGCACAATATACCCCAGAAAACCGCTTTTTAACCGTAACTCCAAAAAATACGAAACCACAGCCATTTGAAAGATAATTTAATTTATAGTATTATGGAAGTGAGTTTGGTTTGATTTGAGCTCGTATGGAGCCCGGAATTGATGTTTCAATTATCGCATTACGTTTTTTTCTAGGTGTAATTATTTACAATATATACATTATTTTATTTTACAAATATTTTTATTATTTACAACACAGTTTTATTTACAATTTTTATTTACACAAGTAATTAGTTTGAGGTCAAATTATATACAAATAAAATAATACAAGTTTTATACAAATATACATGACAAATATGTACAAGATATTTTTGGATTTTCTGACAGACAACCTTATCTCCCCCTACTTTATTCATGGTCGATCAGGTCAAGTCTTGACCTTCTCTCGGGGTTTGGGTCAGTCTGTATTTATTGCATAAATACCTCCTTTTCTTTTCTTTTCTTCTTTATTCTTTTATTTATGTACAAAAAGTGTTAAAAATGTATAATTAACAAATGAATGCAAATGGTAATTATTATGAAATTAATGGATATTTACAGGTGTTTGACTAAGGAAAAGAGGCTAAAATAAAAGAATAAAGGCGATGAATCGTGGATTCATCATCCCCCAAATTCTCTCTCCCCCCTCGTCATTCATGAGAAAAAATCCTAACATTTGCTTTTGCTCTCCAATGCCGCCAGCTCCAACCTCTTGCTCCTACTCGAACTCTCCAACATTGCTGGTTCCAGGCTCCTACTCGCTCTCTCCAATGCCACCAGCTCCAGCCTCCCGCTCCTGCTCGCTCTCTCCAATGTCGTCGGCTCCAGTCTCCCGCTCCTGCTCGCTCCCACCACTGACAACACCACCCTCCCAGTAGCCAACCCCACCACTAGCTCCCGCTCTCCCCCACTGTCGACAACAACAACGATTCTAAATTCACCAATGTTGCTAGCATCTCTCCATCACCCCTGCAACTACTGGTATTACCCCCACCCCCTTTTACCCTAAAATCTTAAGATTTAGGTCCTATCCAAATAATTTATGTGATTCTAAAATACATCATTTGCAAACAAACACATACTAAATTTTTAAAAACCATCCCGAGGTCATAGATTTCAAATTTCTAACAAGCTTTTCCTTAATCACACTCTTAATCCTTCTGTCCATCATAATATCTAGATCTTATGATAAGGATAACCAAACATTTGAATACAAATAATATCTTAGAGACAATTATGGTATGAATAGGTTTCATGGATTTCGAGCTTTGCCTAAATGGCTAAATGTGCAAAAGATCATAACTGCAACTAAATTCTATTTCTCATCAAGATTGGAATGGGACTAGGTTATTAAGAAGGAAATATCATCATAATCTTTAATAAGCTCAACTATGTCCCTATAAGAGTGCATGGAAATGAGGTAAGCATGAACTAATGCTTGATGTAGAAAAAATGTTACATATTAGAAAATTGAAGATCAGAGCCATTCCAACTGAGTTCTCAATCTGATTTGCCGGTTTTTATACACCTCAGATGTTGGATTCAGCTCCATAAGTCGATTCACATCGACCTTTTATGGTTCTGATGGAATTTAGTGATTCTTTTTTTCTCAGATATCATGGAGATAGGTCACAATGGGAGGGAAGATATGGAGGATTCTTCAGAGAAACGTGGGACACAATCTTCTGGTTATTATTTTGGACATGTATATCTATTAATCTATATCTTGTATTTCTATATTAGTCTAGAATTTGATATATAGTTTTGAGCATGTGTTTCATTTATTTTTAGAAGTCTAATTAAAACATACCATCTTCTCAAGATAGTGTCCATGAGAGGGTCATTAGACATCATGTTGATATTAATGAAAAAGTGGAAGAAGAGGGTGAAGAAATAGAAAAATCGATTCCTGAAATAATTAATAAGATTGATAGAAAGAAAAGATCAATGATTTATGAATCATTTACCAAAGAGAATGAGAAAGTTGGTGGAGTGTCAGTTGAAAGGTGGAGATGCATTGATTGAATTTTCATCATATGTACAAAAAGAAAAGATCAATGGTTTATCAAGATGTCAATAATTATTTTTTCTTTATATATTCAATTCACCATAGGTACACGAACAAAAAAAATTAGGTACTTTAATGCAATTTATATTACCTATTGAATTTTACCATTTATGTTAAAAGTTTTTTATTTATAACAATTATTTTTTCACTTATGAGTATCACAAAGTCTATTCAATCCTTTTAAACTTAAAATATTATTAATATAATTTTTAATATTAATTAATTTATAAAATAAAATTTTAATTCGATATAAAATGAATCGAATTTGAATATTCGAAACTCCAAACGAATTGAATTTGAATTTAGATTAGAAATTCGTTTAATATTCGATTCGAATTCGGATTCAAAAATTTTATAATGAATTGAATCTGATCTAAGTGGATTCGAATGTATTCGATTCGATTAGCACCCCTAAATAACTATAGTTATTCACGCTTAAAACATCAATATCGAAAGGTGATTGTGATAATATGACTTTCAAGATGAACGAGTTATATATGTTGGATCGACGTGAAATTCGATATTGTCGGAGAATGACCTGGGTAGCTTATTGGATCTTTTCCGAATCCAATTATCACATCATGAGAATAATCCTACATTGTTTTTTGTGGGACTCTGGAGAGTCAATGGATCTGTATAAAGAGTCTCACACTCTTGTACTTATTGATGGAATGAAATAGAAGAATCCGCTCTTTGAGGCGTTTTCCCTTGGTTTCATCTCGCTCCTCACGGAGTAGGGTTCCACGTAAATCTCCAGTGTTCTTCATTATTTATTGATGATGATCTAATTTCATTTTTGCATTTATGTTTTTGGGATATTTACATCTATAACCCTGAGTAATTTCGTAATTACCTCGGAAACCCTCTATAATCACGAATTATATCCATGACACTGAATAAATGTTCCATTTTACATCCATAACCTTATGTTAGTTTTGTTCATTAACTCAACCATATGAGCGAGTTAATCTAATCGATCTGCGATCTAACAACTAGGATTAGAAGAAAAAAAGAACAAAAACTTGCAGGCATTGCAGGGCTTCCACGGTGGATTGGGGGGGGTCTTGTAGGGAGGGGCTGACGATGTCGAGGATGTCGACGGGGGGCCGAGGGGACGGATGCTTCCAGGCAGGAGGTGGTGGGTCAGCTTCCATCACCAGGGTGGTTCCCAGACAGGAGGCGGTGGCCGCGGGGCAGGGCTTGGGGGGGGGGGGGGCAATCCATCCCCATCCAGTACGGTACGACACGACCTAGTCAACATAGAGGCGATGGTGGCCTCCCACCACGGCGGCCCGAGGGGGGATTCTTCACTCCCTCGAAGTCATTGAGACCGTTATGGAGGTTGCCGACATGGCCTGGGAAGCATACGAGCGACGCCGCCATCACCCCTATCACGCACCGGAGGTGGAGGCCTGCTATATTGAGGAAGACGCCTCTGACGTATTGCATCTACAGGAGGAGAACTGTCGCCTGCTGGTGGCAGACGGGAGGGGAGGAGGAGTCGTCGAGGGGAGCAGGGGGGTAGTGCTTCTAGGCGGGCGGGGAGGAGGCATCGTCGAGGGGAGGCATGTGCTTCCAGGCCGGCGGGGAATGCGGGGGACTTGCAAGCGGAAGGGGATGAGGAGGTGTCGTCGAGGGGAGGTGGTCAGGAGGAAGGTGTTGGAGGTCGGAATGAGGGGCGGGCAGGGGGGGAGGGGATAGGTGGACTTGCATGTGGAAGGGGAGGAGGAGGTGGGAGACTTCCAAGCGGGAGGGGAGGAGGAGGTGTCGTCGGGGGGACTTCCATGAGGGCGAGGAAGGCATGGAACTTCAGGCGGAAGGGGAGGAGGAGGTATCGTCGAGGGGAGGGGGAGGTGGTCGAGAGGAAGGGGTTGGAGTCTGGGAGGGTTCAGGGGGACAGGGTTTTGACGACGGTGTCTGAAGGAGGAGCTGGTCGAGAGTAAGGGGAGATCGGCAGAGGACATCGACAGGGGGCGGAGGGTTCCCTGGCTAGAGAAGGAGGTCGACGGGGGTTGCTGGTTGGAGGAGGAAGGGGACTGACCATTCGTAAATAATAGAAACTTAAGAGGTGACAGATACCGTCATAGTTAACGGAATTTTAGATGGAAGTTAACACAGGACTATGAATGTAAGAGTTAATCACTATTCAGGATTCTGGCTGTAATTTATAGATTATAGAGGGTTTCCGGGGTAATTACGAAATTACTCAGGGTTATAGGTGTAAATATCCCTATGTTTTTCCACATAATATGGGAGCAAGTGAGGATTTTTATTTTATTTCCAAGTTCAATTAATGTTATTCATAGTGTCCATATTATCATAGAATTGTTGATGGGAGAAAGTTGATGGCGAGATGTGCTTTATTTTGGTAATTTTTTTCATGTTTTCAATATCATTTTCAAAGTTCGAAAAAGGTTTTTGGAACCATAATTTTGCGCGGCATCTAGGCCCTCTTCTTCAATCATCCGGGCTCGAGGCGGTGCCTACCAGGTGGCGCAAGCGTGCACATCTCCAGGCCCTTAGGGCTAGAATACTCGAGATTGCCATTCTCAAAGACAAAAAGGGGGTGCAAGCTCTACTGCCATAGATCTTGGTAATCTCCAAGCCAACCCAACGTCAGGGAATGCAGCCACCTGCATCAGCAGGCGACCACTCGCCCTACTTCAGATCGCATACGCACACGACAGTTCCAACTTCTCCAAGCGACCCCAGTCCTTGCGACGTAGTCACCAACCACATCCTCACCAACACCTTCATGTGATGACTCGGTGCAAAATACTCGACTTCCTCTACCAAAACATTCGAGTCGTAGGTGTTGTCGGCTCGCTCTAGATCACATCTTTGATCAAGCAACGCATCATCTCATGCACGTTACCAGCGATGCCCCCATGCTCCAGGCATCGCCTCACCACCACCTTCTCCCCTTGCGGCTCTATCTCCGCGATTTGGAATAGCACTGCTAGACGAAGAACTTCGAGGACCCACATCGTAGCAAATAGATACATAAATATGGCGCTACGTGACCCGTCCCCCATTTGAAAGAAACTAGATCAAGAACAATAAAGTTGGATGTTTTACTTATTAGGTTAACCTTTCCAGGATCCAAGTACCACACCATGAGAATAGCCCCGCATCAAATATAAATATAAAACAAAATACATACTTGACTTGGATCCATTTTTATGATCTGATATTAGATCGGTGTATCATTCCTCCAAAATACCATGATTTAAGTACAGCAAAATTGGTGCTTGTGACCAACCCAACAGATTGAATGCTTAATTGTGATACCATGCATGTATGCTTTGTTTCCATACTTTATTATATGTACATGGTGGGATGAGATCGGCAACCCTCATCGATCCCTTGATACTATTCTTTACAAATTGTGTTGCAATTAAGTTGCAATGATTAGCATGTCAGTCGGAAGCCTTATTTAATTTTATTCTTTAAGAAATTGCACAAATGATTAGTATGAGTGATTATGATTTCATTAGTTCAATCATTAGGGCCGCCGTGGATCCTATTATTGCTGCTGGCATGCTTAAGTTTATTAATTAATTAACAATCAACTCGTTAAACTTTATTCTATTTGATTTCTTCTAGGGATATTTACCCCCATAACCTTGAGTAATTTCGTAATTACCTCAGAAATCACTGATAATCACGAATTACACACAAGACTCTGAATAAATACTTTGTTTTATACCATAATCTTCCATTAGTTTAGTTCATTAACTCAATTAGATGACTGAGTTAATTTAACTAATCCATAATCTAACGATTGAGACTAACTAAAAGTAAAAGAAAAGAAAAGAAAAATATCCCACCCTCCCCCTTCCTCCTCCAGCCCCAGCCTCCGCACGAGGAGGAGGTAGGTGCGGGAGGAGGAAGGGGGGAGGAAGGGGAGTGGACTCATTTGTAAATAACGAGAACTTAAAGAGTTGAAAAAGTAAAATATTTGATAGATACCGTTATAATTAACAGGAAATTGGATGGAAGTTAACACGAGGATATGGGTGTAAGAGTTAAGCACTATTGAAGGTCCAGAGTGTAATTCATGATTATGAGGTAATTATGAGTAAAAGGTTAGGGGTGTAAGTATCCCCTTTTCAAATTGGATCCTCATGGTGACATTTAAGCTTTTTAGTTGCCTTTTTCCGACCATAGTTTTCTAAAAGATCACCTTGAAAACAAGTGGTGCTACTGTTATTATCGGTTTTCTTATGTGAACACTTATCGATACCATATATGTTTGAATCAAGTTCATTGGACTGTCTGTATAGGTTGGATCAGATGTACAAGGGATATATTGGTAATTCCATGTAGTCTTGTGATCCTAATATCACGTCATGATAGTTCATTAATTCACGACAACAAAAATCGTTCATTGCAAAATATCCATTAACAATGATTAGTACACATTTACCTGGCTAATCTTAGTTATATGAACCTTTAGCGGATATTACATTCATTACGAATTACACGAAAAATAAGATAATTTTGCAATGAATAATATTTATTGTCATAAATTTTGCTTCAATGGGCAATTTTGTTATACAGATATTCTATTTTTTTGTAAAAGAGAATTTTTTTGTAAAAGAGAAAGTGAACCTGATGGAAACAGTAAGGTAGCGTTCGGTTGGGTGGTTAAACTCCCCTTTGGGGAGTTTACCCCCCATTAACCCACCCTCCCTCTCTCTCATGTGGGCCCCACTTTATTCTTTTTTAAAAAATTAAATAAATCGATTTTACATCATCAATCCTATCAAAAAATAATATATTATACCATCATATCATATAAAAATTATAAACTACTCCACTTATACTCACTTTTCAAACTTCAATACAATCACATGACAATAAATACTCACTTTTTCAAACTCCAATACAATCATATCACAACAAACCCACTTCTAATACACCCCCAGTTTAACCCTATATCCAAACACCAAAAACTAAAAAAATGGGTGACCCTCTACCAGTTTAACCCGCCTTAACCTGCGTACCAAACGCACCCTAAAGTAGTCACGTTGACGAACCGCTACATATTCTTGTGTATTGTGATTGCATGTGTTTTTTTTTTCTTTTCCTAACAGTACTCATATGTTACTCCTTCCAAATTCAATACAATTATGACAAGTTGCCCTAAGTAAAACACAATGCCCCTACCTCAACCATGAATTGAATTAAAAATATGCACGGTAAATAAAAATTGCATCCCTCTCTCTTTCTTTTGCTTTA